>CM074315.1:7082120-7332120 GCA_037194245.1 Opsariichthys bidens | reverse complement strand
TCTCTATCTATCTCTATCTCTCTATCTCTATCTCTCTATCTATCTATCTCTCTATCTCTCTATCCATCTCTCTATCTCTATCTATCTCTCTATCTCTATATCTATCTCTCTCTCTATATCTATCTTTATCTATATCTATCTCTATCTATCTCTCTATCTCTCTATCTCTCTATATCTATCTATCTCTCTATATCTATCTTTATCTATATCTATCTCTATCTATCTCTATCTATATCTATCTTGATCTCTATCTCTCTATCTCTATCTATATCGATCTCTATCTATATCTATATTTATCTCTATCTATCTCTCTATCTCTATCTATCTCTATCTATCTATCTCTATCTATCTCTATCTATCTATCTATCTATCTATATCTCTATCTCTCTATCTATCTCTCTATCTCTCTATCTCTATCTATCTCTCTATATCTATCTATCTCTCTATATCTATCTTTATCTATATCTATCTCTATCTATCTCTATCTTTATCTCTATCTATCTCTCTATCTCTATCTATATCGATCTCTATCTATATCTATATTTATCTCTATCTATCTCTCTATCTCTATCTACCTCTCTATCTCCATCTACCTCTCTATCTCTATCTACCTCTCTATCTCTATCTATCTATCTCTATCTATCTATCTCTATCTATCTATCTATCTATCTCTATCTATCTATCTATCTATCTATCTCTATCTCTCTATCTATATCTCTATCTCTCTATCTATCTCTCTATCTATCTCTCTCTATCTATCTCTCTATCTCTCTATATCTATCTATCTCTCTATATCTATCTATCTTTATCTATATCTATCTATATCTATCTATATCTATCTCTCTATCTCTATCTATATCTATATCTATCTCTCTATCTCTATCTACCTCTCTATCTCTATCTATATCTATCTCTATCTATCTCTATCTATATCTATCTCTATCTATCTCTATCTATCTATCTCTATCTATCTCTATCTATCTCTATCTATCTCTATCTATCTCTATCTATCTCTATCTATCTCTATCTATCTCTCTATCTCTATCTATCTATATCTCTCTATCTATATCTCTATCTCTCTATCTCTATCTATCTCTATATCTATCTATCTCTCTATATCTATCTTTATCTATATCTATCTCTATCTATCTCTCTATCTCTATCTATCTTTATCTCTATCTATCTCTCTATCTCTATCGATCTCTATCTATCTATCTCTATCTATCTCTATCTATCTCTCTATCTCTCTATCTCTATCTATCTATATCTCTCTATCTATATCTCTCTATCTCTATCTATCTCTATATCTATCTATCTCTCTATATCTATCTTTATCTATATCTATCTCTATCTATCTCTCTATCTCTATCTATCTTTATCTCTATCTATCTCTCTATCTCTATCGATCTCTATCTCTATCTATCTATATCTATCTATATCTATCTATATCTATCTATATCTATCTATATCTATCTCTCTATCTCGATCTCTATCTATATCTATATTTATCTCTATCTATCTCTCTATCTCTATCTACCTCTCTATCTCTATCTATCTCTATCTATCTCTATCTATCTCTATCTATCTCTATCTATCTCTATCTATCTCTATCTCTATCTATCTATATCTCTATCTCTCTATCCATCTCTCTATCTCTATCTATCTCTCTATCTCTATCTATCTCTATATCTATCTCTCTCTCTATATCTATCTTTATCTATATCTATCTCTATCTATCTCTCTATCTCTATCTATCTTTATCTCTATCTATCTCTCTATCTCTATCGATCTCTATCTCTATCTATCTATATCTATCTATATCTATCTATATCTATCTATATCTATCTATATCTATCTATATCTATCTATATCTATCTCTCTATCTCGATCTCTATCTATATCTATATTTATCTCTATCTATCTCTCTATCTCTATCTACCTCTCTATCTCTATCTATCTCTATCTATCTCTATCTATCTCTATCTATCTCTATCTATCTCTATCTATCTCTATCTATCTCTATCTCTATCTATCTATATCTCTATCTCTCTATCCATCTCTCTATCTCTATCTATCTCTCTATCTCTATCTATCTCTATATCTATCTCTCTCTCTATATCTATCTTTATCTATATCTATCTCTATCTATCTCTCTATCTCTATCTATCTTTATCTCTATCTATCTCTCTATCTCTATCGATCTCTATCTCTATCTATATCTATCTTTCTCTCTATCTATCTCTTTATCTCTATCTATCTATCTATCTATCTATCTATCTATCTATCTATCTATCTATCTATCTATCTATCTATCTATCTATCTATCTATATACACACTTTATTTGACAAAAAATACAGTAAAACAATGTTGTAAATCATTACAGTTTTAAAAATACATTTTAAAATTTGTGACTGGAAAGTTGAATTTTCAACCAGCAGTAATGCAGCTGTCAGTGTCACATGATCCTTCAGAATTCTACTATGCTGTCATTACTTATTATCAATGTTGAAAACAGCTTTTAATAGTATTGTATATAAAGGCATTGCTAGGTGGCTTTGTTCTGGGTCAATGTTAGACAAAACGCCCTATCCTTTATTTATAAAATGTTCAAATGTAATTTAACAAGCAGTAGTCATGTCCCAATACAAACTGACTTTATATCACACTGAAGTGACCTTCAATAAGCAGGGATACAAATATGAGCGGGACAGCACTGGAGGTGTCTAATTCAGTCACTAACTGTGAGTAACCAGTGGGATCACATGTCTGAGCCAGTGTGAGCTGTCACTCACTAATCATTTTAACACGTTAACATTTCATGACCAATCATTCTAGCAACTTAAATTGCAGCACGATCATATTTGTGTCTATATAAAGCATTTATGCAACCTGTTTTCAACACACACTGGCTGACCTTTCAGAAGCAGACGATAACATGTTAAATGTGAGACTTATTAATGTCAGGCTGTGACAGAACTCGCATGCCAAAACATCATTGGTCAGCTAATGAATATTGCTCACAAAATTGGCAAGCGCTGGCCGATTGCACTCTGATTGACTGGCTTCATGCAATTTCTAGTGCTAAATTTACACTGCAAATGTGGCATAGAAGTGTTTCTAAACGGCCCTGGGAGGCTTAGCTCTTCCAAAGAGGCCGCAAATCTTCCAAAAACTATTTGTTGGTATAATTCCCCTGAGCTTGACTGGTGTAAGGCAGAGGCAAATACTTGTATTTCTACATTACGGCCTACTCGAATAACTATGAAGTAACCATTTTCTTCCCTCTAAATACTCTTCAAGCCCAGTTGTTCTAAGCTCAAATTATGGTCACAGTTTAGAAAAAGGCATAAACTCTGCAACTTTACTGCTGGTAAAAGAGAGTTCACGTGTGCATAATGGCAGAGGGTAGGCTTACCCAGTTGTACTGATTTCTATATAGACACTTTTGCCAGTTTTAAAGACCTTTCAGAGAAATTTCAATTGCCACAGTCTAATCTATTTCATTACTTTTAACTCCGACATTTTATTCAAGCTCAGAGCTCAAATTTTCCTGACTTGCCACCTACTTCACTAGTGAATAAAAGTCTACTATTGTTCTTTAACAGTCAAATTGCAACAATATAAAAGATATCCATGTCCTCAAATAATGTTTTTGGAGGCGAATGGGTAAAGGACATAGGAACAGAAATGCCTGACGAATCTTGGGATGAGGCTCTGAATAGATTAAATAGATCAACGTCTCGTAAGACTGGGGTGTGCACAGTTTAAACCAAGTGCACACCATGCTTACTACACAAAACGTAGGCTTTCAAAGATTTACCCTAATGTTGATGATTTGTGTGATGACAAGGTAGACTTTTTTCATATGTTTTGGGCTTGTCAAAAACGAGGCCTTTAACTTTAACCCAGTGTTGAAGTTGCTATATTTGGAGTTGCTGGGGGGGTATTCCAAAAAGCAGGTCATGTGACATACCTAGGTAAGTAGGCGGATAACCTCAGCTTTCGGTTCCAAAAATGGAGGTAAGTTTCAAAGTATGCTCTCTTACATAACTTTCAATTTCAGGGTTCCCAGATGTGCATTGATGGAACTCACATTCAGTCAATGAAGGAGATCATGTTAATAGGAAGTCAATATATTTTTGGGTGCTAAATCTTTAGGTGTTTAAACCATTAAAATCACCCTCATTACTGGTCCCCACTACACTGTAAAATCTAATCCTTAAAAAAAGCATGCAAACCAATTGCATTAAAAAACTAAGTAAAGTGAAACAGGAATAGTATGTCGTACTGACGAAAGCTTAGTAAGTATAGTTGACTTACACGTGAATTCTAGTGACTAAAAAAAGAGTGTACTTGATCATTTCCCATTAGTAAAGCACTACCATTAACTTTAAAAATAATCATTAAGCATAAAATAAGACGGTTATGTTATTCATATACATTATTTTATATATGAATTGTGAAATTCAGTCACATATGAAAGAAAACTTTGTAAGACGGCGACTTGGTTCTATGCATCGGTTGTTATTTGTATTTTGAAAGATGACTTTAACACCTTATATCATTGCTGTCAGGCAGAAACGTTCTATCACCATATTTTATAAATAATTACTATTGGCCACCCTTTACATGCTCACACTGCAAGTGTTTGACCATACATAAATCGCAATATCATCTTTGACAATGCGGTGTTTAATTTAGTGTTATATTTTTTCCATTTCCTGAAAAGTGGCGTTTTTGGAGATACAAGGTTTCTGCCTGACAGCAACGATATGTTCTTATATATTATTATGACAATCACCGTTTTTTATATAATAATAATAATAATAATAATAATAATAATAATGATAAATCAATCAAACAATCTCTTCTTTTCTAAGTGGGCAGTTCCTTAGCAAAAATTAGCTTTGATGTTGTTGAGACTCAGTCAAATGTCTGGTTAACATATTAGACTGTCAATTCTAGTTACCATTTTGTTTTTAAGAGCCCCCTCAAACTTAAGACCTCTTTGGCATGACCCTCTTCCATCAATGACCACCACTGCGTAACCCAGAGATGCCAACGTGTTCAGACGCAGATACTTCACACCCTTGTAGGAGTTATTTACTAGCTGAACCTAAAAGAAAAAGACAAAAGGAAACATGTTAAAAAGTACAATTATTAAAGAACTTACAATGCAACTTTTAGCTGATGTGTCACAAATCAAATTCAATTCAGTACTGCATTTAGAAGGCAAACAGCATAATTTCTTACTCTCATATTGTTTGCATAATATTCATTCTTCCGTGGAAGAAAAAAAAAAATTACCAGTTTTTTTTCCCATGCAATTACAATTAATGGTGAATGGAGCTCTCAAGTTTTAAAAAGAGCAAAATCACACCACATTTCAAACAATACAAGTTTTCATAGAGAAGCAGAGCAAAAAAAAAAAAAGGTTTTGTTCAAATATTTCTTTCCAATAGGCTGTAAATGGCCGAAACCATATCAATTAATCAGTGAACTGAACCAAAGTCCTTTTGAGTCGAGTCATTTCACTCCACGACCATCTTTTAAACTCCTTTCGCGCAGCTGTTTCAGTCATGGGGAACTCCAAAGCTGTTCACCAGGCTTACGATTAGGCACTTGCTTGATATTCAGCAGTGTTTTTGATATGCCTGCATTGGCGTCGTTGTATGTGAACTGAGCCGAGCCGGACGATTACGTCACTGTTTTCTGCAGTGCTGATATACATAAATTAACTAGACTAATAACTATTGATATTTGCAACGGAATGAATCAATAATATATAGAATAAGCTGCACAATGACACCATTTTCTTATTAATGTAAAGCTGCTTTGCCACAATCTGCATTGTAAAAAGCGCTATATAAATAAAGATGACTTGACGATTAAATTTCATATTTGAAATCTGACAACTTTATCATAAATGTGGTTTCTTATTCTTAAATAGCGAAACAAAAAGCTTATTTTTCAGGCTGGAGCAGCCAATATCCATGTGAAACGATTACTTAATGGGGAGTTTTCAAAAATTTATAGCGACACTTCTAAATTCAGTCAAACCAACCTGTGGACCGCCGTACACAAACAGGATTGTGGGGTGTTTTTTGCCTGGTTTCAGGTTGTGTGGTTTGTACAGCATTCCATATAGGCGGAAACCGGAATTGGCAGGGAAGCTAAATATCTCAGGAGGGACATAATCAGCCGGGCAACCTGCACAAAGAAAAGCAAACATGTTGTTAGAGGATCTGTTTCTCTTTCCTACTGCTGTGCAACATCACGGCCCAGCTCTCACCTGTAGCCTCCATCATGCTCGCCCAGAACTCCGGCTCTTTGTGTATGGGGTCACCGTCAGAACCCGTCAGTTTGTAGACGTGAACACACGGAGGGGTGCTCACATTACTGTAGTGGCTAATGAACATGTCGAAGTTCTATATTGAAACAGGAGATACAGATAGTCAGAGAGACCGCCTGTCATAGAACTCGGTTTGCTTCAAGATATTTTGAAATAAAGCCTCAGTTTTTTGTTCACTGCAAGACTGTGTGTGATTTTTCAATAAGCAGAATAATTAAACATTAAAAATGTTACTAATGTAACACTTTACAATAAGGTTCTTTACATTAGGTAAACTAAAAATGTACTGTTGGCATTAGTTAGCGTTTAATTGTATTGTCAATTTAGAACTAAAATTAAAAAGATAGAAAATATAAAAGTAAAAAAAACAAACAAATAGGAATAACTATAATGGTAACACTTTATTAGTTAACGAACTAATAATGAACTGCACTTCTACAGCATTTATTAATCTGTGTTAATGTCAACTTCAACATTTACTAATACATTATTAATATCTTGGGCGTCTATCTATTAGTTAGTGCACTGTGAACTAGCATGAACAATGAATAACTGTATTCTCATTAACGTTAACCCCTAAATGTATTGCTCATGGTTACTTCATATATGAACTAACGTTTCACCTACTGTAAAGTGTAACTGCAATTTGTGTTAGAATGCCATTTTGTCACCACTTATGTGTTGTGAATGTAACCCCTCTACCCGGGTCCGAGCGGGCCTCGAACCCGGGTCTTCCGGCATGGGAGTCGGACGCTCTAACAAAGAGGCTTAAGGCTGCAACCTCTAGTGTCTCTCGCTAGAGCGTCTCTTGAGGTCAGAGGAGTGAGGTTTACTCGCACAGCAACTACTCACCCCCCTAAACCTCACTCCCGTTCGGGTCACGGCACCAATGTAACCCCTCTACCCGGGTCGTATTCGACCCGCTCCGAGCGGGCCTCGAACCCGGGTCTTCCGGCATGGGAGTCGGACGCTCTAACAAGGAGGCTTAAGGCTGCAACCTCTAGTGTCTCTCGCTAGAGCGTCTCTTGAGGTCAGAGGAGTGAGGTTTACTCGCACAGCAACTACTCACCCCCCTAAACCTCACTCCCGTTCGGGTCACGGCACCAATGTAACCCCTCTACCCGGGTCCGAGCGGGCCTCGAACCCGGGTCTTCCGGCATGGGAGTCGGACGCTCTAACAAGGAGGCTTAAGGCTGCAACCTCTAGTGTCTCTCGCTAGAGCGTCTCTTGAGGTCAGAGGAGTGAAGTTTACTCGCACAGCAACTACTCACCCCCCTAAACCTCACTCCCGTTCGGGTCACGGCACCAATGTAACCCCTCTACCCAGGTCGTATTCGACCCGCTCCGAGCGGGCCTCGAACCCGGGTCTTCCGGCATGGGAGTCGGACGCTCTAACAAGGAGGCTTAAGGCTGCAACCTCTAGTGTCTCTCGCTAGAGCGTCTCTTGAGGTCAGAGGAGTGAGGTTTACTCGCACAGCAACTACTCACCCCCCTAAACCTCACTCCCGTTCGGGTCACGGCACCAATGTAACCCCTCTACCCGGGTCGTATTCGACCCGCTCCGAGCGGGCCTCGAACCCGGGTCTTCCGGCATGGGAGTCGGACGCTCTAACAAGGAGGCTTAAGGCTGCAACCTCTAGTGTCTCTCGCTAGAGCGTCTCTTGAGGTCAGAGGAGTGAGGTTTACTCGCACAGCAACTACTCACCCCCCTAAACCTCACTCCCGTTCGGGTCACGGCACCAATGTAACCCCTCTACCCGGGTCCGAGCGGGCCTCGAACCCGGGTCTTCTGGCATGGGAGTCGGACGCTCTAACAAGGAGGCAAAAGGCTGCAACCTCTGAACAGGCCTTAAAGTTGTCACACACTCACAAACCTGGCTAACAGAGCAGCTGTGAGAGAAGCCCGGCTTAGTAAGTCTGACGATTTCTCCAGGAGATTCGTAGCTCACAACATAAAGATGGTGCTCAAGTGGAGTATCTTTTGTGCCCTGGAAGTACACCAGTTTGGTGTCTTCGTTGACCCAGATCTGCAAAATGTAGATGAAGGCAAATTGTAAAGAACGGAAAATCGTGCAAGACATTTGTATTTTGAATTTGTTGAATAATGCAGCGAACCTTTGAGCCATGTCTAGCCAAGACTTCCCACTCGCCACTCGTTAAAGCCACCTCCTCTTCTATCGGGCATTTAAAATCATCTGAAAGCAATAATAATGATAAAAAGTTAAGTCATTCAAGCCATAGTTAAAAACGTGACTATGTAACCATGGAGGCCCAAACTTGCAGAAATTCAAAATAAATAAAGATTAAATGAAACAAGCAAAAATTAATAAATAATTAAATAAATAAAGTTAATCCCCCCATTTATTATTTTCTCTATTTATTTATTTATTTTTTTAAAACCGTTATTTTTTAAATTTTATATATCAAATGCAGAACCATTAAATGGTTAGATTTTAGATTGATGACGCCCAATGGAAATTAGTTTTCTAGTCTGATAATAATATTTTGTAATCAAAGAGAGAAAAAAGAAGCATCGGAAACCTTGCCTGGGTGCCATCACCCTTGATGTTCTGGATTTGATGACGGAAAAAAGTAATACAAAAATAAATGCAGCATTAAATTTAACTACAAAAAAAAAAAAAATGAATATTAGGTTATTTATTACTTTATGTATTTTCATATTATTACCTTATTTATGGGCCTCCATATCTAACACTACAAAAATGGGACTTTTTAACTGGGTTAATACAACTTAAGTACAAAAATTCAATTAAAATAATCAAATGAAAGAATTAGTACTAAGTTCTGAATCACACAGAAAGACTTTTTTGTCTAGTTAATATTTTCCATCAGTAGTTAATCTAGAAACACTTTTTTTTATTTCAGCTTGAATTGACAGCTTAAAAAAATGTCATTCGATGCCAGCATTACGCTTGATTCTGTTCTGCTCCACCTAAATGTGTTGTGCATGGACACCTCAATGAGAAATTTAATACACATCCTAATATTCAATCCATATGCAGTACTTCACCTTAACATGCAGACTTCAATCAAAAAACATGATTTCTTTTAGGATTTATTATAGTTTAAAAACAATATCGCAAGTTTTATGACATTCTTATGCCATAAAATTACTGAAAATGTGTTTTATTTAATAATTAAATGTTAATGAACTATTGATTAGCTAAGCATGAAGTTTCCAAGACATACATGTTTTTTTTCCAATATATTTATGTTCATAAGGTGATCAGCCAGGCTTTCCGTGGCTTAATGCCACATTTTTCCCTCAAACATATTGACTAGTATGGAAAGCAGCCAATTGTAAGGTAAAACAAAATTTTAGATGCATTAAGGAGTTTTTATTTTAATGGCATCATTAAATAACTTCTTTGACTGGCTGTCCGCATATTTGTATTTTTTTTTTTTATTTGCAGTGTCCTTTTCATATCTGCATATTTGCAATTCTGATCAAATCTGGGCAGAGTGTGCTTACTGCTGATCTAAAATCAACTCAGTACATCCATATATCTTTTCTTGCCAGACACAAACTGATTTGTGATCAGTCCTCTCTGCATTAGCATCTGACCTTCTGAAGGACTGTATTCTCTGGACCACTGCTGGCAGCCTGGCTGTAAGAGACTCGTTATTCTGTACAAATGGCAGAAGCCCGTTTGTGATTCGTTCACCCACAGGAAGGTGATCTTGTCATTAGTTGTTTGAACGAAGGGATAGAAGATATCATGGACCTAATGGGAATAAGACAAGAAATTAATACACAAAACAGTCAAAATACACACTATTATAGAGCTTTGACTACCGTATTTTCCGGACTATAAGCCGCAACTTTTTTCCCATGCTTTGAATCTTGCGGCTTAAACAACGACGTGGCTAATATATGGATTTTTCCCGCTTTCAAATTTTTTTTTTGATGTGCTCAGTTTTTTGGCGGCATGTTTACTGTTTAGATTGAATCGAGCACGCCCAAACTTCCCATCATTCTGATTACGGTAGTCATTTTGTCACCCTCATCATGACAACGACACGGAGAAATGCATATGATGCTGCTCTCGAGTTGATCTGGCTGTTGGAAAAGGAAATAGAGCTGCTGCACGGGAGCTTGTTCTTCATGAGTCGATGAGAAGACGCTGGAAACAGCAGCGTGAGGAATTGACTCGGCGCAAAAATACAACTAAGGGGCCGTTCGCATATCACGTCTTTTGCATAGGAAATAATGAATATGCGCGCGCAAAAGACGCGATATGCATCATATGCATTTCTCCGTGTCTTTGTCATGATGAGTGTCACAAAATGACTACCGTAATCAGAACGATGGGAAGTTTGAGCACGCTCGATTTAATCTAAACAGTAAACATGCCGCCAAATAACTGAGCACGTCACAGAATGTGAATGAACATTCGAGATGTTTCAACTGTGCAGATCCAAAACAATCGCCACTGCGATGAAGTTTGAGGATTTTAGTAGTTAAAGCCTGTGTAAAGTTCATTTGTTTCAATGTACCTGTAGACACCTGCGGCTTATAGACGTGTGCGGCTTATTTATGTTCAAAATAAGGGGTAGTCGTGGCCTAGTGGTGAGGGAGTCGGGCTTGTAACCTGAAGGTTGCTGGTTCGATTCCCATGCCGGCAGGAATTGAAAGTTGGGATTGTGAATGAACAGCACTCTCTCCACCTTCAATACCATGACTAAAGTGCCCTTGAGCAAGACACCTGAACCCTAATTGCTCCCCTTGTAAGTCGCTTTGGATAAAAGCGTCTGCTAAATGATGAAAAATGAAAATAATATTTTTTTTTTAAATTCAGTGGGTGCGGCTTATATTCAGGTGCGCTCAATAGTCCGGAAATTACGGTATTCCTTATGAAAATGAATATTTTTTGAAGTCTACAATCGAGGTTTTAAGTAACTAGAGATGGAACTTTTTGTACTCCACGTAAATCATAAACCACTGAAATCGGTTGATAAATGTAAAAGTTATTTTTGATTTTATCCAGAAAAACCGCTGCTCGCCAGTTTACTTGCATTTATTTATTTTTTTTATTTATTTTTTCATCATTTAGCAGACGCTTTTATCCAAAGCGACTTACAAGGGGAGCAATTAGGGGTTAGGCGTCTTGCTCAAGGGCACTTCAGTCATGGTATCAAAGGTGGAGTGAGTGCCGTTTATTCACAATCCCCACTTTCAATTCCTGCTGGCGTGGGAATCGAACCGGCAACCTTCTGACCGAAAAAAAGACCGACTCCCTCACCACTAGGCCACGACTACCCCTATTTATTTACAACGCAGCCTTGCCCTCTGCAATATGGCAGACTCGTTGACGTATCGCAGCAACCTTCCAAAGCAGCCAATGGTGCGTCTATGTATTTATAATGTCTATGGGTTTATCAGCCAAGCTGTCATCAGTAAACTTCAATATCAGTGCACCGCTACACTTTAGTATTATTGAAGGATCTTACGTTGATCCAGACGTCAGTGATCTCCTCATAGATGATGAAGGGCTGGACTCCCTCAGGCATGGCTTCCACATGCTCCTCCCACTGCGGATCATCCACGCTCACAGGTATGAAGAGCGCGGGTGGTAACAGCACTAACTGAAGCTTCTGTTGACTGCGGTCTAGTAGCACTGCCCAAGCACTGGAAAAAGAGAAAGAAGAAAATAACAGTTCTTTTAGTTTCATTCATATATAATTATAGTAGTAACACTTTACAATAAGGTTAATGTATTAACTAGCATGAAACTAACCATAAAGTATTTACTCATCTTCGTAAATGAAAATACATTCATTGTTTTTTCATGTTAGTTCACAGTGCATTAACTAACGTTAACAAGATTTTAATAATGTATTAGTAAATGTTGAAATTAACATTACCAAAGATTAATAAATGCTGTAGAAGTGCAGTTCATCATTAGTTTGAAAACGAATGTAGTTAACTAATGTTAATGAATACACTTTACTGTAAAGTGTTACCGTTATAGTTATTCATATTTGATTTGTTTTTTACTTTTACATTTTCAGATCTTTTTCATTTTAGTTATAAATTGACAATACAATTAAACGCCCAACATGCGAACTAATGCAAACAGTATAAAAGTTACAAAATAATGGCACACCAAGTTTGCCTGTGCAAATGAGGTTTAAAAGTCCCCAGTGGAAGGGAGATTTTTTTTTTAGTGATTAATGCCTTAAATTCTGACCTACTGCTCAAACCCAACTAAAGATGACTTCAGAAGACTTGTTTTATGGATTGCTTTTATTGTGGATTTTTTCAGAGATTGACAGTCCTTGATCACTGAACACTTTTGTATGTAAAAGAGAATTGTCTTTGTGTTCACTTGTGTTAGTATTACGATTAAAAAAAGAGAAAATAAAAAAAATCCTGTCACTTTCAACTGTTTTTATAGCAAATTTAACGTGTAGAAATTTATATGAACATAAGATTCAACAACCGAAGAGATTTCATAGACATTTGGCAAAGTGAAATGGAGTAATGAGCCCCTGGACAATATCATAAGTAACAGCCAGTATGTGATGTGACCACCAGCTGCTTTTAGTACTGCAGTGCATCTCATCCTCATGGACCGAGCCAGATTTGCCAGTTCTTGCTTTGAGATGCTATTCTACTCTTCCACCAAGGCACTCTCAAACGCATCTGGGGGGACATATGGTAACATGCGGTTTGGCACTGCATGGACGATCAGCTGTCCTTCCGGTTTCCCTTTAACACTGTCAAAGGCCTCTTACATTACGGACATTGCAGTTTATTGTTTTGTCCACATCTGCAGACCTCATGCTCTCCTGCCCCCAGAGTTAGTAGAAAGGTCTTGAGTGTCCCAAGTTGTGGCAACCGTGACCTTAATTTTTTTATCTGATAGGATGGTTCCACAGGTATATGTGCAAAAATTGTTTATGGCTCACTGAACAAGCCGAGTCCTAGACTCTCTATAAGACCCCTGAAGGTGTCCTGAGGTATCTGGCAACAAGACATTAGTAGCAGATCCTTCAATTGTTGGTGAGATCTGGGGAATTTGGAGGCCAGGGCAACACCTTGAACTTTTCATCACGTTCCTCAAACCATTCCTGAACAATGTGTGCAGTGTGGCAGTGTGCATTATTCTTCTGTCATGAAGTGGTGTACCTGGTCTGCAACAATGTTTATGTAAGTGGAATGTGTCAAATTTAAATCCACATGAATAGCCAGACCCAGAGTTCTTCAGCTGTCTGGCGGACATCTCCACGTGGATGGAAGAACACCACCTGCAGCTCAACCTTGCAAAGACTGAGCTTTTAGTCTTCCCTGCCACTCCTACTCTACAACCACCATCACCCCATCAAAGTCGGCCAGAAATCTTGGAGTTATCTTCAATGACCAACTGACCTTCAGAGACCACATCTCAAAGACAGTGCAGTCATGCAGATTTGCACTTCGCAACATCAGGAAAATCCGTCCCTTCCTGACTGAGCACGCAACACAACTGCTTGTCCAGGCCCTGGTCATTTCAAGGCTTGATTACTGCAATGCTCTTCTGGCTGGTTTGCCGTCAAGTGCAATCAAACCTCTTCAAATGATCCAGAACGCTGCTGCACGTCTTGTCTTCAACGAGCCTAAGAGAGCCCACGTCACGCCCCTCTTCATCTCTCTGCACTGGCTACCCCTTTCTGCTCGCATCAAGTTCAAAGCGCTGATGCTTGTTTACAGATCCACCACAGGCTCTGCACCTTCGTACCTCCACACACTGATACAACGCTACGTTCCCACCAGAAGCCTGCGATCACTAAAGGAACGAAGGCTTGTGGTACCGTCACAGAGAGGCACAAAATCACTCTCCAGAACCTTCTCGTTCACTGCTCCCTGCTGGTGGAGTGATCTCCCTACTTTCATCAGGAACGCAGAATCCCTGGCAATATATTCAAGAGACAGCTGAAAACTCATCTCTTCCGTGAACACTTGATCCCCTCATAAAAAATGAGATCCCCTTTTCCCTTCCTACTCTAGCTTATGGTACTGAGCAATGTATGAAACTTGTATTGTGAGCACTTCCTGTGTAATTTGCCAATTCATGAAGAATCGCTTGTTGTTTGGATAAAAGCGTCTGCTAATTGACTAAATGTAAATGTTCAGCAGAACATTGCCCAGCACGTCACACTCCGTCCACTGGCTTGTCGTCATCCCACAGAAAAGTGGCGCAATCACTTTTCCAGGTAAACTGCGCACATGTACACTGCTCGTGCATGTGATGTAAAAGAAAACGAGACCAAGTAACCTTCTTCCACTGCCACCTAAAACCATAATTAACATTTTGTGTGCCACAGTTGACCTTCTATTGGCTCGGACAGGACAGGACAGCCTTGTGTGCATCGGTGTAGCAACTGTTGGTAAATTTACACCACTGACTGCTTTGCACAAGCCTTTTCAAAGTCACTCAGATCTTTATTATTTATCTACACTACTTACCTTGCAGTCAACATGTTGATTAACGAGAACTGATTGTTTTCTTACCATCTATTCGACTCAGACCTTACTATGTGGCCTTGTTAGGAGATTCACCTGTGACTGGTCATAATGTTTTGGCTCATCAGTGTATATGAATGACACGAGAGTGAATTTCTTTAAAGCAATTATTTGTTGTTACTTACAATTTGCCATCTTTTGTCCATCCAGCTCTCGCAATGTACTCAACCCCAGGAAAGAGTGTTGTGAATGGGAGAACAAGCTCCTTGTTTTGTGTGCTTATAATCTACAAAAAGAATAACATCATTATAAAGCCTTTTAAGCAGGCATAAAGAAAGAGAAAGTCAACCTGAGCACAGGTACCTACCTTTCCATGCTGGTCAGTTCGAATCTCAGCTAGTTTCAGACTAATTTGAGGGTTCTTGCTTCCTAGAAGCATTGAGAGGGGATCATCAGCATTAATAATTAAGATTAAGCACTCCAATGACAAAATACTGGTAGTAAACCAAACGATATTTTTAAGAATACAGGACATCCTGTGGTTCTGTTGCACCAGACATATTTATGACATTAATTCTGGCTTCAATTGGCTACACTTAATGATTCTGGGTAATAACCAATTATGAGTGAGGAAGTTGAGTAGAGTTGCAAATGATGACAGTAATGACTTGTGATGTCCAATAGGTAAGTCAAGTCACACTTTGATTGATTCAACCCAATTACATATCAGTTCAGTGATCCATAGGTTATCTTCAGTGACTCATTTGTTCACAAAAACTACATTGGTTCCACTGTATGGTTTAAGTATTTTTTAATGGGTTTTTTTTTCTCTGTTCCCAGCCATATGTTTGCGTTGCTTTTAACAGTGTGTGTTTGTGATTACCGGTGCGAGGATATCTATAGACATCTGCCTTCCGCTCCTCCAAAGCTGGTGAGGGTACATGAATAATCTCTACTTCTGATTCATCAACCTCCTCATACAGCAACTGGAGCGTTTTGCCTCCATCTGCATCTACAAGCAAACATAAATAGATTAAGTGCATGCGGCAGGTGGTCGATGCATTTTGTGTTCAATTAGGCAAATGCACAAATGGATTTTGACCCCAAAAAACAACACTTCAAGCCTTGCTCATACTCATCATGTTCACACGAATGCTAAAGGTGCATCCTGAAAAAATTGCATCATTGATCGCAGTGTGGGATGTTGTACATGTCATTTTTTTTTTAACTTTATGTGCAGCTCCACTTCAGAAAATGCCTTTGTACCGGCAGCAGCCAGTTTGCTATGGAGAACCAAGAGTGCCACATTAAAATAAAACGAAGAATCAATTAATTCATTTAATAATTCACACATAAAAATGTAAATAAATAAATCACTTTTAAATAGGCAAATAAATAGACGTATTTAAAGTTGTTTATTTAATTCCTGTTTTTAAACGTAGATGAATAGAACAATAAAAAAATACATTTGTAAATTTTTAAATCGCCTTTTAAATCCCTTTTTAAATGGCTTTTTAAAACGCTTTTTAAAAAAAGGATTTGCCAATTGCTTTTCTCTCTCGGTTTGCCAAACGCTTTTCTTTATCCATTTGTCAATCGAGTGATAAAATGCAATTGGACAGTACACACGTGGGAGCAACCAATCAGCTTTCGCCTCAATTTGAAGAGCAGACCCTCCTAAGACAGCTCGAGCAACGCGATGTCAGGCGAAGCTAAATGTGTTTTTAGAAGTATTGTAGATGATTATCATTTTATATGTAAAAGAGTTTTTCAGTTGAGGGAAGACGCGGCTAACGCCGCGGATCATTGTGGTTGTACAATAAATGGACGGATTTGGGTTCATTCAGCGACTCCGCGGCCCTCACGCTATGGTTGAACTTCCAAGCGTTCTCGAACAACACCAGTCGTTGATGTACCGGCAGAAGAGACGGCAGGATGTGTTGTTGTGTCGCTGAGAACAATCCGACGAAAACCATTATAACCTCTCCAAACACGTTCAGATTCGCCGGACATTTTGCGTGATCGCGCTGCTCGAACTCTTCTAGAGAGGGTCGGCTCTTCAAATTGAGGCGAAAGCTGATTGGTTGCTCCCACGTGTGTACTGTCCAATGGCATTTTAGCACTCGATTGACAAATGGATGAAGAAAAGCGTTTGGCAAACCGAGAGAGAAAAGCAATTGGCAAATCCTTTTTTTAAAAAGCCATCTAAAAAGCGATTTAAAATGATTTACAAATGTATTTTTTTATTGTTCTATTAATCTACGTTTAAAAACAGGAATTAAATAAACAACTTTAAATACGTCTATTTATTTAGTTTATGTGTTAATTATTAAATGAATGAATTGATTCATCGTTTTATTTTAATGTGGCACTCTTGGTCCTCCATAATTTGCGCTTGTCTAAATTCCTTACGTTTACAAAATGAGAAGTAATAAAAGCAGTAATACGCCCTTTTAATGAAAATAGAAAATAAGTAAGAGCATATATTTCTGATGTCACAAGTAACAATCTCAAGGTTTACACGACTTTTTGATTCTTTTGTAGCATGGGTTTGGTGACGTGTAATAAAAACGAACATTGTCACATGTGCACCTTAATTCTCACTGCTGCTTCATGATGGTTTAGAGGACCATCACTCCAAGTTAAGCCCTGTTGTTTTAAAGAATAGCACAATGGCGAGAGCATCAAGTATAAATGCTTCGTCTGTTTGGGGAGGTTCACAAGCAATCAGCGGAGGCTTGCGGTGTGGAGCCAGGTGAAAGCATAAATAAAGGTTTTGCATCACTCTGTAGGTCAGTGGTTCTTAACCAGAGGAGTGGAGATCTCTTTATTTTCCCTCACTAACTACTGTATTTATCGAAGAGCATACAGTTCTTGAAAAAGGCTGACAAGCACTGTTCAACAAACCTTCGGCAGCAGCAGGAGACCACCAGTATCCCGTGAAGCGGTCAAACTCTTCCTGAATCACAAAGGTTGCGACACCAGCGGACTTCGGGTCTTCCTTGACATTGTTCAATCCTGGACAAGTGTAGAAGAGATTTTAGATTTTGGAAACATCTATTGACCTTAACCTGATGTGCTTTATATGTGGATCAATGTTGAGAGAGAAAAAAAAAAACAACAACAAAAAACATATTCAGAATAGTTACGTACTAAAGTTTTCTTTTTGAAAAATCAGAATTCTGAGTAATAGAAATAGTGATGACAGGGTTCCAGACTGCGACCAAAATGGTCGCATATGCGACCTTTTTTTAACGATGTGCGAGTAAAAATTTTATATAGTCGCATTTGTGCGAGTACATGATCATGTTATTCGCGCGTGTGTAACAGAACGAGGTATCAGCAGCTGCTGCCGTCCGTAACCGTTTTGCTTTCAAAATTTATATAATGAATGAGTACATCATGAATCCATTTTCCAAACCGTGTTTTTGTCTTATCCTGAATCACTACGGCGCGCGCCTATAATAAGTGTTTATATTCGGACTATTTCAGACTGGGCTCGGAGTATCACAGTCCCTGCGTGACTAGTCATAGACAAACAGAGAGAAGTAGTTCCGGCTACAATGTTCTTCCGCAAGACACATGCAGTTCTATATATTAACCGCTAGAGAGCGAACGTACACGCGCATTGCACAATGATGATGAAACGTGCCAAATTTCGGAATTAAGCCATATAAAAATGAAAAGGTTAATCGCTGAATAATAATCATAAAAAAAAACAAAGTTTGGAGTTGAAGGATGCTGGTGGAAAGGACGAGCCATGCATACAGACACATGATGATGAGCGCACAGGTAGAAATGCATTAAGTTACTTCAACAGCAATGGCTTAGACCAGGGTTCCTCAATAGACCGCGAGAGAATGTTTGGCCCGCGCTAATGTCAAATAGTGTTGTCGAGGTAATGTATATAAGCACGTCTCTGTCGCGAAAAATTCAAACGCAGCATCATTGCTTTCATTGCGTAACCGCTGGTGCGTTGAACATGCTCGCGCTCCGCGCCGGTGGTCACGCGCAGTTAGTCTGTCAGCGACTCAAACTGACTGGACAAAATAGACTCAAATGTGAATGGACTAAAATGTTTGGTTTATTTTGTCTGACCAACCGCAACAAAGAAAGAAAGTAAACTGTATGTGAGAAAGTACATTGTTTGCTTTTATATTATTAGTTACAGAAAGGCAAACTAAAGGCTAATATTTTCTCATTTAAATTAAACATTCAGCAAATACACATCTATATCATTAAAACAAATCTCTGAATATCTAATTAACATTTAATTTCATAGACCTTGCAGATTTATTCGAATACAAAAGTGAGATTTTCTGAAGTGTTTGTAACCCGCGTGAACGGGTGACAGTCGATCTGTGTGAAATGAATTCAGACTTCAGTTCAGCTTCACGGGAAACGCGATCAAATATACATATAATATTACATTTGAATTAAAATAAATATAAATTATAGATATATATACCAGATTTATATCGGCCATCAGCCACTGTGATTTAATATATTTAAGATTAATATTAATCTTAATATTAAATATTAATATTTAAAAGTACTATTCATCAAGCATGCATTGATTAAAATTGTTGTAGCAAAAAAAAAAAAAAAAATGTGCGACCAAATCATGTGCTGGTGCGACCAACTGACAAAATTGGTAGCACCCCAGTGCAACCAGTGGAAAAGTTAGTCTGGAGCCCTGGATGATGTTGCCTGACTTAAAAAAATAAAGCACAGCCCATCACTGAACATTTCAAAGACTCAGACTCAGACTTTAAGTTATAAAATAATCATAAAAGCACAATATACAAACTTAAATGAATATTTCCAGTTTCAGCTTATTGTCTATTTGCTGCATCTGTGCCACGCTGTCCATTCCCAGAGTATAAATTTGATTTGTCCCTCTGTTTCTCAGAATCTACCCTTAATAGTACACAACGTAAACGCTTCTTTATATTAACAGATCAACAAACCTTTATGACAGAAAGTAAGTCTGCGCTCCTCTCCGGTTTCGATGTTTGTCATCCACAGGTCGTTATTATTTATGAAGGCAATGAAACTGGGATCACCAGGAGAGATCTTGGGGTCCATGCGAATCCCTGAGCACTGAGTCTTTATTTCCACAGGCTTCATTGGGGCAGCCTGCTAAACATCACATGACTTTCAGGCATGGGGACACACGGCTTCACACATGCATTATGAAGTAATTTCCTAGAAATATTAAACCGAATAAATACAGCTAGACTCACAATGAAGCCGTTATGGCCGCCATCCCGGCAATAGAAAAGGCTGTTGCTTGCTTGGAAAAGGAAAAGGCCGCTTTGTGCGTGATAGTCGTAGGACGTGATGCCAAAGACACCCAGACGCTTCCTCTCGCGGAGAAGCTCCTCCTCACGGGAATATACGCCGTGATGCGGAGTCGCCTGCAGGAAGAACACAAATTTATGAAATACTGTTATTAATATGTTACAAGCCCTCATATATGTGGTTATGCAGCTGTTAGCATCATATACCTACAATAAAACATGAAGGAAAGCTACCTGAAAGTGATCTAACATCTGTTTCCATGATAACACCAAGAGAGCTTCTTTCCGTATCTTCTTAGGGATTTCGGAGTACAATAATGAGTTTTCTCTGCTCCCATAGGGCATTCCTATTGAAGTAACATTATGAAAACATTAGGAAAAAAAAAGAAATGTTGGTGCAACAACTAATCTGATATTATTATGAAGAAAAAAAAAGTCTGATTTAAAGAATTTATTATTTCTTAGAAAATATACACTACTAAGAGTGTATATTCATTCCAAAGCATCAGTGCACGTTCAGTGCATACAGTTAAACAACAAACACAGTCAGTCACAGGCCATCAAAACTCCAATCCGGAAGGGGATGTGCGTGTGGTAATGCAACAATTTTGGCTGACTGTCACAACAGGAAAAAGACAATCCATGTATAGATACGTTTACGTGTAATCTCTCAACATCAATAAAAACAGCTTTAGAAAAACATATCATGCAGCATTACATTTACCTCAGGCAAGTCATTTAGTACCACAGCATGTTAGTTCACTAGGGCAGGGGTTCCCAAACTTTTTAGCCCGCGACCCCCATGATAAATGCGCTGCTGCTCCGCGACCCCCCACCTCAACAACCCTCCCGTCGCGTGAAATGTACAGCAAATCGATTTTATGCCCAGTCTCAAAGCACACAAAGTTATATTTTATTGTTCTACGTGAAAAATCAGTGTTACAATTCTGCATGAGCCGCTCGATATCCACCTGTTCTCTCTCGGAAAGTAACTGTGCAACTATGTTGGGTTGAACATTGTCCTGCCATCAGGAACCAGTCGAGCAGGACTGAGCGGCGCACACACACACGCGCCCGCGTGCTCATGCTAATCCGACGGTCAACGTGTCCGAAACACTAAGTACTCGGTAAAGCGTTTCTGTGTCATGCTGAATAATTCTTCCTCGTTTCTCTCAGCATCACACATATAATGCAATATCAATGTCAGTTTTACACATCAAAACGATGTCTTCGCACCATCAACCGGCCTCACCTGTGACTTTTCTCCTCCTCTCGGTTTTTCTGTTGTGGATATGAACCACCGTTTCATTTTAAAGCAGGTATTATTTGTTTGTAGCCTCCAAACACCTTTAGCTTTAGCAAACAACAGCGCGTGATGTACGTCACGTGATCGTGATCGACGCTGACGTAATCTCGTATAATGTCTGGGACAAAATTACAAATTTAATAAAAAATATACATTATATATTTTTTTTAATCCGACTTTTCTGCAAACACCATTTAATAAGTATTGAATTAAATTAACTGCAACACAAATATATAGGGCCTATATATTTTTTCCACTTAAAAAAATAAAATAGAAATTATCTCGCGACCCCCACTTTGGGAACCACTGGACTAGAGAAATGAACCACTAAACATATGCACTATAGCTTATATATTCATTATATTCAACTCACCTGTTAAAGTCTTAATTTTTAATGTTTAAATAAATTTGTCATAAAAATAAGTTATGACAGTAAATGTGTAAATGATTTCAAAAATGAATTTGAGTAGAAAAATAACTTCATAATTAGATTTCAATGCAAAACCTGGATTACATGTTTTATTTGAGTGTTGATTATTATATCTAAAAAATAAATAGCAACTGAATTTAATAGTTTGTGCTCCATTATTAATTGTATATTTCTGTTATGTTTAATTTTCTCCCCGTGATGTACCGAAACCGTACCAAACCGTCAGGTTTCTGTACACTACCATTCAAAAGTTTGGGGTCAGTAAGCTTTTTTTTTTTTTTATTATCATTGAAAAAATAATATTTTCATTTGACTGATCAGAACAGTAATGATATTTTAATGTTACAAAATTTTAAAGAATCCTGAAAAAAAAAGCATCACAGTTTTAACAAAAATATTAAAGGATTAGTTCACCGAAAAATGAAAATTCTGTCATTAATTATTCACCCTCATGTCACCCCAAAAGACCTTCACTCATCTTCTGAACACAAATTTAGATATTTTTGATCAAATCCGATGGCTCAGTGAGGCCTGCATTGACAGCAAGTTAATTTACATTTAATGCCCAGAAGTCTACTAAAAACATTTAAAACGGTTCATGTGACTACAGTAGTTGAACCTTAATTCAAAGCGAAAATCAAACTGCCAAAGTCACGCGAACAATTGAAATTTCGAAACACTAATGTCAAGTCACCTTTACTTATATAGAGCTTTTTACAATGCAAATTGTGGCAAAGCAGCTTTACATTAATAATTAGCAAATAATTTTGGCTGCACAGCAGTTCCCAAAGAAAATGGTGTCATTGTGCAGCTTATTCTATATATTATTGATTCATTCCGTTGCAAATATCAATAGTTATTAGTCGAGTTAATTTATGTATATCAGCACTGCAGAAAACAGTGACGTAATCGTCCGGCTCGGCTCAGTTCACATAAAACGCAACAGCGGCAAGGAACGTAACAAAGCCTCGTTTCCTGAAATCACGTGACTTTCACACTCCGAACCACTGATCGAAACAAAGATTCATAAAGCTTCATGAAGCAGTGTTTTGAAATCACCCATCACCAGATATTGTTGTTTTTGGCACACAAAAAGAAATCTTGTCAGTTCACAACAGAGTATGAACCAATGTTTTAACACATGAACCGTTTTAAATATGTTTTCAGTACATTTAGGGCATTAAAAGTGTAAATTAACTTGGATTTTAATCAAAAATAAATATTTTTGGGTTAAGCAGCACAACTGTTTTTAACACTGATAAGAAATTTTGTCAAATCAGTATACTAGAATAAGTTCTGGAGGATCATTTGACACTTAAGACTGGAGTAACAAAGTTGTTTAAGAAATTAAAAATATATTAAATCAGAAAGCAAATATTTGAAATTGCAACAATATTTCAGAATGTTGATATTTTTTCTGTATTTTTGCCCAAATAAATGCAGCCATGGTGAACATGACCGACTTCTTTCAAAAAAGACCCCAAACTTTAGAACGACACTGTATATGGTCATAAGCATGAGGGTGGGGGAAAAAACATAAACCGGAAATGATATCAGAGGCCCTCTCCAGACCCTCATGACCATATCCAGGTCATTACATCAGGTAATTTGACTTTTAGGTTGTGAAATGTCATGTGCAGGCCTGGGTAGGTTACTTTTAAAATGTATTTCACTACAGATTACAAAATGCATGCTTTAAAAAGTCATTTGTAACGCATTTCGTTACATTACTCAAGTTTAGTAACTTCATCTAAATACTTTAGAATACTAATAAGTGTGGAACAAACACAAAAAAGGTCATTGCAAGTTTTTAAATCTCACAATTTTGACTTTTTCCCTCAGAATTGTGTGATGTAAAGTTGCAATTGCGAGTTATAAAGTCAAAATTATTAGATATAAACTGTAAAAAAATTATGAATGCAAACAAAAAACAAATTGTGAGAAAAAGTTGCAATGACGAGTGAATTATAAAATGACTCACAAAACATGAAAACAGTCGTGGATCATCAGGTCAGGACAGGAGAGTTCAGTTGACAGTTGGGCTTTTTTTTTATAAATTCAGTCAATTTGTCTTGTTCAGGACAGAACTAAATAAAACTAATAACATTTTTATGATCCCTCTCAAAAGTATTAAAATCTTGATGGTCAGGGTCAGAGAATCAGCAATCGCTGTTTAAATGACATTAAAACTCAAAGTAATCACTTTGGTAATCTAAAATAACTGTAATCTGATTACCACCCATTTCAAATGTAACTGTAATGAAATACAGTCACTCAAATTTGGTATTTTAAATACGTAACTAAGTTACTTGTATTTCGTTACTCCCCAACCCTGGTCATATGGTATGAAACTCTAAAAAATTAAAAAAAAATTTTTTTATATAATGATTCATTTCTAACAACTTGCATGCGTTTACCAAAAAAAAAAAAAGATGATCATTTTCTTCATCATGAAAACTGTCACTGAATCACAACATAACCATTTAAATACATGCAGGCTGAAAACACCTACAGTTTAATAGTGAAATGAGGAAGTGATGCATTTATTGATACAAGCAGCTGCATGCTCACGAAAAGAGTTGATTGTGTTCACATTTAAGGGAAAATGAGTACCAAGGTAGTAGAGCCGATGTGAGTGAGGGCCGGACTCATCATGCTTCTGAACGAACTGGAAGTCATGGGGTGCCTTGTTGATGATCATTCCCGAGTACTTTCGGCTGCCGTGAATGATGTCACGCAAGCCATCCCATGAGTGCTTCTCCACAAAAAACTGGGAGGGGACGTCTTCCATTTCCACAACCTCTGTGCTGTCTGAGATGTCATCTACTGCGGTCATTCTGACAGCTGCAAAACTGAGCACAGGGTTTGAGCCATCAGCCTAACATTCAAAATCCATTTGATTTATGGATTCATTTTTTAAAGCGAGGTCAAAAAACATCACCGTACCTTTTCCAACTACCTTCAGTATCGTCTTCAAGTTTCACCCTTTTTCCTCTATGCATTAACCAGCATACAACCCTCAACAAAATCTGGCAACCTGCAGGACAGAGAATAAAAATATCCACTCATTTACACCAGGAATTACTTGGTAATTACATTGATTTAATGTCACGCAATTTGATTAAAACTCTCAAACCTCATAAAAAAAAAAAGAACGGATGATTAGATGTTCAAAGTCACAAATAATGTTGAGATGATGAGATATCTGTAAATCGTGACAACTGTAAAACTCCCCCATTGCAAACTTATAAAAACACTTTTAGATTAATTAGGGAGGAGATTGTGAAAAATATCCTTCCATTGTTTGAATAAGAGCGTTTTAAATATAATATTAATTAGGGCTGCAACTAACGATTATTTTGATAATCGATTAGTTGGCCGATTATTTTTTTTTTTCCAATTATTCGATTAATCGGATAAAAATCCTAATTTTCATTTTTTATTATTTTATTGACAAAAAACACATTATTGCACATCCTGCCCAATGTTCTTCAAACAAATGCTTAATGTCTTAGACTACCCGTCACAGAAAAGAGAACTCAAATATTTTAGGGATCTGACAAAAAGTCATTATCAACACAATGTCCTAAAAACTTTATATTTTGTTTGTCCTCCTTAGGCTTTGATCACAGCATTGTTTTCATGTACTTTTCCACAGTCTCTGTTGTTATTGACTGAAAAAAGTAAAACAGAGTTGCAGAGTTCTCATGTTTTGGGCAGTTTAGATCACGCACCTTTCCCGCAGCAGCTCACTCTGTTTCCTCCACTGTTTTAAATGCATTTTGTCCATAGAAATGCGTTATTCAGTGCTGTAATTTGACAAGACTAGCGGACGTTTCGCGTGCACGTGGGCAGACCCGACTAATCGATAATGACAATCGTTGTCGATGATTTTCATTATCGATTAATTGTTGCAGCCCTAATATTAATTACAATTTCTTACTTTTTGAAATCACACACTGTATGCAAAATCTACTGCAGAAATTGAGCAGTCGGTGTATACTTTCCAATATTAGGGAAATACAAGTCACTGAGATTTCCACTGAGGCATTAGCGCGAGGAATGTTATTAATCTCAGCTCTATGTGAGAGTGTGCAAAGCTGCTAAGAATGATGACACTGAGGAAGAAGTAGAACAGACGCCGTTATTACAAAAAAAAAAGGCGATGCTGATAATATTATTCCAAGTGGCTTACCTTAGCATAAATGTTGATGTGGTGTAGTTATGTTTAAATTGTTTTATGAACCTGTCACACTGCAATGCAAACTGTGCAAAAAGAGGATGTGAACGATGGATCAGCACAAACACTACTGGACCTACAGGGAGTGCAGAATTATTAGGCAAATGAGTATTTTGACCACATCATCATCGTTATGCATGTTGTCTTACTCCAAGCTGTATAGGCTGGAAAGCCTACTACCAATTAAGCATATTAGGTGATGTGCATCTCTGTAATGAGAAGGGGTGTGGTCTAATGACATCAACACCCTATATCAGGTGTGCATAATTATTAGGCAACTTCCTTTCCTTTGGCAAAATGGGTCAAAAGAAGGACTTGACAGGCTCAGAAAAGTCAAAAATAGGGAGATATATTGCAAAGGGATGCAGAAGTCTTAAAATAGCCAAGCTTCTGAAGCGTGATCATCGAACAATCAAGCGTTTCATTCAAAATAGTCAACAGGGTCGCAAGAAGCGTGTGGAAAAACCAAGGCGCAAAATAACTGCCCGTGAACTGAGAAAAGTCAAGCGTGCAGCTGCCAAGATGCCACTTGCCACCAGTTTGGCCATATTTCAGAGCTGCAACATCACTGGAGTGCCCAAAAGCACAAGGTGTGCAATACTCAGAGACATGGCCAAGGTAAGAAAGGCAGAAAGTCCACCACCACTGAACAAGACACACAAGCTGAAACGTCAAGACTGGGCCAAGAAATATCTCAAGACTGATTTTTCTAAGGTTTTATGGACTGATGAAATGAGAGTGAGTCTTGATGGGCCAGATGGATGGGCCCGTGGCTGGATTGGTAAAGGGCAGAGAGCTCCAGTCCGACTCAGACGCCAGCAAGGTGGAGGTGGAGTACTGGTATGGGCTGGTCTCATCAAAGATGAGCTCAACTCCCAGTCCTACTGCCAGTTTCTAGAAGACACCTTCTTCAAGCAGTGGTACAGGAAGAAGTCTACATCCTTCAAGAAAAACATGATTTTCATGCAGGACAATGCTCCATCACACACGTCCAAGTACTCCACAGCGTGGCTGGCAAGAAAGGGTATAAAAGAAGAAAATCTAATGATATGGCCTCCTTGTTCACCTGATCTGAACCCCATTGAGAACCTGTGGTCCATCATCAAATGTGCGATTTACAAGGAGGGAAAACGGTACACCTCTCTGAACAGTGTCTGGGAGGCTGTGGTTGCTGCTGCACGCAATGTTGATGGTGAACAGATCAAAACACTGACAGAATCCATGGATGGCAGGCTTTTGAGTGTCCTTGCAAAGAAAGGTGGCTATATTGGTCACTGATTTGTTTTTGTTTGGTTTTTGAATGTCAGAAATGTATATTTGTGAATGTTGAGATGTTATATTGGTTTCACTGGTAAAAATAAATAATTGAAATGGGTATAAATTTGTTTTTTGTTAAGGTGCCTAATAATTATGCACAGTAATAGTCACCTGCACACACAGATATCCCCCTAAAATAGCTAAAACTTCCAAAAATATTCAGCTTTGATATTAATGAGTTTTTTGTGTTCATTGAGAACATGGTTGTTGTTCAATAATAAAATGAATCCTCAAAAATACAACTTGCCTAATAATTCTGCACTCCCTGTAAAACCTGCAAGCTAGTAGTGTTGCTTATTTCACGTGAGAATAGATTTGATAATCATAGCAAACAAAATCTGAAAATAGATAAAGCTAAAAACAGCTTGTTTAATTGTAAGGGTTAGAGAGTGGGAGGAAACTGTAATGGAAAACTAAACTATGGTTGTTTTGCAAGGAAAAGTGGGGGGAATGCTGGCATGGCCCATTTAACAATAGATTTGATGGACACTAAACAAATAGCTCATCAAAACAATCTGTGGAAAACATAAACGGTCTGTCTAGATCAGTGGTTCTTAACCTGGGTTCGGAGGAGGTCAAGACACACACCCGACTCATATGATTCGTGATGACACTGGGTAGCCTAGTGGTGAGGGAGTCAGACTTGTAATCTGAAGGTTGTCGGTTCGATTCCCACGCCGGCAGGAATTGAAAGTGGGGATTGTGAATGAACAGCACTCTCTCCACCTTCAAAGACCAGATCACAGCCGATCTACATCGGGAATTTAAAGAGCCCAACATGACGGTACATATTTCGAGGATTGACAGAGTGACCATTCCTGTGGATTCCTGAGGGCCTGACGTGCAGTGGACAAGATATTCTAAGTCTGAAACTTGTCCTGTCCACCACAGATTAGTTCGGTCTTCACTTTCTGAGACATCTAATATTGAAACTCCGCTTTCTCTTCCTTTTAAAACGGACATTCCTACTTACTGTGTTGCCTCTTTTGTGGCCCAAATATAGTCATCAAATACAACTATAGCAGATGTAACAAGAAGTATTACTTCACAATTAGTACACAATGACAACTTTGAGAAGTTATTGAGAACAATTTCAAAATATGTGCCTGAATGTTTGTCTGATCTAAAATGTGACACTTGTGATAATTTGATTTTGGCAAAACGTTTAATGAATACTGCTGTTAATGGCTAGTGCATTACAACCGCATTTGCCCTATGATGAAAAATGGCAAATATTTTATAGGTTTCTATAATTTGGAAACTTATCTTGTATCTGACATTTTATAAGTTGGTCTTAGGTTATGACATGTTATCTGCTAGTCTTGACTGTGTAAGATTGTTTCAATCAATCAAGGCGTAGTTGGTAACACTTAAATATATACTGTACTGTAATGGAATTACAAAGCATTTGTGTCATCCGATCATCTAAACTGTTTATGAAATTGAGATTTAGAGCATTTAGTTGTGCCTCTGTGAATGCATTGTTCTCTACCCTGACAAAATTTGACTATAAAGTAATAATGCTTATTTTTTATGAACGTTAATTAGCAGATGATAACTTTCAGTTACACTAAATGTGTTTAAATGGCACGGCTGTGTGTTAAAATTACCTTACACAATATGTGTGTTAAGATGGATCACACATCTAACTGTGTTAAATTTGTGTTAAAATTCTGCATGTGTCATTTTTAACATCTCTTTTGCAGTGCAACTTAAATCGAAGGGTACATTAAAATAATCCGAGTTTCACATTTAATCTAAATACGACTGAAATAGAGATATCACAACAAATGGCAATTAACAATGGCTGCGATTCAAAAAGTACAAAGTCTTTTGCGCTGAGTGTCATTTATGTTATCAGAGCATTCATAGTAAATATACTGGTTCACATGAACTCTATCTTTGCAATCACTGTGAATTTAACCTGCATTTGGGAATGCAATGTGAGCTAGGTTCACTTTATTTACATTACCATTTGTATAATTTTTGATTTGTGGACAGATGTTTCCAACATTTTATCAATATTCCATCAACAAAAGCCTGAAGATTGGACGTGTTTGACAATCTAGTAATTTCAATAGAAAAATGTGCTTTGTGGACTCTCGAGTGAAAGTGAAAAAGGGCTGTGCAATTAATCGCAATCACGATTTGAGCACATGCAATTTCTAAATCGCATAAGTCTGCAATTTTATTTGTTAATTTATTTATATTTTAATTGAGAATACTGTAACGTTACTGTGCGCATGTTTAAGATGTTAACCAATCAGAGCTCGCTCAGCACACCGCACAAATTAGAACAAAGCAAAGCGGGAGAACAGAATAGGCGAACGGGAGGAAAGAAGAAAAAATACGGATGCAGAATAAAAATGATTTGGTACCAAAGAGAAATTCAACATCAGTCGTTTGAGAGAGTTTTGGATTCAAACACTGGACAAAAGATACCAGCTGCCATCTCACACTTATTTCACACAAGTTGCTGTATGAGAAATATAAGGCGGGCGTTGAATACGAGTTTAATATAATAAATAATCGTAATTTATTTTATGTTGTGTTTTTTTTTTTTTTTTACAGTTTTGTTTATCAAGCAGTTAATCAGTGTGTTACTTCATTGTGAAATGTGTGCACTGAAATACAATTTTGAAGTTTACTTATTATGACTGGAATTTCAGGTTAGTTAACCTTAATTTATTTTATGTTGTCTGTTTTAAAGACAGTTTTGTTTATGAAGCTGTTAATACAGTTACTTCATTGTGAAACATTTTGTTATGCACTTCTTGTGCACTGAATCCATTCAGAATGTAGCATGTTTGAAAAAGCGAAAACAATTACCAAAATTGCAAAATAAATCGCAATTGCAATATTGATAAAAAAAACAAAAAAAAAACGCAATGTGATTATTTTGTCCATATTGCATAGCCCTATACATATATATGTATATATATATATATATATATATATATATATATATATATATATATATATATATATATATATATATATATTCATGTTAACATCAGAGAAGCGTGAACATGCGAATGTTTCATTAAATTATTGAAATGTTATCTTAAAAACTCAGGGGTTGTTCCAAGTAAATATTACGTAAGAGATTCGGCTGAAAAAAAAAAAAAAGTTTAGGATGTTCATAAGGTTCGGTTCCCGTTCCGAACGTGCAATTTGATTTGGGCGTCGTAAACAATAGGCATTACAGATTTTTTCTATCAAGTTCTATTCGATAGTAACAAGCGTTCGGAGAAAAAAGTACCTCACGCCCCTATGACACCCAAAACGACGGTCACTCAGACATTCATGTTTTAACTCCATTAGCGCAGATGAACAGCCTTCATTACCCGGCTAACACACATTTACAGGGAATTGACGTCTTTTAAACCGATAAGTACGTGATTTGTGCGAGTTATCATATGTATTAGATCACTGGAGCCATGATCAGCTGATGACTGAATGACATGTTTGACCGGTTGTGTGTGTTGTCAGTGCTAACAGTTAGCCGAGCTGCTATTAAATCTAAATGACGGGACGTAAGGTCAATCACAAAATTACACTTTTTTTTTTATAAATTATCACTTATGAAATATATTATAAATATATAATACGTACAGTCAGCAATTAATAATACTAGTAAAGCTAATAATAATATCAGGTGATTTCATCATGTAGCATTAATATCTCTGCCGTTTCCAGCGCTATCAGATGAGCTTCATATCGTCAAACACTCTAACAACTCATCTTCACATTTTAGCATATGATGTTCGGTGCGAGCGGGTGATTGTCAGAGATCATCAGCTGATTTCATGTCTGCTCGGCCTCTGTTGACGGGCCGCTCACAGAAAAGCGCATTGTTATGAACATTATCATTTCAACTCATGATCGCTCAACATCGGATGTGGGTACTTACAGGTAGACCCTCAAAGAAAACTCTCATCTGTGACCTGTTGATTTCTTAAACGTATTTGCTGGTAAAAACAGAGTCCATAAGCGCGAGAACTGCACAAAGCGACAGTCATGAGTGCTGATGAAAACCAACCGAACATCATCAGCCACACCGGAAGCGCCGACGAACTCCTACTTCCGCCTTCCGTCTAGTTGCATTCACTCACATTATATTAAAAAACAGACAATTAATAAATTAATCCGAGACATATATGCATAGTAAATTAAATGATTAAATTAAATTTTTCGCTTATGTCAAATGGATAACTATATTTAACCATATATGCACTTTAACTATAAAATGTAATATATTTAAAAGTCCCGTAATGTCTGACAAAATTCTCTCGGCTATGAAAATAAAATATTTAAAAAGAGAAAATACTTGCATAAAAAATGCTGAAATACTGATAATTGTTCTCAAATAATTTAATGTGACTGTACGTTACAAATGATTCTCATCTGCATTTCTCATGTATTATAGCCCCAGCGTTGCAAAAGCTGTATAGTTTATATATTATAAATATATAATGTAACATATATATATATATATATATATAATATATATATATATATATATATATATATATATATATATAAATTCTGTCATCATTTGCTCACCATCCAAGTTGCTCGAAACTTTTTGAACACAAAAGAAGATATTTTGAAAAAATTTGGTAACAGGTCCCCATTGACTTCCATGTTTTTTTTTTGTACTTAACTTTCATACTTTGACACAGAACTGATAAATTTGGTACAACACAATGCCTGAGTGTTGTAATGTCCTTGTGTGTGCTCCGTTTCTAAGAAATTTCTAAGAAAGACGCGAAATGTGTGGGGGATATCCATTGTTGTCTAAATGAGAAATAATTGCAGTGGTCTTGTCAACCGCTATAGAGTTAGTATCGCTGCAGAGTTACATCCGATGAATGCGACTGACAGGTTTCATAGAAACAGAATTGATGTGAGCGCGTGTGTGTGTGTGTGTGTGTGTGTGGTAGCAAACCAAATCAGTCTCGGGACAGATATCTCATTCGCAAATACATTTAGGATAAAACGTCATCATGTTTTAAAGAAGAGTGCATTGGAAAGTGGTAGGAAATAACGGATGATAGGCACAGCACGGTAACAAAACATTTACAATTACACACTCACCATAGGTGTCGCGTGCAAACTCAAAATTACTAAGTCACAGGGGCGGACTGGCCACCGGGGGCACCGGGACATTTCCCGGTGGCCTGATGGTCATTCTGGCCTGCCGGCTGCCGCTGTGCTGTCGATCAGACTGACGTGCAATAGGCTGGTATGCAACTGCGAATTAATTGACGCACTTATGAATCTATGAATCTACGAGTGAAAAATGACACCACCACATGACCCAAAATCAGAAGCACTGCCTAATTGGCTATATCCAGAGGCAGGCTTTATCTTGGAAAATAGTGCAAAAAATGGAGCGTAAACGCAAAGGAGGAGCAGATAGGGAACGCATAAAAAGGAGAAAAGCCCTGGACACAGACAAAATCCCAGCCATGTTCGCCGGTAAGGGAACAGGTCGGTCAGAATTACATTTACATGATATTTACTAGGGGTGGAAATAAAAAACGATCCGTTTGGTTCTCCACGCGCTCGGACGGTCCGCTGTTCAACTTAAATCTGACGAAGCATCTGTAATATGGTTTACTATAAATAACACGTAAAACAATCAGGGTTCAGTTAATATATGTTTCTGTTGATGGATGAACATTCTGGGTTCCCAGACATTACAAAAAAACAACAAACCGAACCGTGAAAAAGTTGAACTGTTCCACCCCTAATATCTACTTAATCATTTGGCAGATGGACGCTTTCATCCGAAGCAACTTACAATAGATCAAATCTATTCTTTATTAAAAAAATAATACAAATATATATAATGATAGAAATTTTAAAAGCGCATCTTAATGACAAACTAGCACATTCTTTTATATACTGTATGGGGATACATGGAGCATTGGAAATATATCAAATATAAATATTTTAACATGTGAATATGTATCTTTTATTATCCCTTCTTAAAATGTGTAAGCCAATTTTATATTTGTCTTTGGTGTGGGATATATATTCCTAGTGAGTTTGAGGGTTTATTTATTTATCCATTCATATTATGAATGGTAGTCTACCTGTTACATCAACTAACAGGGTTACCCTATAAGTTTAGCAGGCTGGTGGACACATGAATTTGGTGGTGGTGACTGCAGCAGCAGAGGTGGCCTGGGGTGGAGTCAAATTCCCAGCCTGATTTACTGTCCCAGTCCGCCACTGCTCAGCTACATAGGCCTACACCAGTTTAAATGGATGTTTGTCTGGGTTTAGGGATGTTTAGATAACTATAAAATAATTCACACGTTCTAAATAATCTTTTAGATCTGTGTAAATGTATCAGTTTGTTAAAACAAATTGAAGCATTTAAACTGATTTAAGTTTAAATACTTTAATTATATTATATTACATTACATTATAAGTCTAATAAGAATTGATCTCACAAGGGGGTTGTTTAGTGCTCCTTTCCATTAAAAAGTTTTAAATTGCCTTACATACAATCTTGCAAAATCCTAAGCAATTATAAAGCTGCAAGCAGCGATGAAAGGGCCCTCGCACCCGGGCTCACCGCCACCCGGACGCCTTAAGAAAACAGAGAACAGTGGGTGACATGCATTTAAGCATGTAGATATAGTTGAAAAATGGTGAAGTCATTTCAAAGTGCCACACTTCTTGCTGCCCCCAGGTGGCGCTTTGACTATAACTGAATATTGCCATGTAGATGTCTTTAAACCAGGTCTATTATTAAACATGTGAAGTTTGAAGCAGATTGGACACTATATGCCTGAGTTACAACAACTTCCTGCTTCGTGGAGTTTATCTCATACCTTTGCGCTTTGACAAGTGTTCCATTTCATGTTGCCAGCAGGTGGCGCTATGACTAACTGAATATTTACATGTAGATGTCTTCAGGCCAGGATTTTTTATAAAAGATGTAAAGTTTGGGGCTGGTTGGATATTGTACGTCTGACTTACAACTGCTTCACCTCGTAAATGTGTTCAGGTTGCCCTGGACACGCTGTTCAGCGAAAACTCAAGATCTTTGTAATTTAACATTGTAAGAGTCTTTAGATAAGTCTCATCAAATATGATGTTGGTCTGATTAAAGTTTTAGGAGGAGTTCGATAAAGGACGACGTCTGGAAATGGCAAGAACTGCAAAAATTTGGCAGAAAAAATGAAAAATATTTCACATCCTGTTGGGTTTTCAGATTTTTAACGGGACTTTTTTTTGCAGGTATTGGGCTGTTACATGTGTGTACCAAATTTCATACCTGTATGTGAAATTTTATAGCTATCGAGCCATTTTGCCACACCTAATTCTGAAACCCATATCAGATGAAAATTTTCACCATTTCTGACATGTGTGCATAGTTTCATGAGATTTTGAGAATGTTTAGGCTCTCAAAAATGCGATTCATTTCGGAGAAGAATAACTGACCGAGCAATTACAATTGAGTTCTCACACCATTGGTGCACGGGCCCTAATGATAATAATAATAATAAAAAATATAGCTGCAAGCAGCGATGGGCGGGCCCCAGCTTGGTGGCACGGGGACAACTGGGCATGGCGGGCAAAATGAATTTAAACGGTGTCTCCAGTTTTGTACCGAGTTTCGCAACTATAGGTTAAACTAACCCCCTCACTTTTGTCAAAAGATGGCACTATAGCCCCTCCTCCCCGCCCATTTCTAAGGCTTTGCCTATGTTTACTAGTCGACAATATTGATATGTGTCGAGTTCCATTCAATTTGAAGCATGTTAAGAGCCTCAAACAATCCCAAGAATATTATTAAAGTTTGACGTCTTGCATTGGCAACAATATTTAAGATATGAAATGTATTGACATTATAATGAAGAAGTTTGAAGCAAATGGAGCAAAAATAAGAGGGTGATCTCAAAACATTTTGAAAGTGACACATTTCCTGCTGCCAGTTGGTGGCACTATATCTTTGACTCACAATAGCCACATCCATGTGCTCAGCCTCCTACAAGGAACACACAGCTGAAGTTTCATAAAAATTAATAAATGTATGCAGTAGTTATAACACACTTCCTGTTTCTCTTTTCTCACCATAAGTTTATTGCCTTGCCTGTTTGAGATATCAAAAATCTTTTTTGCATCATCAGTGTCTTGACTTAATGCTGACCGAGTTTGGTGGTGATTGGATTAAGCGTCTAGGAGGAGTATATCAAATTCCAGAGCATGTGTTTTTCAAACAACCCCTAATAGCTCACTTCCTGTTGAGGCGGCGTACAACTTAGAGCACGAAAGTTGTCAGGCCCGATGAGGTCTTCATGTGTACCGAGTTTCATACTAATATGTGCAAGCGTGTTTGATATATGGACCAAATTTTCGGATCCCATTCAAGGGGGCGCTGTTGAGCCCCCCTGCCATGCCCGGATCCCAGCCTCTGTGATGTCCTAAAGGTTCCAATGTGTGTGCAAAGTTTCAAGAGTTATTGAGCATGTTAAGGGCCCCAAAAAGCCCCGAACGGTTGAAAAAATGGTTGGCATCGCCAAGGCGTTTAAAACGGGCAAATATAAAAGGACCATGTCAAACTCATTTGAATCCACCACATTTACTGCAGCAGTTGGTCCCCACATGATCACAAACCACAACAGACACATCTATGAGATCATTTAAATTTAGATTAATTTCATTTCATAGGATGTCATATGTCACTTTCAAGTGAGTGCAGATTGTGTTTTTTGCGTAGCTGAGCTACCGTTTGCGCACCAATCTTATGCACCAAAAGGATGCTTTCATTTAATTCCAACATGGGTGGTATCCGAAAAAAAAATAAAATTATAAAATTAACAAATGGAGCCAAATAAGCTCACCTATGAAAAATGATTATAAACAGCCACTTTTTTAAAATCATGTGTAATTTATTCTTTTTAATAAAAATTACACCAATATATATTTGAAGACATATTTGTCATACATCATGCTCGCCAACACCTTGTCTAACGCCTTTGTCTAGAAAACACACACTCCCTCTTATGTAAAAAACAGACTGATTTTATTTCTGTCTGAGGCCCCGATCACACTGAATGTGTTTTGTGCAGTGAGAGGTGCCTTTTTTGAATTGTTTCTACTTTCTATTGTTTTTCACGTGCTTGGTCACACTCACTTCCTTGGTCTGACTCCGTGGCGGGCCTTGGCTCTGTCGCTCCACTTGGCGATGGCTCGTGCGGGCGTTCCGTGCCGCGAGATGGTGGCTGGTCTCGCTCTGGGTTCGGAGTGGGGCTGGCGAGATCCTCTTCCGGGCCGACGGTGAATAACGAGTTGCAACTCGCCGGCACCCACTCCACAAAGGCAGCAAAATGCACACGCGGACCCTCTCCGGACAACTGCGCTCTGCATGACATGACTCTGCGTGATGTGAGCCGCCTGAGGCTGGACAGGCGTGACGTGAGACGTCTGAGGCTGGACAGGCGTGACTTGAGCCGTCTGAGGCTGGACAGGCGTGACGTGAGCCGTCTGAGGCTGGACAGGCGTGACGTGAGCCGTCTGAGGCTGGACAGGCGTGACGTGAGCCGTCTGAGGCTGGGCAGGCGTGACGCCTGAGCCGTCTGAGGCTGGACAGGCGTGACGTGAGCCGTCTGAGGCTGGACAGGCGTGACGTGAGACGTCTGAGGCTGGACAGGCGTGACGTGAGCCGTCTGAGGCTGGACAGGCGTGACGTGAGCCGTCTGAGGCTGGGCAGGCGTGACGCCTGAGTCGTCTGAGGCTGGACAGGCGTGACGTGAGCCGTCTGAGGCTGGGCAGGCGTGACTTGAGCCGTCTGAGGCTGGACAGGCGTGACGTGAGCCGTCTGAGGCTGGACAGGCGTGACGTGAGCCGTCTGAGGCTGGGCAGGCGTGACGCCTGAGCCGTCTGAGGCTGGACAGGCGTGACGTGAGCCGTCTGAGGCTGGACAGGCGTGACGTGAGACGTCTGAGGCTGGACAGGCGTGACGTGAGCCGTCTGAGGCTGGACAGGCGTGACGTGAGCCGTCTGAGGCTGGACAGGCGTGACGCCTGAGCCGTCTGAGGCTGGACAGGCGTGACGTGAGCCGTCTGAGGCTGGACAGGCGTGACGTGAGCCGTCTGAGGCTGGGCAGGCGTGACGCCTGAGTCGTCTGAGGCTGGACAGGCGTGACGTGAGCCGTCTAAGGCTGGGCAGGCGTGACTTGAGCCGTCTGAGGCTGGACAGGCGTGACGTGAGCCGTCTGAGGCTGGACAGGCGTGACGTGAGCCGTCTGAGGCTGGACAGGCGTGACGTGAGCCGTCTGAGGCTGCACAGGCGTGACGTGAGCCGTCTGAGGCTGGACAGGCGTGACGTGAGCCGTCTGAGGCTGGACAGGCGTGACGTGAGCCGTCTGAGGCTGGACAGGCGTGACGTGAGCCGTCTGAGGCTGCACAGGCGTGACGTGAGCCGTCTGAGGCTGGACAGGCGTGACGTGAGCCGTCTAAGGCTGCACAGGCGTGACGTGAGCCGTCTGAGGCTGGACAGGCGTGACGTGAGCCGTCTGAGGCTGGACAGGCGTGACGTGAGCCGTCTGAGGCTGGACAGGCGTGACGTGAGCCGTCTGAGGCTGCACAGGCGTGACGTGAGCCGTCTGAGGCTGGACAGGCGTGACGTGAGCCGTCTGAGGCTGGACAGGCGTGACGTGAGGACAGGCGTGACGTAGTTCTCTCTTCTTTTTTTCATTTTGTTTTCAGCAACAAGGTTTCTAGTAACCTGGTTTACACCTGGAAATGATACCATTGTTATCCCAAATCTTAATTGCATAATTTTCTGGAGAGGTCGTGTTATTTTCAAAAACAGTTGTTTGGAAATCAAAATGTGGCTGCTAACTTGATCTATATTGAGCTGCCATCAGTTTATCATTGATTTGTAGAGTTTTGCTTCATGCTTTCCCCCTCACTCTCTCCTGCATTTTTTATTCATTACTGACTGATATCAAATGTCCTTCCAGATGACATCTAACAGTCATTTGGAGGGTTTTATGGATGCTGATGTGAGGCAGGATTCAGGTTGCGAGTGATCTGGGACTAACTGCTTGGAGGTTTTACCCTTAGTGTCATGGACAGAGCTGTCAACATAAGTGACATTGATTGATTACTTGACAGCTTTGGAGGGAAATGGCAGCATTTTCAGTGTTCACAAGCACTGGCATGAGTCATCTTGTTTTGCTTATATATTCAAAACACAGGTGATTTATTTTACAGCAGAAAGTGTGATAGTGTAGTTTCTGGAAAGACATGATTTTTTTCAAAAGCACACAGTTTAAAATGAAATGTGCGATTTGCTTGTATCTCATCTTCAGAAACACTGTCAAAAGTCATTTGTATGTCCAATAGGTTCATTCCGCTGAAGAGTAAAACACTGTGACAACTCCGAAACATTGATCTGTTTGTTTGAGCATCACAAGCCAGAAAAAAAGCTAGATTAAAAAAAGATAAGAGTATTTATATTGTTTTCTTTTTCATTATTCAGCATTTTTTTAGATGGGTGCAGAACTACTTTTAAAAAACGAAAACAACTGCATTAGACAAATGCACTGATATCATTTTATATATGTAATTTTATCGACGCATGCTATAAATGGTCAGCTTTTCATACCGTTTTCAGAGGCTATATCGAGAACATGTGAATTTATGAGATTATTGTTCCTCACAATTGATTCATAAAAGTGATGAATGATAATGAGACACAGGTGATAAGGATAACTGATTAAACTAAACAGGTGTAGGCATGACGAACTGAACATGTGACAATATTAAAGTCACAACTGCATGATGTAAACACTTTTTGCGTGTACATATATGTACGCTGTACAGGTCTAGCATAAAGAATATTTTTGCTCAGGTGGCCAAAATGTCCACCCAATAGAGAAAAGTTTTGCTTTGCAAGAAAAAAAAATTGAGGGAACATTGCTCAGCACTCTGCTTGAACATGGAGATTTGTGGGAGAAGCCACAGAGGCCATCGTTCACATTGAAAGAGCTGCAGAATTCAATAGCTATAACAAAGTAAAGGTGACCCACTTGACCAAATGAAGAGCTGTGAATAAGACTGCTATGAGAGGCTGGCACAAAGATGCAATTACTCCACAAGAACCACGTGAATTTGCCAAGAAAACAGTGATTTAGTACAGCGTGGGAAAAGATAGAACTTTTTACATCAAACTTAAAGCATTATGTGTGTCGTAAATCTTAAACTTGCAGCCCATGTTCCTTTTTAGTGACTGGACTTTCTTTTTTAAACAGAAGGAAGAATAGATGAGGCAAAACAGATGGCGAACTACTGCAGGAGAGCCTGTTTTTGAAGCAGGCAAAGAAGTTGATCCCAAACACTGAAGTGGCTCAAAAACAAAACTCAAAGTGAATAGCAATAGTCAGGTCCAAATCATCTCACAGGGAATCTGTGGGAAAATCACACATACTTAGTCCAAAGGACTGGTTAAAGACCCAATTATTAATGCACAAAAATAATACTGATAACAAGAATTATATGCAAACAGCATATTTCAACTTTTTATTTTGTTAAGAAAGTTCTCTAAAATAAAACAATGCACAAAATAAGGAACTGAATTTTTCACAGGGTACTGAATATATATATAGTTAGTCATGGCAGAAATGTTGCATGTATCATTTTATTATAATTGGAAATGATAAAAAACAAACAAAAAAAACCCCATCCAAACATTTATGCAATCTTCTCTTACATGCATTTTTAGAAATATCACAATTTTACTCATGGCGCACATTAAAACAACATAAGGGCTGGTCTCAGTAATCTAGAAATAAAAAGGTTGAATATGACAGCTTGGTCAAAAATTTGAGGTAATCTTTATTATCTTCCAATAAATTTTATACTTTTGTAACCATTCTTGCATTGACAGAATATAACATATTAATAAAACAGTAATCCATCCAACTAAACCAAAATAAAATTAAACCTTAAACTCGTTTATTAAAATAAGAGAAATTAATAGAACTACATTTTGTCTATTGATAAAATGCTAGACTATTACCCCGATGAATCTCATGAAACCTCTCAAAAACATCAGTCATATTTCACAGAAGATCTCATTCTCATTCTCAAACACCACCAACAAAAAGAACAAAATTAAAACACTAGAATTCAAAAAATCGTAATGCACAGAATCATTTCTTTTCATCTTCGGTTTTGAACACATGGAATGTTTTCATGAGGTTCATCCACCCAATTTAGTTAGTATGGTGTGTTCAAGTCATAATATGAATAAATTTGATGTGAACATAATGAATATTAAGTGATTAAACGTGTGTATCAATGGTTTTTTAGGCTTTGCTTTTCTCAGAGGATTCCAGTGACGTCACCTCGCCACCTCTGAAGCGCTGACTGAGTTCAGCAGACATCACAGAGCAGCAGGATTTCTGTAAGAAAGTAGGTCATTTTCACTTTCGACTTTTGTCTGTTGTCTCGGGTCAATTTACTACCATGGTCCATTTTCAGAAAACATTATGTTATCAAACACGCAATTCTTTCTTAGTAGTGCATAGTTATTTAGTTAAACTTCTTGTTCTACATTGTTTTAAACCTGGGCTGTGTCTGAAATCGCCCCCTATAAAATCGCCCTATGAAATAGGGCACTTTTTGAGGGGACATCCATTTGTATTGGTGTCCGAAACCATAGTGGATGTTATCGAGTGCACTCATTCAGTCCCACAATGCACCGCTATAATGAGAATACTAGAGAATACTCATAATGCACCATGGGAGTTGCGCCCTTAATGAAGTCCCTCATCTGACCAGGAGATGGTGCTCACAGCTGAATCATCCATCCACTTTCCAAAGCACTGGTCCAATGTGGCTACTGCGTAATATCGCACAGATTTAATAAAGGGTTAATAAAGAACTTCCGATGCATTTGTATAAGAAAAATATCCATATTTACCAAGTTATAATGTAAAATATCTAGCTTCCGCTAGACCTTCTTTCGTATACTACTTATGAAGAAAGTGTAAAACTCTCACAGTTCAAAAGGCTTATGCTACATCCTACGCCTTCCATATTCGAATCACAAAAAAAGTTTTTTTCACAAGTTGAATACCTTGTTAAAAATGGATATTTTTCTTACACAACGCATCGCTTCATTTCAGAAGACTTTATCAACCCCCCAGAGCTGTGTGGAGTATGTTTATAATGGATGGATGCACTTTCTTGAGCTTCAAACTCATTGGTCCCATTAACTGCCATTATAAAGCTTGCATATTTATCAATATAACTCTGATTGTGTTCATCGGAAAGTCATATACACCTATTATGGCTTGAGTATAGCTTGAGGTCATTTTCATTTTAAAGTGAATTAAACCTTTAAATACAATTGTAACATTGTAAATGTTTAGTTAAAGTGTATTTATGTAAGTGTAGATATGTATGTGTGTACATATATGTATATGTGTATGTGTGTATATATATATATATATATATATATATGTATATGTATATATATGTGTGTATGTACATATATGTATGTGTATGTATATATATATGTATATATATATGTGTGTGTATGTGTATATATATATAAATATATATGTATGTGTGTATATATATATATATATATATATATTTGTGTGTGTACAGAGCTGGAAAAATAATTAAATAATTGCACTCACCTGCTGAGTGTTTGCTATTTTGCGAGATTTGGCCGCCAGTTCCATCAAAGCCAAGAAAAGCCCCAGTCCCAGTCCAAGTGCCAGTAATAAGAAGATTCCCTTCAGACTGGCGGGCTTCAGTGGAGCACTCTTGCCATTTTTAGCCACACAACTGCTAGCCCACCACTTACTGCGCAAGTAATCCAGCTCACCAGCCTCACTCAGTTGGAGAATGGCAACACTTAGGTTTTTCATTAAAGGAGAGCCTGAGGACATTAACACATACATCACACACACACACAAGGTACTAGGATGGTATCAAATGCTAACACCTTGGCACTACTGATTACAACATTCATCTGCCATGATGTTTACATGGTAAATGAATAGTAAATATAAGAATATCATGGTATTATCATGGAACATTAAACCATTAATCCATTAACATAATATCTCTAAAAATAAGAATTTTGAGACTTAACTTCCCGTAGGCAAAATAATAAAATCGTATGCAACAGAGCGCATACCTAAAGGAGCAGCAATGCTGTATCCCCTCATGCCGATGATTTCTGGGGCACGTGTAAGGTTACAGTGTCTCGCCACTGCCAGGTCGAGGGACACAGACTCGCCGATGAAAGCATAGTTGCCTTTCAGAGCCCTGTGAATACCTTCTGCCGCATTGAGTGAATAGCTTTGGGCATTCTTGATGTGCTCGTAGATTCTGTGGTATGTGGGGTTGTTTGAGTTCTGGTCAAAGGCAAATAACAGTTAAACAAGGTTGACAGCAGCCTAAAGTCATATGGGTCCATAACCAACAGACATTAAATGATATAAGATTCAGATTTAGTTTATTAGTTTACCCAAAATGTAGAACTGTAGTTGCATTACTTAGAGTTTTTTTTTTTGTATTTAGTAAAACTGCTGTCAGTCATCCATCAATACTGTCAAAATCATACAAGTAATCAAATTGAATGGTTTAATCTAAGTGTTTTGAATAATCACTTAATGTAGAACGTGTTCTCGGTACACAAAGTAAGCTGAGCTGCTGATGACCACGTTTGAAGTGCATTGGTCATATATGTGAGAAAAAGAAATAAAATTAAATACGTTCATCATATACAGTGATTCTGTCTCTTCACAAGAGTTGTATATGTTACGGGTGAGGCTCTCTCTCCCCATCCTCCAGATCAGCAGAGGGAGCTCTCAACAGAGTATTAACTGTTTCGGACTTCATTTCCCATAAGCCCTCATACCTGGGACTGATTGCTCATACACCTGATATGTACACACACTATAAAAACACACCACATACACCCTCTCACTGCGAAGTCTCGATTTGCTACCCAGCTATCCTTACTGAGCATTATTTCCCTGTGGATTGATATTCTGTCACGACCTGGACTGTTACTGCCTTTATTGCACCTTTGCTGCCTATCCTGACCCTTGCCTGTTCTCTGGACTCTTGCTTGTTTGCTGCCTATCCCGATTCCTGCCTGTCTACTGGATTTTGACCGTTCTAAACCGCCTGTCTCGAACCCTAGCCTGTCCCTGTTACTGTGTCTGCCTTGTCTGACACTGATTCTACAAATAAACTGCAGATGGATCTCCATTCCGATGACTCTGCTTCATTACAGTATACTTTTATTGTGCACTTAAAAATGTTGATACCTAGGCCCACTGGACATATATATAGCAGTAATAATATTATATATTAAAATGAAATGATTCAATGAATTGCATTGAATAAATGCTGTCTTACCTTGAAGAATGCAAAAGAGGAAGAATCTTTAATGGTACCATACTCAATCAAGTTTTGATTAGCAAGGTCTTCAAAGCTCTTGATTGACTGTTGCTGGTTGTCCGAATGCAGCCATAAACTGAGGTTGGCAAAGTAACAAGCAAGCAACACTAATGAAAACAGCCACCAGATAGCTGTAATGACCCGTCCTGAAAGGGCCTTTGGGTGAGGACCAGCACCTGCGGTAAAGATTTATAACAAACTTTTAATTTTTAGTAAAGTAGTCGCTGCAAATTTCTTCTGAGGTAATCTGGCAATCCTGTGGCATCATTTCTGGCCTCATTATCACGTGTAGAACAAAGTGACACAGTAAACAACAATATGGGACAAACAACAGCTTTGTTTGAGCCAAGTCATTCCCAATTGGCGATTCTCTGTCAACCAATCAATGTTCTGCAATGAGTCTAGCTCCACCCTTTTGGTACAGGTATTGAGAGGTAGGTACCCAAATGAAAGGCTGTAGCCCAGTGGTTCCCAAACTGGGGTACGGGGAGTTATGAAAGGGGGGTCGTGCGCGAAGCTTAGGGATAGTGCACAGTCAGCAGATTATTATGCAATATTTCTATATTCATTTTTTTTAAAAATATACATTGTTATAATGAATTTAAATGCATCTGAGCCTCATTGAAGAGTCTGTAAATACACCTAAATGCCACCTTTTTGTTCTTCTGCAGTGCAAAGATGAATTATGTTGATCCTGATTTCATTTGATTGGTAACTTACAAGACACTTCTTCCTGATTGTGTCTTATCATTATAACTCAATTATGAATATACATTTATGAACTGACATTTAATAAGGTTAGAAAAAAATGCCCTGGTAAGTCATTTCTGTAATTGATCAGAAGGTGCTCCTTTATTTTTTTTTTTAAATGTAAGCGTAGAGTCCCTCTATGCTAATAGATGTTCATTTTATCTGCAAACTGTTGTAAATTGTATGTATGTTTTTGGAGTTTTGAGGTGTTTTTATGTTGTGAGCCTATGATGCTCAATGGTTGTTGCAATGTTATTAAACACAATTAAATAATTGCAATTTACCATAATCCCAATGGACAATGTTTATTCATAAACTGGCTCTGAACCATTTAATATGAAACAAGTAAATCCAAATCCAAGTTAATCCTGCTGAAAAACAGCCCATGATTAGCTAAGTTGTTTTGTTGTATTGTTTCCTCTCAGTCTATGAGGGTATAAATACTTCTAACCATGCTTATCCATGTTATGTATCCTACCTTGAAGAGTCAGCGCTCCCACAGTATACCAAAAACTGTGTGAGAGAGTGAAGGCATTTTCTTTCTCTGGTTGCTCCCATTCACAGGGGCTAATCCTAAAAAACAAAACAAAAAAAAACCCCAGAACCATAGTCATGGTTTTGGAGATGTTTTGGATATCATGGTAATTCTTTTAAGTATCTTGGCATGTTGCATATAATATGAACAATTCATTATCATCCTACATTTCAAAGTGCCATGGTTTTACCATACCACCCTTACCGTGACACTAAGAAAATACATGCAGAAGTCAACAGGTAGGCAACCAGTAAACCCATCCACATCTCAGTGGAGAACAGGTTAAGAAGGCTCAGGAACTGCGAGTCATCTGAGGCCAAGTCTTTCATTAGGATGAAACTAAGTCCAGTCTGCATGAAGGGTTTGCTCATATCCACAGCTGTCTCACGTTTAGCTGTAAGAGTTAGTGGTGCCACAGCAATGTCTGCTTCCTGTAGAAATCAGCAACACATAACAGACAGACACTCAAAGAGGGTTTCTTGGGACACTTTTAACATAATACAGGACAATTTTTGTATAAACAGATGTAGATTTAAAAGAAATGCCTCAATGAAAAAAGCACCTTCACATTTTCAGATAAGATGAACAAAGAAATAAATGTAATTTTTAAGTATAAATAGAGAAAATGCAAGAATTAATGAATGGAAAAATGTGATATTGTGTAATATTATTCTAATTTAAAATATCTGTTTAAATGTAATGTATTTATGTGGTGGCAGAGATTAATTTTCAGCAGCTATTACTCGAGACTTGAGTGTCACATGATGCTTCAGAAATTCTTCTCAGCACTGCGTCATGGTGTTGAGGCTATGGGAACGCTTCCGGTGTGCCCGGTGTCTGAAGCATGGGTGCAATTACGCTAGTTTCATTGGCCAACAGAGGGTCAGGTGACGTAGCATGGTGCGTCATCAAGACCATATCATAGCGTCTGCATTAGACGTCATCAGATTCTGATTATCTGAAGGAAAATGTGCAGGCATGCCTGAAGTGTGGCAACACGAGGCATCTCGTTCCTTTAGGGAATCAGGTTTACATAATACATAGAACTCTATGCTGCATCAAGGTGTTGACGCTACAGGAATGTGGCCTGTTCTTCATAATGTCACTGTCCTCACTTGTTTCCATGGTATATCATGCCTTGGAATTTTTTTTATAGCCCTCACCTGAGCGACACCTTTCAACAATGAGATCCCGTTGAAGTTTCGTAAGTCCTTTGTAGTTGCATGCAACCAAGAACGTGTCAGAAAAATCTTACAATAAGAGCTGAGATTTATCTGGAGTTAATCTGGGTCACTTCAGATGGAGACTGGCATGCATTATTTCACATGAGCTTGATGATTAGGTCATTCTGAACACAGCCACATCCCCAATTATAAAAGGATGTGCACACTTTTGTAGTTAGAATATTTAGTTTTTATTTAATTATTTTCTATTTTGCAATATTTCTTTTCATTATTTATTTAAATGATTGTTTTATAGTCTAATTGTTGTCAAACAACTAGTAGATTTTTCAAATTACATTTGCAAATTAGAAAATGTAAACTTTGACATGGAACAGTTTTTGTATGGAGGACCAGGAGTGACACATAAAAATAAAACGAAGAATAAATTAATTCATTTAATAATTCACACAGCTGATTGGTTGCTCCCACGTGTGAACTGTCCAATGGCATTTTAGCACTTGATTGACAATTGGATAAAGAAAAGCATTTGGCAAATCCTTTTTAAAAAAGCCATTTAAAATGATTTACAAATGCATTTTTTTATTGTTCTATTAATCTACATTTAAAAACAGGAATTAAATAAATAACTTTAAATATGTCTCTTTATTTGCCTATATAAAAATGATTTATTTATATACATTTTTATGTGTGAATTATTAAATGAATTAAATGATTCTTCGTTTTATTTTTATGTGGCACTCCTGGTCCTCCATATTTTTGTCTACTCAAAGACTGTACTCACCCCTCTCACAACTTCTCCAATCATGCCGTTCCAGTTGCCGCTGTCATCTGTTATGCCATATCGGCCGTCCTTCACAAGATGTAGATCATACTTGAAATCTAATTTCTTAGAAACAGCTGACAGCAGGTCAATGCAGAAGCCCTCCAGTTCGGAGCCTTTAGACATTGCATACGGTTCCTCCTGCATGGAATTGTGGGTAAGTGTCAACCGAAAACATTTGGTTACAAATTATTTAAAAAATCAATTTATCTTTATATTTTTAGAATTATTAGCTCACCTTGATGGTTGTAACTCTTAATGTTTGTGGTCCTAAAATATAAAACAACATTTCTTTTAGCTTGTTACATATTTATAAGAATCCTTCACTAACTGTACTACGCAGAACACATTAAATGCTTGGTTGAGTCTTGGTTCCCTATTGTAATGAAATGCGAGTGTGGGTTCCCAGGACGTTGCTACAGTATGTGGTGGTTAGTTTCTCACTGGCCATAACATTGTCATAAATTTGTCACCTCAAAAAAAAAAAAAAAAAAAAAAAAATGCTGAGCTTTGATCCTAGAAATAAGCATTTAAATGTCATCTTACTATTTTTGGGAGATATAGAGTGACAAATGATATTTATATGCATTTTATGTAAGTAAACTTAATTAAACAATTAAAGAATCTAATTAATATACATTTTTGGTTATATAAACAAAAACGGCACCAACTGCTCAGTTTGGACCTTTGAATAAAATTGAGCTGCGGTGTTTGATAAACAACACTATAGTGAGAAAAAATCTGAACAGCTATTTGAAAACGTAAAACTGTTTGTCTTCCTTTCTTCCATGGAAACCGCTGCTGTTCCATAAGACCAGGGGAACTAAGTTCTACAGAAGGTGGCGCTGTTTTGTTTTTTTCAGCATAAAGGTAATTTAATCACATTTTAATATTCTTTTGCGCATCAATAAGTGCTGTTACTTATAAAATTGCATAATAATATTTCATTCGAAATTTGACAGTAAAGCACTGAGCTTCAATTGAGATGCAAATAAAATGAGCTTAACGGAAACGTTCAAAAACATTTTTAAAGGGAAGAATATAAATATTCTACTCTTATTAAATGTACCATACTGAACTGACCAACAACTTCAGTGATTATAAAAGGAGTGCTCTTTACTTGCTTTCTTTGTACACTGTAATGAATTGCTGTAAAAATTACAGCATTATTTTACAGCCGCTGGCTGTTTTTTAATAATACAGCATTTTGCTGTAAACTGCAATGCATTCTGGGGTCACATGTTGGTTTGATTCAAATTTACAGAATATTGCTGCAAATTGACCCTTCGTAATTTAAAAAAAATACAGTTATTTACTGTAATCAGAGAATACAGGGAAATTCTCTAAATTAAATTACAGTAACACTACTGTAAATTTTACAGTAACTGGCTGGCAACCCTGCTGCCAGTATTATACTGTAAAATTTACAGTAATTTTTTGACAGTGTAATTCAGTCACAATTTGAAGTTTTTGTTTTTCACAAGACTTTTTTTCTACTTTTCCATATATTAGTGAGTCGATAAGTGCTTTTCTGCCGCCATTGAGAGGTAATATCATGTCTTTAAAAAAAAAAAGATGTTTTGTTTGCCTAGAAGTGTTAGTTTTCCTTAGTTTTACAAATCATCACATTAAAATGATATTAAAATTGGATAATATTTATAGCTTTTAAGTGCTGGTTAAAAAGTCCTCAAAGTGCTTGAATTTAATTTAAAAAGTTTGTATTAACCATGAAATGAATAATGTAAAAGAATTTGAGTATTTCTGCCGAAATACCATAGTTTCAGTAAGCATTACTACATTAAACCAATGGTGATTTGTGGACTGGGGAGACTCAACTTGTTCGTGGCACCGCGAAAAAGTTTCTCCTGATTTCCACGTCAGCATTTGACCTGATATCGGTGGTTTAAAGCTGAATTTGATCGCTTCCCACTAGATCTCACAGAGATTTTATTAATTTTGCACTTTTGTTTAATGTTTCAAGTTCAGTTATCAGTTGTGCATTGTGGTGGTCCCACCAGTGAAATCTCTATCAAAATTTTGTCGCACTGGCAGAAAAAAGGTTCAAAAATCCGACTATTAAGTCACCTACTTTCAGAGAGTTCAAACTTACATTTTCTTTTCATGTTTTCTTTTAGTGTCTCCCCAAAAGGGAAATCTGCAGCAATTTACAAAAATTGCAAGCTCCTTCAAATATTGCAGTTTGTTTGATTCTGCTTTAAATTCTACTATGGCAGACTCGGGAAATCCCGAGGGACTGGAGTACACCGCATGACTTTTGCCCCAATTTGCATCCTTGAAGCGTTGATGATAGGCTAGTTGCTGAAAGTCAGAGCCAGTCTGCAGATTTTGCGAAGTTGGATTTGACAGATTTCACAGAAAATTGCAGAGTATACAGTGGGGAGAACAAGTATTTGATACACTGCTGATTTTGCAGGTTTGGTTTGCAAAGTCTGTCATTTTTAACATAGGTACTCTTCAACTGTGAGGGATGGAATATAAAACAAAAATCCAGAAAAATCACATTGTATGATTTTTAAGTAACCTGATTTTATGTAACAAACCTTAAGCTTCAGAGGGCAGAAGGCCAGTTGCATAAACTTAGCCTTAAATTATGTCATTTATCACTCAGCCTCGTATCGTTACTCATCTGTAAGGCCTTCGTTTATCTTTTGATGAAGTCTGAGAGGTTTCTGTCCAACGCAACTACCACTTTCAAGGTCCAGAAAGGTTAGAAGGACATCATTAAAGTACTCCATGCGATTCCAGTGGTTTAATCTCAATTTTATGAAGCGACGTGAGTGCTTTGTTTGCAAAAAAAAAAAAAAAAAAAAAAAATTTAAATAAAATAATTTGAGTGAACTAACCCTTTAAGACACTTGTTAAGACTGTGTCTTAAGAACTAGTTTGACCAACAAGCAGTTAGACGAGGTATCGGTCGTAAGCCACCTTTCTACTGCACACGACAATTTAAGCCATAAACGCACATACACACTTAATCCTGTTTCGTACCTACACAGTTATGACAGTCATTATCAGGAGTGACAACCACATTCTACATCCAAATTAACTCCCAAAAAATACAGGTAGTGACAACCGCCTTTTACACAAATTCTGCTTTAATGACGTACGATGAGAGATATGTGAGATGGCAAACCAGAGATACATATTTGATATACGTTAAATGGATGCATATTTTAATGTGCATCAGAGGTTTAACTCTTGTCTGTATGTGTCGTGCAAGAAATCACAGGGAAAGAGGTACGAACCAGACTCGTGTCAAGTCAAGTCAAGTCATCTTTATTTATATAGCGCTTTTTACAATGCAAATTGTGGCAAAGCAGCTTTACATTAATAAGAAAATGGTGTCATTGTGCAGCTTATTCTATGTATTATTGATTCATTCCGTTGCAAATATCAGTAGTTATTAGTCGAGTTAATTTATGCATATCAGCACTGCAGAAAACAGAGACGTAATCGTCCGGCTCGGCTCAGTTCACATACAACGGCGCCAATGCAGGCATATCAAAAACACTGCTGAATATCAAGCAAGTGTCCCCAACTTAAGCAAGCCAAAGGAACCAAAACTCCAACAAATGGAGAAAAAAACCTCGGGAGAAACCAGGCTTAGTTCTCCTCTGGCCAACAGTGAACACTTGTCCGATACTCAGGCAGAGTTACGGGTCATTAAACCGATTTGGAATCGCAACAGTCAAAATATTTAATCTAGTTCCATCTAGTTTAAGATCTTTTTGATCACGCTGGTATGGGACGGTTTGTTGGGATATGTGCCACTGGCTGATGAGTCGGTAAGGTCTTCACAAAGGATGAGCTAATTCACACAGTCGTGTAACACCTGTAACATCGCGTAACAAGCCCAAGCCCATAATAAACCGAAATAAATGGAAACGCTTTATGCTGAAAATAAGGTAGAAATATTGCAACTTGTACATTTTAACTCCATAAACTCGATCGCTTTATGAGCCAAGCTACATGGCAATACTGCAAAGCCACTACACAAGTACTGACTGTGTGTATGGACAGTCACACATGTCCGCAAGTTGATGAACACATTACCCCAGCAATGTTATGTGGCATTTAAACAGAACTTTGTATTACTCAATATTACCAATATACTGAAGCCACAACATTGTGCTTTTGGTAATGACCATTCATTGTCTGACTTAGTGAAGTGTTAACCCCCGTCTTTTTTTTTTCGAATGGTGAGGATATCATTTTTTTTTTTTCCCAAGGAGAGTGTCGCTTTAATATCTGCTTCACTGTGAAGAATTCCAAGAGCAGAAAACCTTGATTCTCTCATGGTTGCAAATTCTCTGGATTGCTGAAAAACCTGCAAGCTAGGCCGATGGTGGAAAGGCAGATTTACTTTTCCTATTTAAATGAAACCAATCTACCTTTTTATGTAACTAACTTTGAAAATTTACCACCGGAGTCAATGGCGGCTCCCGTCCGTAAATTTAGGTTGGTCAGATTAAGCGCCAGTTTATTATAATGGCTGAACTTACACCTGAGGGTGGCGCTCTAATGTTGATTGGCAGGCTTGAAGTACACCTCTGAATGTTGTTGTTAGAATATAACTCTATTTCTCAGTGAATCTATTCAGCACTATAGTGAAAAATATTCTCAGTCCCTCCTTTCACTCAAGAATGCATGGGGCCCATGGGAACAAGAGGCGAGTTCCTATTCACAAAACTTTCCCAGCTGTATTCTATGCACAAACATTGTCAAGGGGGTGGTGTAATGATTGACCAATAAGAATATAGGCCTATATTGTGTCATATAGAAATGTTAGACAAAGAGAAAAACAATGCATATATGGCAATAAATAATAAGTACTGGACCAATATAGAATGAGTTATAGAATGCAGTTGTCTGTGTGTGAGCGTAACCATATATAAGGACTCGAATACAGAATTGACAACTGTATTCTGCTGCTGTGTTAACGTTTTTTCTCTGTAACTATTTGCAAAGTCAGCAAGTATATTAAAATTGGTTCAGATTTGAAGTCATGCATAGTTTATTCTTCCCTTAGGTGTGAGCAGTAGTAAAAATGATGCTTGAAGTAAATCCCACTTTTATCACACAACATGATTATTCTTTTTTTCTGTATATTGGCTGTTTGATGTCAGCTAATCCAATTTTTGAGTGCTTGTCTCAGTTTGACAAGGGCAGACCATTTGGACAGCATTCCTGCTTGCTAATGAAACTTTCTGTCACGCTGAGATGTACTTTGCACTCTTCTTCAAACAACCACTAATATTCCCAAATTTAGCAGATGTAGACAATGTCCCACTTGTGTTACAGCACTATGGTGAAGTGGTTGCCTCATGGTCACTAATCTTACTTTGACCGAATGAGACTTAAAAGGAGATAGTTGGAAATAAACAAAAGCTGGCTTTTTGAGTGTGCATTGCCTCCTGCAGCGGAACGGATGCGGTGGGAGTTTGAGAAAGTTCCAGGAACTCTCTAAAGAAAGCGCTCACAAAATGATGGGAAAGTGCCCCACTTGTCTGGCTGCAGCATCTGAGTCCACTTGAAAGTTGCTCCCTTTATTGTTTCGATCCTGTTTTTGATGCAGACCGGTCGGCATCAGCCAGCAGACGTGCTGATAGATGCATGAATGTGTATGTGAGTCTATAATCATGAATCAAAGTGTAGTTTTTAGAAATCATACATGGATTGTTGTATTTTTGGAACCTAAATTAAGATGTCTTCAATTATTTAAATGAATTGTTCTAAATAAAAATAATAATAGTGTGTACAAATATTTACGCTGTTTAACAATATGTTCAGTTACATCATTTGCAAGGAATGACGGAACACTTGGTTTTTCGCACAATTTCCATTACCATGATAAGATCTACTTCTCTGATTGGTGGATCTCTTTTCAGATTATGGTTAGTGAGTAGGAGCCTTTGGCTATTAAACTTAATTTAAAAAAAAAAAAAGTTGAAGTCACACTGATTTGCTTTTACGGAGGCAAATATCAATGCTAAAATAGAAAAGGATAATCAGTTTCAAGAAAGAATTATACATTATCATCTTTAAAAATCAATTTCTATTTGCACTCTATAAAATGCTGCAAATTGCCATTCTATATTCAGAATAGTCCGCCCAAAATATGAACATTGTTATTATTTACTTAACTACAAACACGCATGACTTTCTTTCGCTTGTGGAGCAAGAAGAATATTTCTTGACTGTCTTCCATTCTCTTTTCCAAGCAGTGACAATAAATTGATTCTGAAAATGCAAATAAAGTAAAAACAGCACGACAGTATTTAGGTAACACTTTAGAATAAGATTATTTGTTGACATTAGTTTACTGTATCGGTTACCATGAACTAACAATGAAAAAATGTTTCTGAAGCATTTCATCTTAGTTAATGGTAATCTCAACATTTACTAATACATGATTAAAATCAAAGGTTCTAATTGTTAACATTGGTTGGTGAACCTGAACTAGCATGAACTAACAAACAATTTATTTGTATATAAGAATACGATTCTTATTAACTAATGTTAACAACGATGTTTAAGTACTGTAACTATTGGATTGCTCATTGTTAGATAATATTAGTTAATGCATTAACTAACCTTAACTAATGGAACCATATTGTAAAGTGTTACCAATATTCATAAAAAGTAGTCCCAAGTAAGTGCAAGTCCAATTCATGAACAAAATCTTTCAAAATAGTCTTTTCAATAAATCAGTTGATCTAGTTCAAAAAATATTTTTGAATGATTTCGTCATTATTCTCATGTTCAAGTTCATTCACCAATTCACAGACTTCACCAATTGCAGCAGTTAACAGCCCACTTTTCAGTAGATAATGATATAAATTTTGTCTTCCTCACAGAAAGGTATGAAATGACTTGTCTTGAAATATAGTGCACGAGACGTAGGCTATTTCAATGAAAGTTTTAGGTTACTTTTGTGTCCCTTTAAGCTTGAAATATTTTCTGCCTGTTCACTGTAACTGTGTGAATAAAAGTATGGAAAACCTCACATTTTCTTATTTTATGATCTACAGAAGAAAAGAAGTCATAAAAGTTTGGAACGACGTGGTGATTGTAACGCAGGGGTCTCGACAGGAACAGGAGACGAAGGTTGAAACACAATAAACAGGTTTAATCATGGAGAACACGTAACAGTGTGCATGGCACAAACATCTAAAGACAATGACTGGTGGAACAGGCAGGAACTAAATACACAGATGACAATACTACACAGCTGACAGAGGTTAAACAGATAAGCGATAACAGGTGATGACAATGACTGATTAACAAAGAATGACAAGACAGAACTAAACGTGACTGTGACAGTACGCCCCCTCGGAAAAGGCACGTCCTCCGTGCGCCGTGATGGAGTCCATAGAAGAAAAAGAAAAAAGAAAAATAATCAAGGGCGGAGGCTTTGGAGGAGGGCGTGGAGCTGAAGGCGGGCAACCCACTGGAGTCGCAGGACACCGACTCCGTGGTGGAGCTGACGGAGGGCAGGTCCAGGGAGCAGTCCCGACTGCAGGGCGGGGTGACGCAATGGGGCCGCTCGATGGTAGCGGAACCAAAGCGTCTGGCGGAGGAACCAGCGGAGCTTCCCAGCCGATGGACCTCGGTGCCACCACCGACCCGGAAGTTTGGCGCCGAGCCGCTGACACAGGGGACCGATGAACGGGGTGACGGTGTGGTGAGGGAGGATGACAGGGAGGTTGAAGGGAGGGAGGAGCTCACTGGTGATGTAGGGGTGACGGGTGGTGGTGTAGCCGCCAACCCGGAAGTCCGTGGCAGAGGTAGAGCGTCGACCCCCGTAGGCCGACTTGGAGGGACGAGTGAGCCCACTGGAACATCCAGGCTGACGGGCCAAGGAGATGCTGAGGGAATCGTGGGTCGAGGTGTAGGTGACGGGCTGAAGGGTTCAGGTGGTGACGCGGGTTTGGAGGCCAGAAGGGACGCCGGGGACTCCGCCTCAAGCTTGGCTGGCTGAGAAGCCCGAGGTGCTGGTGCAAAGCCGCACGGAGAGAGCGGCGGGGGCAGAGCCGAGGAGCTCGATGAGAGCCGCGGTGGCCACGGATCCAGGGGGTTTGCCGTCCAGCGACGGGATGCGGATGACGGATACGGGATCAGGTAGAGGGCCAGTTGATGGAACTCTGGTGGGCTCCTGGTCTGTGATGGACTGCCCCGCGTGCTGCCACTCCGGGGCTCCAAAGTCGTCCATCCCCACACTGACCTCGGTGCGCACCCCGGGCTTCCAGGCTGGGACAGAGCGATAGTCACCCCAGATCGCCCAGAACATGCCCTCCAGGTACGGCCTGTTCTTAGCAGATGCGCCGCTGTAGGTGAGTCCATCCTTCTTCTTTATCTCGCTTTGAAAGGTCTTTCGATCTGTAACGCTGGGGTATCGACAGGAACAGGAGACGAAGGTTGAAACACAATAAACAGGTTTAATCATGGAGAACACGTAACAGTGTGCATGGCACAAACATCTAAAGACAACGACTGGTGGAACAGGCAGGAACTAAATACACAGATGACAATACTACACAGCTGACGGAGGTTAAACAGATAAGCGATAACAGGTGATGACAATGACTGATTAACAAAGAATGACAATACTAGACAAGACAGAACTAAACGTGACTGTGACAGTGATATTATAGATATTTTACTAGACAGATAGCAGTAGATATTTTTGAGACCAGATTCACTTTCTAGGTAAAGTTAGAGTTAAACTGCTTGATCAAGTCCTGCCAGTTTTTGGTGAGAATGTGTTGTTTAAATTTGATCCATGCAGTACACAGCAGGCCTCCATCAGTGTCACAGCATATCACTGACACTCCTCATCCTCCCATTCAAACCATGAAAAACGTACATGCCATCAAAACTGAAGTCATGCCATGGGCTGCCCCGCATTAGTGACTGCTTGGTTAGCGGTGGCTAATTGATTAATCACACTCATTATAGTGAATAGCAGCAGTGTTCTCTGGTTTAAATGCCGGCTGCTCCATGCTTGGCGGGATGTCATGAGACAATGCCAGCCCAGTGCCATGTCTTAGACTGAAACATGCCGTGTCAGACTAATATTGGCTCTATCTACATCCTGCTTTGTCTCAAACTCAGACGGCACGTCCACGGACCGTCTGGTTATAGCCGCTATTAAACCCTGTTCACCTATTCCCCCTCACCTTGTTGTAATGACAACATGAACATGTAAATGACTTCAGTCGTCACATGCACACCTCAACACGTACATAAAAATGACATCAAACACAACAAGAGTCCAAAGCGTTTTCAGTAGGAGAACAAAACATTAAAGGGTTAGTTCACCCAAAAATGAAAATTCTGTCATTAATTACTCACCCTCATATTGTTCCTCGCCTGTAAGATCTTTGTTCATCTTCGGAACGCAAATATACGGTGGCCCAGTAGTGCAAAACACAATGAAACTAAAAAAGCAAACATAAGTTCACAACACAACGGAAACAAGCCACAACACAACGGAGATGCTCCCGACCACTAGGGGGCTCTCTGAGCTTGGTTGTTAGATTACCTTTGTCACTGTTCTAGAGTCGACAGTCTTATATCAATACCATGATTAATTTTAAGTAGGAAGAAATCACTCTAGTTTTTTTTAAATCTGACTTTCTACTGTTGAAATAACTTGCTGAAGTTTTTACTGTAATTCACTTAAATGTTCATGTTACAAAGCTTGAAGTGGTTTTCTATTGGTAAAATATCACCTGTAGCAAGTCAGTCTTAAGCTTTGGAATTTGAACATGTCTGTTTTTAAATTTTAAAAGTAATTTTAATGAATACAAATTATACGTTTTAACCACTTGGTGGAATTGGCAGACGTTCCCTTCATCATGTGCCTTGATAGCACGTCAAATCATTCACAGGTATATATATATGAAGCTATTGTGCAAGTAGGTGATTTTGAATTGATATTTCATGTCGATATATAATGTTTACATACTTAAAATTAATCATGGGATTGATATAAGACTGTCGACTCTAGACCACGAAATCTAACTTTACCAAGCTCCGAGAGCCCCCTAGTGGTCGGGAGCGTTTCCGTTGTGTTGTGGCTCTATTTCGTTGTGTTGCGGATCGATTTTGTTGTGTTGTGAATTTATTTGCTTTCTTGACTGCAATTTAACCACCACTTTCAAGGTCCACAAAGGTACTAAAGACAGTGTTAAATAAGTCGATGTGACTTCAGTGGTCAAACCTTAATGTTATGAAGTGACGAGAATACTTTTTGTGCACAAAATCAAAATAATGACTATATTCAACAATATCTTCTCTTCTGTGTCATTCTCATTTGCGCTTCCAGGTTCTACATCAGAAAGCCAGCTCAGTATTTGCCGACTTCTGAGTCAGCATCACAGGCATGTGTCGTGCAGCTCACGTGAACAGCATCAGCCAATACTGAGCCGCCATTCTAATGTAGAAAGTGGAAACGTTGGACGTAAACAGCATAGGAGAATGACATGAATTAACAGAATTTTCCATTTTGGGTGAACTGACAACAAAAGTATGCGTAAAAATAACAAGCAATCATCAAGCAATGCAACCATATACAATATATATGCCTTAGTGTATGCTGGGAAAAGGGTGAATATGACCGAATGCATTTATGCATTGATAAAAGAACTACCAAGTACTGCTTCTAAGTATAATTATCTCTGATCTAATTGGCTGGTTTATGCTTTCTATGTTTATGCATTAACAGCTGTCCATTCAAATTTAAATGTTTATCGCACTAAATTTTCACACTGAATATTCATCTAGCCTTAAGTACCTTGATTTTGGTCAGAATAACTACAACGTAAAAAATACTTTTTTCCATTAATAAAATTAGTGACTCTCTAAGATTAAATCGTGTTAGATAATCTTGCCAAAGAAATAGACTAGGGCCTTGTAAAGTCAAGATTCCAATAAAAAAAAAAAAAATGGATTTTTTTTTTTTTTTTTTAACAAAAATGCATCACTTTGCTTTAGAAGGCCTTTATTAACCTCAGGAGCCGTGTGGAATATGTTTATTATGGATGTGGATGTGGGCACTGATACTCGTTGATCCGGCTCAAGGCCATCTATAAAGCTCGGATGCGTCAGGATATTTATTAATATTTCTCCGATTGTGTACATCTAGCTTGGCTTGAGGGTGAGTAAAGCTTGGGGTAATTTTTATTTGAAAGTGAACTAATCCTTTAAAGGTGAAGTTTGAAGTTGCTGCACCACTAGTGGCACCTTGCAGAATGAAAAAAACAACAACAAAGCATATGTTTTTAAACATCCTTGCAAACGGCCCTTTCGCGCATCGCACCTCCGCAACTCAATCATCCCAAACACAGCTCTTCTGGGTGCTTGTGAAGGCATCTCATTGTCAACAGGTAAAAACTTAGGAATAATAAGTACCCAACTTATGTGTCATTAGTATTTGCACTGAGCACATATTTTTGACAATGATGCGCCACAACTGTTTGAGGCTGAATGGACATCGTAGACTTCTGTCTTTCTGAATGGGTGCATGATGATGCTGAATTATCATGATGTCAATGTATTGAAGCGTCCATTGTTGCACAAAATATCTCAATGCACCGTTGACTTGTTCATGACCTGTTTATTCTTCAAGGGTCTCAATGCAGCGTATTTTGGTTTGCACTTCTGTAACCGAAGCTGAATGTCCTCCCCCATGTAACACATCAACCGCAGTCCTGCATTGGCTAAACACCCTCTGGCTATGGCTTGGTCACACCCCAAACTCTCACTATTGATATTCAGCAGTGTTTTTGGTATGCCTAAATTGGCGCCGTTGTATGTGAACTGATCCGAGCCGGACGATTACGTCACTGTTTTCTCCAGTGCTGATATACATAAATTAACTAGACTAATAACTACTGATCTTTGCAATGGAATGAATCAATAATATATAGAATAAGCTGCACAATGACACCATTTTCTTGGGGAGCTTGAAAATGATTTGCCAATTATTAATGTAAAGCTGCTTTGCCACAACTTGCATTGTAAAAAGCGCTAAATAAGTAAAGGTGACTTGACTTGACTTATTGGTTGAGCTGGGAAGACATCGATGGATCTGAGCAATCAATGATTTGATGGTGCCTAGGAGGCACAATGTTTACATTTTTTGGGTAGATAAACCCATGAATGGCATACTAATAGTAGTCAATGAACAATAAACATGGGATAAGAGTTTTTACATACTTCACCTTTAACTCTTATGGTACAGTCAATAAAATGTATTAAGCTCTCTGCTGCTCCTACCAGCTCTGGAGAACTAATAGAGTTTAAGACCTGTCCACATGTTGACATTTACTGGAAAATATGTATGTGCTCTGTTTTCACTAAATAATTGAATTGAAAGAAATAGTCATATAATCTCAACACAGCAACACAGCATGGTGTTATCCGCTTCAAAAGAAACTGATTTGTCAGGAATAATATTCATTGTATCAGGTTTCTATGATTAATAGAACACATAGAATGCATTACCGTTTTTAAAAGGTTATGATAAAAACATACACTCAAAAGAATTTATCTGATAATTTGATGAACAAGATAATGGACTACTTTTGTATGTATGAAAAGTAAAACTTCATTTGCAGCAAAATATTAGGAATTGATAAACAAATGCATACAATGTATAAAAACTTTGTACAGCTACGCATCGACCCAATAGCAGTCTTGCTGATATTCCTTTATGTAAAGACATTACCTGCTGCCCAGACCCCAGCCAGAAGTGCTGATGAGACCAAGATGAGTCGTAACGGAGTCATTTTTCTGCCAATAACCTGCACTGGAATAATATACAGAGTACTCAATTATCAAAAGATGATTCATTCAAGAATCTGTTAGAGATTTGCAATACAATTTTCATTTCTTTAAAGATGTCATTTTACACTTGTACAAGTATTTTTAAACATTACATTTTTCTAGCCCAGTATTTAAAATGACAGTACAGACAAAAGCGAGATCAAAATGCTTAAAGAAAACAGTTTTATTTACTAAGAAGCTAGAAATGAGCAAAAACATGGAAATCTTACCGTAAACTGTAGTCACACCCCCTAATTTATTGCTCAGTGCATGAGGCAACACACTATATAAAGCTTACACATACACCCAAGACTGTGAAAACAGCCAATAAGTGAACAGGGGCCGTTCTTGAGTGGAGGAAAAAGGGGGGCTTGAGTCTGACCACAACAAATCCACAAGAATTTATAGGCAAGCTAGATGGGGGAGGATTGAAATTTGGACAACGAATAAGATGCATGTGACCCTGTACACAAGGGATCTGAGAGCCGTGCAACATACAGGGCATGCAGAAATTATGCTCTGCAGCTGCTTAAAGAAAAGTCAATGGGTAGCGGAATTTTTTTTTTTTGTTAGACTTCTTTTTACCTCTCTAAAATGGCCTAATCCTAATTTACAACCCCATAGAATGGATTTTGGCATGGTACATAGGGGGTTTCCAACCTCTGCAGCATGGCCCCACTATAGAGAAGTTATAATGGCTCTATGAGGCAACTTGAAAACTGAAGTGAAATTAAACCACCGTGATAAATACGCATCCAAAGTGAGCCGCTTTGCCCCTCGAATCCTAATGAAGTGAACTTTTGTTAGGGAGACAACAGCCTACAATCTCTGTCACTCAAAGAATCATGTAAATCCCAAGGCATTTTTTTGGCCGCACAGAAGGATTTGTCTATGGTCCTTTTCACCAGCCATCATAGTCTTGGTAACCATGGCCCTCAGCATGCCTGAGCTTTTATCCAACATGTCAGTCATAAGTGATGATGATGGTCATGGTGTTTATGAACTCATCGAGGGTTAAAAAAGGGGGCTAATCCTTGCAACATCTTGGTTTTTGACAATAGCCATTTACAAAAAAAAACAAAAAACTGGCACCATGAAAAAAATGAACAGAAGAAGGTTTAATTGTGTTTTGGTCTGAGAAGTAATTGGACATCTAGTGTGGGGCCAGGCTTTATTCTGTGACATTTTTTCTCAGCGGGAGTCCTCCTGTGCAAGGCAAAGAGGTTAGAAAGGGTAAAGGCAAATAAAAGTGTCTTTTCTGAAATGGACAGAACTACAGCAAGGAGGGCAGCATCTTTTCTTTATCTAGATGAAGCTTTAAAGACAATAGCTCAGACAGTGCCAGTCATTCTCTGACCCTAAACTGAATCTAGTTAGTATTATGATATAATCTACAGTGGCCGTATCTTAACTATTATATTATCACTTATAGGATTGAAATTATGAAGCAATAGATTGACTGTTGGCAACTCTGTGGTAGTCAATCATTAGTGGAACATGTTCATAGTTACACCCAAGGTTACTCTGCTGGGACATCCACCAAGAACGGTACAGTGGCTCAGTGGGTAGCCCTGTTGCCTCATAGTAAGATGTTCCCCTTTTGAGTCCCAAGCAGTGCTTGAAGTTGAAAAATTAAAGTGCCAGTGCTCCCGAAGCTCGGTTCAAAGCGCATTCCCGAAGAAGGGAGGGAACGGTGGGCTTCTGTCCTTGCAACATGTCGGAAATGCTGGTACGCATGGAAAACTGGCGGTAGGCTAAAGATAATAATAGAAAACTGGTACTACAAATTTAATTGTATACACTGTGTACTCAGCAGTGGTGGACGAAGTACACAAATCAAATACTTGAGTAAAAGTACAGATACATATAATGAAATAGTACTCAAGTATTTAGTGAGTAAAAGTACCTGATATAATTTAATTTTATATTATATTATATATTTTATATAATCCTATTGCTCAAAATGATTATGAATGATTATATATATATATGATAGCCAGCACTAGTCAGAAAGAATGGAAGATTAGTGGATGCAGATACATAATATGTAATGTGTGTTGTCAAAGAATAAAAACAGATGAAACACTTAGGGCTAAGTACATAAAATTTTAAGAAATTGTTAGAGCTGAAGGGAAGATGAATGTACATGCGTTATTTTAATGTGTTAGAGAGGCATGATTCTTAGCCGAAGTTCACAAACAACTTGACCTAAATATGATTTTCACCCTAAAATTCAACATTAGTCAGTCAACAGTAGTCTAACTTACTTTTCGCCATCAGTGGCGCGTGCACTCAGAGGATCTCCCAGTTCTTGGCTAATTTTCAGTCAGATTTGTAAATTCAGTTCACTGGAGACTCTCACTGGACGGATCATTGAATGAGTGAGTAGTTGACTCGAGAACAGCTGCAATATGATCAGTCCAATTCACGAATGAATTGTTTGATGTGATTTGTGAACCAGTTTAACAGGATGATTGAAAAGAATTGGGTTTGTCCCCAAATCGGACATCGCTTTTGCGTCTCTGACAATTTCTTCATTTTAAAAAAATGAGTAACGATGTGTTTTATGAAATGTAGTGGAGTAAAAAGTACGATCTTACGCTTTGGAATGTAGAGAAGTAAAAGTAAAAGTTGCTCAAAATAAAAAATACTCGAGGAAAGAACAAATACGTGAAAAATGTACTTAAGTACAGTAACGAACTATAAATACTTAGTTTCTGTCCACCACTGGTGCTCAGGCCTTTTATGATAAGTACTAAGTTTCAGTATAAAACACACATCTAACCAATTACCTGTGCAACTGAAGCCCGATTTGTTCATTTTTTTTATTTTATTTAATTTTCATATCATCATAAATAGGATAGGATGTGCCCATTCATCAGTTCATGATAGCATTTGCGCAAGTCGCTCCTATTACTGTCAGCAATGGTTGAAGGGAGGATGAGGATGATCTAATCGCAGCACTATTACTTACTAAACAATAAAACATCAAACATGCAGGAAAATCAAGAAAACATCAAAGGTAAAGCAAACCACATTACAACTAACAAGAACGGAACAAGAACAACAGAAACTGAGGACTATGTATAGGCCTACAAAGGATAACTGAGGAGGAAAACAAGGCACAGGTGGAGACTAATCAATCAACTGATGAATCACTATGACAACAAATGCAAATATACTTAGGCTACATTCACACTGTCAGCTTTTGGGATTGACAACTGAATTCAACCTACAGGTGTGAGTCCCGAAATGTTCCTGTAGCAAAGTTTTAAACACTTGACATATTGTGACAGATAACGTCTCGGTTACATAGGTAACCCTCGTTCCCTGAAGGAGGGAATGGAGACGTACGTCAGATGACAGATGAATAGGAATCTCGCTAGAGAGGGTCACTAAAACGAGCCAATGCATATTGGCATGGAATCATATGCAACAGCTGCTCACCTCGCAGCGCGGGTATATAATGAGCAGCAGGCGCGTTGCATCTTCAGGATTTCGCTGAGGAGCCGAACCAGATAGGCGGCAGCATCAGCGGGGTACAGCGTATGTGGCGACGGGACGTACGTCTCCGTTCCCTCTTTTAGGGAACAAGGGTTACCTATGTAACCGAGACGTTCTCATTCACGAATAGGAATCCCTACCAAAGCGCCACAGGAGCTGCCCTCTTCCAGCGCTCTGTTGTAAACCACCTGAACCCCATTGCCTGAGGACGGTGGGCCAGGGCTAACACAGAGAGTGTCAATCACTGCTGTTCCCAAAAACCCATTCAGCGAGACTATTGGATAACACTGGGAAGCGTACCCTTCATGTAACAGCGGCGCTGCGGAAGCCACATCCTTCCCCGAAGGAGTGAACTGGGGTGACTCCACTCGAAGGAGAGGTGGGTTCTCCCAAAGAGAAAGATTTCCGTAGCCACATTTGAGGACAGTCAAAGGAGGACCGAAATTGCTGTGTTTAAGCAGCACATTTTTTCTGATTGAGTCCAGGTGATAATCATCAGTAATCTGGAGAGCACAAGTGGGTGAAGGAATGCAGACAGTACCCCCCTCCCCACTCTTCCTCTGGGTCGTGGAAGATTGGGGTGTCTTTCATGATACTGGGTATCATGTATCAAGTAGCGCAGGGTCCAGGATATCGTTCCTTGCCACACAGGACCGTTCCTCTGGGCCATAGCCCTCCCAGGTGACTAGGTATTCTAGTCTTCCTCAATGGTGATGGGAATCCAAGATCTGGTTGACGATATATATACGGGTCCTTCATCAAGGAGGAGCGGCAGACGGGGACCATCCTAGGCACCGGACTCTGTGGAAGAAGCGGATTGAGATGGGTGGTAAGGTTTTAAGAGGGAGACACGAAAACTGTGATGAATCTTACAGTCATGGGGTAGTTATTATTGGTAAGTGACAGGATTTGTTTGTTTGGTTATTTCGGACAGGACTAATGTAACATGGATTTCTTGCAGGGTATCCGGAGCCAGATGGTAGAGAGCCAGACCTTCTGCCCAGGGTGGTATTGGACAGGAGTGGATCTCTGTGTGTGTCGGCCTGGCTCTTCTGCCACCGAACTGTCCCGAAGTTGGTTGTGAGCTATATTCCAAACCTTCTCGCTTTCCTTGAGCCAGTGATCCACAGCTGGAATGTGCGATGGTTACCCTGACAAGGGAAACACTTGGAAGCCGAATATGTACTGAAATGGAGTCATCCCCGTGGCTGCCTGTCAAAGTGAGTTCTTTGCATACACGGTGAAGGCCCACAGAAGAAAACAACTCCGGCTCAATTGGGGACCTCTATCCGATCCAAGACCATAGTTTTGGAATACTTCCAGGAAGAGTCTCTCAGGCATTTTCAATGCAGATGGTAATCCTTTCATGGGTATCAGTTTGCATACTTTGGAAAAACAGTCAACCACCACCAAGCAAGCGTTACCTTCAGATTCGGGTAAGGAAAATCATAGGAATCTGACTATCAAATTTTCATGTTGTGATATTTGCTGAAGCTTTTATCCCAGTATATGGTATTTTCACAATATCGAAATAAGTTGCAAAAAAAAGTTTGTAATACTATAACAGGTTTAGTAACTTTTTTTCTTCAAACAAAAAGAACTCTCTAAATACAATAAAGCAATACACAAAAAATGTATTAAGTAAACAAATGTTTCAAACAGATTAAAGGGCAAAAGAATTACAAAAAACAATAGGTATCACTTTACACTAAGGTCTCATTAGTTAGTGTTAGTTAATGGAATACCTAACATTAACAGCCGAAAGACATCAAGGAAGATGGAGATGCAGGCGAGGTTCCAATCCCTGGCGGTAGATGGAAATCAGGGTGGGCTCATTCCATCTGCTAGCAGCCCCTAACGTGCAAAACTGCATAATCCGTGATTGCTCATCACCCGTCAATGACCCGCCCTGATCCTAGATCTTATGAGTCCACTGTACAATCAGCAATGTTTATCGGACAATCACTGGCTGGGCTATCATCTGAGGTGGGGCATACACTCACCACTTGTCCTTTAAGCTGGCTCTCTTCTTCATGGTGTTTTGGCGGTTGGATGGGAATCATGCAAGTCTTGAAACATTTGGAGCTCCATTGCATTATTTCACCAGTATTCCAGGAAAGAACAGGTTAGTGTTTGCACTACCATGGATAGCCGAACACGATGTCCATGATAGTGGCCTCCAGAACCAGGAAGTTCATTCCAAATGTAGTACTCCAACTTGAACCTTAATGAGTGGTGTCTTGTACACGATGTAGCCCCGGCCAAGAGGTTTGCCATGTATAGATGTGATCGGTAAAGCCTGAATTTTGGGTATGTTTAATAAGCGGCATAGTTGTTCTAAGATGAAGTTTCCGGTGGCTCCAGGGTCAAGAAGGGCAGAGACTGTTTGAGACAAAAGACTATAGGAAACAGTTACTGGAGTGCACAGGGAATTTTGATTTTCATTAACTTTTCATAGTTAAGATGGAACTCACAGAGGTTCGAGATAGTCGGACTGGATACTGCGCAATGAGGTGACCCTTTGGAGATTATAATTATTTTCTCCAAAGGGTTCTTACATTCCTCTGACAAAAGGCCTTGTACAAAAAAGTAGACCTTGCACGGGTCAGTGGAGGCAAATTGTTCCAATCCAATGGTGTCATCGTAGGGGGTTAACTGGAGATGCAGGCGAGGTTCCAATCCCTGGCAGTAGATGGAAATCAGGGTGGGCTCATTTCAACCTCTAGCAGCCGCTAACGTGCAAAACTGCATAATCCATGATTGCGCATCACCCGTCAATGACCCGCCCTGATCCTAGATCTCATGAGCCCAATATGAGCTGGCACTGCAATATATCCGCTTCACTCCTCCGCTGACCCAGAGAATGGAGACGGATTAACCATGGGACTGGCTTGTGGAAGGTCTTGATGTTGAGTGGGTGGACTGCTCGCTGAAATGAATTAGGCTTGAGGGCTAAGGCGAGTGGTAAGTAATTGCTTTTCCATATCTGCAAATGTTGTTTCTGCACTTGGAAGCTGCAGCTCCTGCTGGTTCCATAATTAATGGTATGTCCTTCTGTTACACAGACGTAAATAAGAGAGAGAGAGAGAGTGAGAGAGAGAGAGAGAGAGAGAGAGAGGGAGAGATGGACTCAAATACAGCAGTTTTATTCAACACAAACTGATACTGGCAAGCATTCAGGTGAATAACTTCGAGTGTTTCATCATCTCACAAACTTACAAGGGAAAGCTCAGAAAAAGAGCAAAAACCCAGTAATAATGAGTCCAAAACCACTTGGGTTAATATACACGTCAAACAGATGACTGTGAAAACAAAATGGCTTGCGCTGAAACTAAAAGGAGAGTAAAATCCTTGGAAACGATCACAATCCCGAAAACACAAAGAAGCAGGTAAGTTTCTCGCAGGGAAAACAGGTAGCCACGTTTGAGGACAGACAAAGAAGGACCGAAACTGCTGTTTAAGTAGTGCGTTTTCTGGTGCGCTTGGAAAATTTCATTTTCAGGTCTAAGATTAAAATATAATTACTAATAATAACTGATCATTCTTAATATTTGAAAGCCGATAATGCTTTATTGGCCGATAAATCTAAATCCAAATTTTGATATACTTTTGAGAGCCAGATTACAAAAACAAAAGGCTCACCATTTAATACCATATCCCAAACACTTCAACATATAGCAAACATATACAGTACAGTTTGAATTAGAAAAAAATATTTTATAGTCCTATGGCCAACTTTCAATATAAAAAACAAAATGTTTTGTAACACTTTACAAAAAGGTTTCCTTTTGTTAGCATTAGTTAACATGAACTAACAATGAATGAACAATACTTATACAGGATTCATTAATCTTAGTTAATATTGATCTCAACATTCTTAAGATCTGAAGTTGTATCTTTTAACATTAGTTAATGCACTGTGAAGTAATATTTAATTAAATAACATTAACAAAGGTTATTCTGTTAGTTCATGTTAGTTAATGCATTGACAAATGAACTATAAGACCTTATTGTAAAGTGTTACAAAAAAAAATATAATAAAATAAAAATACCTAAATAATGCAATCAAGTCATTGCACAATATTACTTAGGCTATAAAGAAACAAAATACCATGTGCCATGGATAAATAAAATGAAATAGCCTCTGTTGGCTCCATCGGGCCAGGACCTTCAGTGTGCATTGGGACGGTTTGCAGCCAAGTGCGAGGCAGCCGGGATGAGGATCAGCACCTCCAAGTCTGAGACCATGGTTCTCAGTCGGAAAAGGGTGGCTTGTCCTCTTCAGGTTGGTGGAGAGCTCCTGCCTCAAGTGGAGGAGTTCAAGTATCTTGGGGTTTTGTTCACGAGTGAGGGAAGGAAGGAGCGTGAGGTTGACAGACGGATCGGTGCAGCTTCTGCAGGGATGCGGTCGATGTACCGGTCTGTCGTGGTGAAGAAGGAGCTGAGCTGCAAGGCAAAGCTCTCGATTTACCGGTCAATCTACGTTCCTACTCTCACCTATGGTCATGAGCTTTGGGTCATGACCGAAAGAATGAGATCCCGGATACAGGCGGCCGAAATGAGTTTTCTCTGCAGGGTGGCAGGGCGCTCCCTTAGAGATAGGGTGAGGAGCTCGGTCACTCGGGAGGAGCTCAAAGTAGATCCGTTGCTCCTTCACATCGAGAGGAGTCAGCTGAGGTGGCTCGGGCATGTGTTTCGGATGCCTCCTGGACGCCTCCCTGGGAGGTGTTCCGGGCATGTCCCACCGGGAGAAGGCCCCGGGGAAGACCTAGGACACGCTGGAGAGACTATGTCTCTCGGCTGGCCTGGGAACGCCTCGGTGTCCCCCCGGAAGAGCTGGAGGAAGTGTCTGGGGAGAGGGAAGTCTGGGAGTCTCTGCTCAGACTGCTGCCCCCGCGACCCGGCCCCGGATAAGCGGTGGAAGATGAATGAATGAATGAATGAATGAATGAATGAATGTTCATGAAAAGAAGAATTAAAGAGCTAGTTTATAATAATAATGTTTTTTTAAATAAATATTAAACATTTTTTACATTACAGTAATTTACAGTGCTCTTTTCCGCATTCATTACCCACAACTGAGGTGCTCTTGAGCAAGGCACCTAACCCTCAATCCCCGGATGCCACAGCAAAAATGGCTGCCCACTGATCTGGGTGTGTGTGTTCTCTTGGACGGATGAAAACGTCATGTCACTTCCATTTTTCACTTTCATGCAGGAAATTCATAACAGTATATCTTTTGGATTTTGGTGTCACAAGGAATACAATTTTGTAGTCTTGCTTCAAAAATCTATTTAGCTTTGAAAGCAGGCTATGTCAGTCAGTATTATATTTCAAATGGAGAAACTTTTTTTTATCATTTAACAAATGATAACACATTGTGATGTAACTTGGAATTATCAGTCACACTGTGTTCATACTGTCACTGTCAGATGGCTTAAAGACATTATTTAATAAAATGTATCAATTTAGCTTTACTTGACCCTCGAATCAAGTCAAAGAACAACTCAAATTTATGTAAATAATGATACTATATTATCTTCTGTAGAGCCGCTTTATAGTTGTAATAATAACCTAAATTACTGATTCATGAAAACTTTGCTTTGAAGCAAACTGTGCTGTATAAAGCACCTCAAAAATATACTTGAAACTTGAATTTGATGGAACGGTCTAATGGTGAGGGAGTTGGGCTTGTAGCCTGAAGGTTGCCAGTTCGATTCCCACGCTGGCAGGAATTGAAAGTGGGGATTCAATACCATGACTAAAGTGCCCTTGAGCAAGGCACCTAACCCCTAATTGCTCCCCTTGTAAGTCGCTTTGGATAAAAGCGTCTGCTAAATGACTAAAAATGTCAAAAATTAGTCTTTGTGGGTAGCCGTGGCCTAGTGGTGAGGGAGTCGGGCTTGTAATCTGAAGGTTGCTGGTTCGATTCCCATGCCGGTGGGGATTGTGAATAAACAACAAAAGCGTCTGCTAAATGACTAAAAATAAAATGAAATGGTCTTAATATCATGATTACCTTTGAAATATTCAATCATCCGTAGAATTTTAACCATATAAATTTGTGTCTTTTCACTAAACAGTCCTGAGGTTAAAGCGGTTTAACAAATAGAAGGACATTAAGAAAAACTGTATGAAAATTGATATATCTTCAATGTTTGAAAAGAGAAACTGTAGTGTTTAACTTCACATACCAGAGTACAGTAAAATAAGAAAGAGAGAGAGAGACACATAACTAGTAAAAATTTATTTCCCTGTAACTGAGTAGCATTCTTTAAAAAAGTAATAAAAGGTATTAGTGTACTTAGGACAATGACACTGAATAACACTTTACACTTAGACTCTAATAGACTGTACATTTTTAAATCATAAAACCTTTGAATCAAAAATACAGCAGACCATAGGAGAAGTGACATACAATAAAATTTCAAAAGGTAAACTACTGTACATAAAGTGAAGATATGCAATTTTATATGTGTTACTGTATTTTAGAGCTACACTTCATTAGTAACTAAAGAACATACTGTACGTTTTACTAAATTTTACTAAATTAAAAACTAAAACATCAGAACATAGCAGTCATTAATGTTACTACAGCTAAAACTATTTTAAAAATAATTTCAAGGGACAATAAATTATTGTGACAGTACATTCCATGCTTGGTTACAAAATTTGTTCTCATACCATTAACAACAGACAAAATGCATTTGTATTTGGCTGCAGACTTAAACATTTTAAAGGGGTCATGAAACGGAGAATAAAAATGCTCTTGACATTTACACACATCAGAGGTTATTCATACAATGAAAACATTTCAGAACGCACAACTATAACTTCCCAGTTTAAATTACGAGTTATTCTTTTCTACCCTTCTGAAACATTCGGATTTGAAATCGGGAGAATTGTGATATCACAATTCAATTCGACACGTTTACATATTCGTGGGATATCAAGGAGGTGTGTTCTGAACAGCTCACGTCTTTCCATCAATCATGCAATACTGCTGTTGGATAAAGATGTCGAGTAAGACGTCAAAATCGGACGTTGTTCTGCCAGTGGATGTAATGAAACTGCACCTCAAAGACTTTGCATAGCCTTCCTAAAGATTTAGTTTTAATGACGTGCTTGAGCAAATGCTTCACATTTCACAAAGGAAGGCTTTGTGAATTAGTCTCAACATGCTCCCAGTTTTTCAAAATATTTTTTCCTCGAAGGCAATGCCGGCAAGCACATTTACTTTTAATCTTACTGTGTGTTAAATGTCAAACCAGCAAGAAACAATGTCATTTCCTAAACCTACTTGAGCTGCAAGTGCAGTCTTTTGTAATATAAGTATACAGGAAGTAATATTAGAACTTTTAAAACTATATGTGACCCTGGACCACAAAACCAGACATGAGTCGCACATGTATATTTGTAGCAATAGCCAACAATACATTGCATGGGTCAAAATTATAGATTTTTCTTATATGTCAAAAATCATTAGGATATTAAGTAAAGATCATATTCCATGAAGATTTTGTAATTTATTTTTCAGTGGACGTGCATTGCTAAGGACTTCATTTGGACAACTTTAAAGGCCAGATATCCTATCCTAATAAACCAAACATCAATGGAAAGCTTATTTATTCAACTTTCAGATGATGTAAATCGACCCTTATGACTGGTTTTGTGGTCCATGGTCACATATATGGAGAAAATGAAGCAAGCAAACGCTGTTACCACCCTGAATCAGACTCTTGGAAGTGTTGTGGTTGAGTTGTTTCAATTTATTCTTTGTGAAAATGAGGATGAAATATTGTTCTTATATATAGGACCTTTTTTGGTGCAAAAAACTTGGCAAACTTTATAAACTAACCTAGAGAAACATAATAGAATCACCTGAAACGGCATTTCATGACCCCTTTAATCCAGGGAATCATTGTGGTGAATCAGTAGTGCTTATATTTTTTTATTTAATGCTGCACTAAGCTGCATCTTAAAACAAACAAACAAAAAATAATATAGGACCACAAATGCCACAGGCATAATCTAAATTTAGAATGTTTCAGTTTTGTTATAATTTGTATTTGCAACCTGGTATATTTTTATACACCATAAAAAATCCTCTGGTTTTACACCTTTGGTTTTTTTTTTTTCAACAGATGCATGCACATTTACAAATAATTTTTACTAACTGGCAAACTGTTGCATCCAATATAAAGTTTAAAGCTTAGCATCTCATCCCCTTTTAACAGTTGGGAGGAGGTCAACAATGGACAAAAAAGAAAAAAGAAAAAAAAAGTGTGTGCTTTTAACTTCTTTCGTCAAGCCAAAAATGGAAGGTCTATTGCAGTAAGTGCACATAAGAAATGTCTGACTGCTCAACATATCCACTGGAGTAGTATCTTAGCAAGTGAGAGATGGAGGGTGGCCACCATGTGTCCATTTGCTCCCCACAAAATACTCGACACACTCATCCTTTTACAGCTTGAGCATAAAGAAGACCTCATTGTCTGGGCTCAGGGCGCTTTGTTGGGGCGGTCCTGGTGGAAGCTGGCTCAAAAGATCCAAGCTTGCACAAGGACTGTGGGGTATACTACAAGCTCCTTCGGGATTGCCACGCTCCTCGATGGGGCTCCCAGACATCCTGGTCAGGCTTTGTAGCCGCTGCCTCTCTTGGGCCTGCCTGGCACGGTTAGCAATGTATCTCACCCGGCTCTGGCTCCGTGAAGAACTCCTCCGTAAAGGAGGCATCTCCTCGTCTTCCTGTCCCACTTCGGAATCGGCCCTGCACTGAGCAAAGTCTTTGCTTGTCAGGGGTTCCACATCAGTGAGCCTCTTGAGTTGCTCTGTTAGGTCATTCTGGGGTTTTCTTAGAGTTTTCCCATGTTGGCGGCTTGGCCTCACAATGAAACTGCGACTAATGCTGCGATACTTGCTCTCAAAATTACAGGCTATATCATCTGAAGTGAGATCGCCAAGACTCTTGGATTTTGAGCTGCTGTCCATATCTTTTGTTAAGGGGGCGATTGGCCTCTTGGAGCCAGTAGCAGCAAGTGTGGATGACTGCTTTAAGCCCTCCATGTACAACCTGCTCCATGTGTGGCGCCTCTGCATGGGCCGGATAGGGTCTTTCTCGGCCACCAGAGGCCTAGGCTGTAACTCGTCCTCTGGCTCGCACATCTCACCATCCCGCAGGTTGGGGTTGGACTTGCTCTTGGTGACGCGTGAGACGCTGCATGCTGCAATGGTTGACCGAAGCTGGTTGGTCCTGTTGGGCAAAGATACCTGGTTGTCCGGATAGTCCCGGGCAGCACTAAGACAGGTAAGGCTCTTCCTGGAAAGATTGGGCAAGGATAAATCAATCACAGTGTCATTGGATGAAATGCTGGAAGACGATGACACACTATCCCGATGGTTGCTGGGGTCGAGCTTGCACCAGAGCCTGTCATTTAAAGTGGCGTCAATAGAGACTTCGGGGACCACTGATGGAATGTCTGCTTTTTTCACGGCCTTCATTTGTCCTTCACTTTTGGTCCGTCTGACAGGGGTCCTCAGTCCTGTTTGCATGCTTCGTCCGATGTCTCTGTCGAACACCCCCTTCAATGCCTGAATCCTTTGAGAGCTCTGATTGGCAGTTGTTACCTTTACGGAATCTATTTCTAGGATATGTCCTCTTTTTATTTCAGCGATGTTGGGGTCAATGACTGCTTTCTGCACCACCTCACCATCTGCCTGGTCTGGAAGAGGTGGTGTATCACATCCAATGTCAAGGTAATTTGTGGAAAGTGAAGAGTTGATGTGGCTGTTCCCAGAATCCTTGTCACTGATGCTTGATGGACCGATATACTCAGTTTGTGCAAATGATTTCAGAATGTCCTCATTGTTTTTCACAGGGCTAAGATTTTCCCCATTGTAAGATGTTGTTATTGCTGTGGATGGTGAAGACAATGTTGTGGAGAAACGATGTGGTGAAGAATCCACTGCACTTTGTGTGGAGGTCAAGGGAGTGTTCTCCTGAAATTGCTCAGTAATGGATTCCAGACATGAGGCGTTCAGAGATGGAGTTGGACACTGCACTTCAGAATTTTCTGGAAGCACATAACAAGCAGAAAAACATTAGATATAAATAGGGATGTACTGACAATTAAAATGCTGTTATAGTATAAAAAAACAACACAATGAGACTGCATAAAATATATCATGACTGTCAAACAAGACAAACGCACAGTTTTTGCATATGAATGAAATAATGCAACTTTTTGACTGCAAAAAATAAATAGGTAAAAAAAAGTTGAAGTGTGTAATTTCTGTACCACTTTTTCTCTTGTCTTCCAATGGTCAGAAAAAACAGACCAGCCCTCAGATTAAGACCATTGGTTGAGTCAATGTTTTGATTGACCCACGGAGACACGATATTTACATTTTTGGGGAATCAACCCACAAACGGCTTAAAGTTGTCGCTGCATATTAAACTCAGATTGGAGTTTTTATCATTAAAAAAATACACACTTCAGCTTCAAGCACATATTCAACAAAACCAAACACTTAGATACAAGCATGTTTATATTTAAATAAAAACAAAATATAACACAATGATATAAAAAAAATAAACGAGACAAAACAATACAACAAATGAACAAAATAAAAATATTAATTATACTTGGTACGTATATATGACTGCATGGTGAATGGACAAGAAAACATCTTGTTAACAAAGACTTCCATTGTTCTTGTATAACTGTTCAACCAAAATATGTGACCCTTGCATTAGTATTGATTAAATGGAAATGCTTTAGGCCTTTATATTAAAAGTCCCTTTTTCTTGTTGCATAAAAAAAAAAAACTACTTTGAGCCCAAATGCAAATATAAAAATATTAAGCACAATCTTTTTCAGAAAAATAATATCACGCCTTTCCTCAACAAGTTGCATTGCAACATGACAAGTTGCAAGACGTCCATAACGTCAACAGTGAGAGTCATGTGTTTAAGTTTACTGTAGGATTTATGGTGATTATGATAATGCTTTATTAGTCCCGCTGAGGGAAATTTGTTTTGGGCAAACATTTGAATCTACGTGACGGCAACACTTTAACAACATTCACAGCGTTATATCATTCACACTGAAATTCAATGTATGATTTATATAACACACATCATGATGAAAAAATATTAAATCATTTCAAAACAATAAGAAGAGACAAACTTGCTTAAGCAAACAGCTGAAAAATCTTTTTTTACCTGGTAATTGGCCAGCCCCTCAGTTTTGCACTAAGGATAGAAAGCATGCAAGAAGGAAGGAACAAACAAGCATTTTAACAGGAGAAGTGCAGAATGAAACAGAGGGACTCAATGTAGTAAAAAGGAAGGAGATGGTACACCAGGAAAATGTGCTGACAAAACATGTATGCTTTGTTCCAATAAGGATCTATAGATACACAATAAAGAACATGGGCATGGAATGGTTAATGAATAAAGGGTTAGCACCAACATCACGAGGAGCTGAGAACCCACAATGTGTATGACACCTTTAGGAATAATAAAATAGAGCTGCACCCTCTCGTTCATAAATCATATGATAAATCACACATCAATATGCAAGAACATAGCAAGTCGGTATTCCCCATGTAGAAACCCATGATTTATAGATCTGCCCCAACTGTAAAAATCAAGCATCTGGTTTGTGTTTGCTCAAGTGTGTGGGACTGGAACACATTATCACTACTTACATAAGAGTCTTGTGACTCTGTCTTGTGACAGCACTAGTCAGTTACTTTGCTGCATTAAAAAGTAAACGTATAGAACAAATCATGTACAGTTTTACCAGTAGTGTTCCCACAGCTCTTGATCAATGAATATCAATGACTTTTTAAAACAAATTTTTACATACTAAAATAGTATAAAAATACATAAGAATTATATCCATTATATAGTTCCGTTATTATTATTTTGTGTTCCTTTGCAAGACAAAATCCCCTTATATTTTGAGATATATGTTCTCTTTTATATATAGCTCTTTTATAGCTAAAAATCTTTAGCAGACTTTGTCTATTTCTATAGAAGACATAAAAACTGATTGCAGACAGCAAATGAGAAATTGTTGAGCTCTCCTACATTGCTCTCGATTTAATATTATTGAATTATAAGAAGAACAAATCTTCTTTCTATGGAAGGCTATGTTGTTTTTTCTTCAGTATTCTTCATCAGACCAAAAAGCGTATTAGTTTTTACTAAGAGAATTACGGATTATATATCATAGTAATTATGTCAGTGTCACCTCACAACTCAATTTCTTCAAAATCACAAAAAAACAAAAGTTAGTTAGTTTTGACCCCACTGTCAGGATGCAGCTCCCTTAGGCAGAGAATCAGGTTTTAGGATATTTACGGACACACGAACTAAGAGGAAATGGTGGGTAAATATGCACAATAAAACAATATCCAATTCTCAATACACTGCGATAGGTTCTCATTGCCTTCAACGAGATCCACACTACCCGCAAGGTCTTTGGTGGGTATTTGTTGGGTTCCATCACATCCTACTAAAATCTATCTAACTGAGGCACTGGGACTTTCTAAAAATTAAGATCCATCTAATTGCTTACACCTTACCAGCGAAAAACAAGGGGGATTTACTGCGGATCTCCTCCATTTTCTGAGCAAACAGAGCATTCATCTCACGCTGCAGTGTCCCCGCGGCCCGTTTCCGGTTCTCCATTCCCCGTGGTGGAAAGATGGTGGGTAGATCGAGGCTGGCCAAACTGTCGCAGCTGCTAGAGTCACTGTAAGAAAATCTCTTGACGTCGTTCACAGATCTAGTCTCGTTGCAGTTGCTGCCATAGTTGGTTGGGGCAGGGCATTGCCGACATAGGCTGGTTTTGCTGTCTGGAATTGGAGGAGGTGGGGTGGATGGGGAATGGAAGAGTCGGCGTGGAACGCTACATGAGCGAGCATTTCTGACAGTTAGGTCTTCAGTGGGGTGAAGGGGCTGTGCAGCCAAGGTTTGCCGGACCTTTGCCTTTGATCTAGGTAAAGGTACAGGCTTCGGTAGAGCCTGAGGGTCTGATTTGGGGTTTGAGTCAGTTTGGGCCAAGGCTTGTGGTTTGAGTATGGGCTCTGGCTGAACTTGTCTGGAAGCTGTTGGAGACCGAGATGCCCTTTCAGGTCTAAGGGGAGCAGTATTGCATTGGATGAAGGTGCCTGTATCCTTCCTTTTCAAATCAGGACTCTCCTTGGAGCCAATTACACACTTTATGCAATTGGAAGTCATTCCAATCCGCCCAGAGCTGTTGATAGCAACACGTGCAAACACACCTGGCTTCTCATCCAGAGGATCCTGGAGTCGCAACTTGTTGGCTCGCTTCAGAGGTTCGCTCATTGTGCCCCTGTTTCTGTAAGGTGTAGCGCGGGGCTCAGGATAAAAGAAAGTACTCTTACCTTTACTGTCGTCAGGGTGAAGCTGCCCGTTGGTGCCGTGACCCCATGATTTAGCAGACGCGCTATCTCCATTGTGGTGGACAAGTGGCCCCTCTTCTGATTCCCGCTCTTCACTGGCACCCTCCGAGCTGCAATCTTTTGTGTCAATGGAGATCTCGGGGAAGCCCCTCTTGACTTTGGGTTGGCCCTTAGTAGGTGCACTGGCTGTGCGGCGCAGGAGGTGAGCACCGAAGGTGGACTTACGGTTGAGAAGAGCAGCAGCATGGCTGTCGAGAGATGCCTGCTTTGGGTTTCTGTGAAACAGTCCTTTTATACCACTGACTGCTCGAACCTGCAATGAGAGATCGGAAAAATGGGTAGGCAATATGAATCTGAAGAGATGACTAATAGAATCATCTAAACACGATAACTAATGACTTGGCTGTCACTGAATTTTTTGGGAGCTATACCCTTCACAATTAATAATATGTTTTCTTCAAACTTATTAACTTAACAAAATCTGTTGACCAAACCACATTGATAACTTCTGGCCAGCTGGATAAAAAATGTTTAAACGAGTTTAAGGTGGTTTACTGGTCCTTTTGTGGCCTTCCAGCCTAGCCAAGCCTGACTTGCTGACCTGCATGGGAACTTTCCCAAGAGCCCTTGTAAAACCATCAAACCAGACCAACCTCACAAGTGGAAATGAGGTAAAGATTTCTTTGATCAATTTAGGCTTATGCAGCCGAGATTGGTGGCCACCATTTGATCAGTTTTTAGTTTAAGAAACATTATGATAATTTACCAATATTTATCCACAAATTGTCTGTTAAATTCTGTTCTAACATAATACAATAGCTACCTGTAATAAATGTGTTATCGTTAGAAAGCAGTGACATTATAAATAGCAAATGTTATCACAGATGTAGCAGAATTTAGAATCAACAGACAAATGTAGGTGATCAACACAGAACACGAAGATACAGACAATGTTAGGAATTGTAGTGGTAATGTTAATAACCGTGAAATGCGAATAAATGTCAAGTGAAAGGTGACAGGATATTCATGTCCAACCATTTCTGATGGAAAAAAAATGACACTGGATTATCTGTTAAAATAATGTAGGTGATGCCTAGCTTGTTTGGAATAGCAAGGTACATTACATTACATTATTAATAATTACATAAATATATATTGTTTTCTCAAAATAAAAAAAAATTGTTTCTCTGTATAACACCCAGTGTCATTTCATGAACCGTGTTCAAGTAGATCCATGTGAGAGTTCGACCATCTGATCTCCTCACTAGTGATGCATCAAATAACTTCATGCATTTGTTTGTAATTCTAGTGCATTTATGCTAATCGACAATTACGGCAGCTTGCTCTTAAGAACATAAGATATTTTTTGCTCTCAAAAAAGGATGTAAAAAGTACCTGCTAAACTCCAGCTCTCATAGTAGACCCTCATAGTCATGGATAGGAATAGAGAGGACGTAACACTTCACAAACCAAGATCAACGCATTTCTCTCATGGACTCTACTGCTTGAGTGCTCTGTTACTGCGAACAAGGCAGCCAGTGCCCTATCATGGCCCTTAAATGCCCTGAGTTAAGTGAAATAGGAGTGAACGCTGTCGCCTGCTATATGGATATTGACACTGGATCTGCTTTAGGGGTCAATGAGAATGCAGCCAAGGAAGGAAGTCACAATTATGTCACAACTCATTTTGCATGAGTTGGCATGGTGAAAGCTAGCAAATGAATCAGGGCTTAACCGCTCACTGGGGGGTGGGGTGGGGGTGGGGGGGGGTGCAAGGAGCATGCAGGGTGCTGATTGGGTCTCACTACACCTGAGTTTTGAACGAGGATCCTAATAATTTCCTGCCTCTATAGACAGCTAAGATGGGTGCACTGAAATCACAAACATAAGAGAAAGAGAAGTAAGAGAAAGAGGGAGAGGGAGAAAAACAGACAAACTACACAAAAAACATTTGTTGTTGACGCTGAATGTTAAAAGGACAAATTATGGACAAAAGTATGGCATAATTAAGCAGTGAGCATGTTTACAACATCATGTGGCACTCTGTACAAATAAGATACAAACTTTCCCATTCCTTTTTATTTAATATTAGAGGCACAAATATAGATGTACTTTATAAATATAATACAAAATTAACCTATACCATGAAAAATAGTCAAGAGATACAGGTCTGTATCACCACCATTTAAATGGTTATTAACAATAACCGGTAACACTTTACAGTAATGTTCATTAGTTAATGTATTTACTAACATGAACTAACCATATGCAATACATTACTTACTTTTGTTCATGTTCACAGCAGTGCATTAACTAATGTTAACAAGATTGTAATAATGTATTAGTAAATGTTTAAATTAACATTAACAAAGTTAAATACAAATCCTGTATAAGTGCAGTTCATTATTAGTTCATTTTAACTAATGGATTATTTTTGTAAAGTGTTACCATTACTATAATTTAATAATAATTAAAATTTGTTACATCTAAATAGCGCTTTTCTGGGTACTCAAAGCACTTTACATATTGAAGGGGGAATCTCCTCATCGACCACTGATGTGCAGCATCCACCTGGCTCCAGAACGCCCTCCACACACCAGCTTGTTGGTGGAGAGGAGACATTGTGATGAAGCCAATCAGTATATGTGGATGATTCGGAGGCCATCGTGGACAGAGGCCAATTTGGCTAGGATGTCGGGGATACACCCCTACTCTTTTCGAAGGACATCCTGGGATTTTTAATGACCACAGAGAGTCAGAACCTCGGATAAACATCCAATCCGAAGGACGGTGCTTTTTGACAGTATAGAGTCCCCATCACTATACTGGGGCATATACTGGACCACAGACTACAGGGTGAGCACCCCCTGCTGGCCTCACTAACAACTCTTCCAGCAGCAAGCTAGTTTTCCCAGGATGTCTCCAATCCAAGTACTAACCAGGCTCAACCCTGCTTAGCTTCAGTGGGAAACCAGTCTTGGGCTACAGGGTGATATGGCTGCTGGTATTTATACATACATATACACACTCACACACAATAGTTCTTTCTGGTTCTCGAATCTGAGAGGTCTTTCCAGCCATGCAACATTCTAACCGGTATCGCCACGGGAACCATTTCATCATTTGAATCACTTCGCTGTCACACAGAGAGTGTCATGGTGGACTAGCACACTCGTAGCCGTGCGATATGGCCGTATACAAGCGTGCTGCTATTACCTGCAGCACAAGGCCGCTACAACCGAATCAGCAGTGCTGATATACAGCCATATCACACAACTAGTGTGATATTGGTCATATATATGTGTATATATATATGTGTATATATATATGTACACATATATATATAGTCCTATTTGCTAGCTCCTACTGACTGATATCAGAGCAGTCCAGCAGTCTGAATCTGCAATCCTGTTACTCATTCTATAACGAAAAATCTTTTTTTTTTTTACATTTTATTTTATTTTTTTAAATTTTATAAAGTTAGCCTATGTTTATGGTGTTTGTTTAATATTAATTACTAGAAAGTAATAAAATCACATAAATCAGAATTTTCATCATAAATTTGGAGTTGCAAACCACATATAAAATGATTTTTTTAAATAAATGCTTGATATGTGGTTTTTGATATGAGGTTGATAATCAACATTTTGTGAAACACTTCATTTTGCTGATCATTTATTATAATAAAATGACTTTTTTAAGAGTTTCGGGTCCTATTTGGTTCTATAAAGATGCTATAAGAGACTATAAATATTAAAAAATACTCTGATAAAATTAGCGTTTTAAATGAGTAGGTTAAAATTAGTTTAATCTTTAAAAATAAATTTTTGAATTTGAGTATAGTTGTCTATGATACCATTTAGCTGTCTTAAGAACCTACTGTGACAATCTACAACAAATTAAAATGGCATATTTACTGTAAACGTGCAATGCCTAATTACCAGAATAAATATTAGCAAGTTTGAGACTTTTTTCCACAATCTTTTAACACATGACCGGAACACTTTGAATAGAGTGAATTCTTTTTTGAATTAACAATGCCAGATATGGCACTTGGCACACAATAGCACCCAAATATTTGGTCTGTTAACCACATGAGGTGCCCACCTTACTGGTGATGTCATTCACTGCAACATGAACAAAGATGGAAGCTTCCTCCATGCCTTCCAAATACACATGCCGGTAACCTGAAATATAGACAGATAATCAGGCATAAGCAGTACACAGTACACAAAATGCCAAAGACTGATGAAAAGACCTGATATATCAAGAGTATTTTTTTCTGATACATATAAAGGAATGTAACTAATAAAAATTGGTACCTGGAATCATGCTGTTAAAGGCAATGGTCCTCTGCCCAATAAAATCTTGGCCAATCGGGTCATGATCCCAAACCAGGAAGCGTATAAGAGCAATCTCTGGCATGTGAAGGGTGAAGACGAGCGTCTCCTCCCACATAGGGTTAAATCCTGGGAGAGAAAGAGAGAGGATGGAGTATAAAGAAGTAAAGAGGCTTATTTTATGCATAAATAATGGAAAGGATGAGAGGATTGGAGGTGTCAAAATGTTCATATTCACCTAACTTTTTCACTCAAACAAAATTACCTGCTTGACCTTCACAAACCAGATAAAATAGGCCACTAACTGAAATTGTTTGCCTCAGAGTGGCTGAATAACTTAAATCTGTAAGAGTACCTTTAGACTCAAATGTTATTTTCCTGGGCTTGTCCGTTGTATTTAACACAGTTAACCATCAGATATAGAGTCCTTCTTGGACAAAAAATATATCAGAAATATATGTTAACAGAGATAATTTTCAATATCCTGTACCCTATAGAGTCTGAGGTCCCACATGGCTCTATTCTTGGGCCAATGCGGTTTTCTTTTTTTACCTGTTGTCATTATGAAAAACAACCCAGACAAGAGTGAGCAGTTCCCTTCCAAAATTATGGCCCTTCATGTCACTTCGTGTTCCATAACATACCAAAGAAAACCAGCCCATTTCCAAACCTCTAATGCATTTACACATTTTTTAATAGACTGTATTTGACAACATCCAAAAATTGTGTCAACTTCCAATTTATAAATGATGCTACAAACCACCATTAATCTAACCTCCACTTTTCAAATAACACTTAAATGGCACTTATCACTTATTTTTTATCTTTTGTTATCTCAGTACCACTCTATATGCACCTTTGAATCACTTTGCTAAAAAAGATTCGCATTGAATTGTTTAACGGCCACGAGATATAGTTTGAGGTGAGATCCAGTGCAAGTATCATGCATAAATTTACTGCACCTCTTCCAAACAAACACACATACAAATGAACACTCCAAGAAATGGCCTCACGGAGTAATGACACTTTAATGACCAATCCCCTAACATTTATGAGTTAAATGGCACACGGCGTTGTTTGTGTGTATAATATAGAATCTGTCATGGGATATTGCTCTCTCACCATTGTCATCAACCACTCTGGTTTGCTCTTTGCAGCAATCCACTGGTAGACCAATAATCTCCACTTCCACAAATGGGTCAATTATCTAAAGAAGAAACATGTAAAAGAGCTTTAAAACAATCCAAAATCAAATTATGAAACTATGGTCACAGTACCTGTTTAAACAAAAAGGACAAAATTCCTCAAATTCTAAAAGACACATATTTGCTTCATACCTGTGTCTTTTTTGAGTAGTGATTTGTATAAATACAGAGTTTAAGCATACTGTAGGTTGTGGTTTTTATGGTGAGTACAATGATTGCATCATTTTTAGGGAATGATTACATGCTTTATTATCAGACTGTGAGAGGGCCTGATTACACACTGGCTAACGAACTGCATTTTATTCCTTATTAAATGGAACTAGTTTTATTGTGCACGACTTACCAGTGCACATTATTCTAAATAAAAAAAATGAATAAATATATAAAATTAAAACCTTTTTGGATATCATTGCTTATGTTTCACAGTCCATTCAAATTCTCATGGATAGAAGGCCCTGGAATTATTCTTCACTGAATATTTAGTTTCACTCACTCTACACATAAGGGATAGTTCACTCAAAAATGAAAATTCTGTCATCATTTAGTCCCCCTCAGCTTGTTCCAAACCTGTATGAATTTCTTTGTTCTGCTGAACACCCGGGAAGATATCTGGAAGAATGTTTGTAATGAAGCAGATCTTTCTATAATGGTAGTTGTGACGAGCAGGGCGGGCGAGAGCCGTGAGGGAACGGCGCGAGGCTGGTGACGCGAGAGATAATGAGCGTCAGCTGCTCGCTGCACCGGTCTCGTATCTCTCACGGAGGAGCTCCGGAAGCATAAAAGAGGAGCGACGACAGTGAAGGACGAGAGAGGACCAGGCCTGGATTTTATGTTGTGTTTTATTTTGTTTGTGTGGACGGCAGTCGCCGTGAGGAACTGCCACCCTTCTACTTTTCGTTTCATTGTTTGTTTATTTGTTAATTAAAATTACGTTGAATGTTCACCGGTTCCTGCCTCCTTCTTCCCATATTTACGAACTGTGTTACAGTAGTCATTGCGGGGCAAGATCTGTTTGGCCAAAAATCACAAATATTTCCTATCAGTAACATTCATAATGAGACAACTTTAAGCAATCTGATAAATGTTTTAAGGCCAAATCATACTGCAACATACACGCCGTTGGGTTTTGTCAGTTGAATATGCTTAATCAGTTGCTTTTGGGTCATGGAACATCTGAGAAGTGACATACTGTAATCTGCCGATAGCCCATCATGGTCAGCGGCTATCTGCACAGTGCGATTGGCCTTTATATTTCCTTTCTGTTTGAATTTGAAAATGTGTGCTTTAGAAACCTGACATTATCTGAAGTAATAGTTTGTATGATTCAGAATTCTTCTGGATTTGCAACATGTTGTGTTGCCTGCTTGCAATGTAGTAGTGTAGAAGGGGTTGAGACTGTCGTTGGATTTGCAATAGCTTTGGCAGGCTGATCTGAACTGCAGGCTCAGTGATAGCCAATGAAACAGCATATAGCCGCAGTGAGTGACAGCTTCAGTGATTATAACGTGATTATAATGTGTAATCAATTGGAAATTGATTTACCTCTCCTCGGTCACCCAGCATGGAGTCTTTGGGTTTGGGTAATTGCTGGCCACTGATGACCTTTAGAATCAATTGTTTTTTCAACCGACCTGGTAAAGGATCCTCGGCAATTGGATTAAAAGTGCCTGCAAGAACAAAGGAGAACAGAATTCCATATTTGAAATTCCTTACTCATGTCAATCAACAACTCTATTGTGATACTGTATATGTGTGTGCAGCTTGTATAACGCTGTAAATTTGCTGTCCCCTCAAAATAACTCAGCACACAGGCATTAATGAGTAAACCGCTGGCCACAAAAGTGAGTACACCCCTAAGTGAAAATGTCTAAATTGGGCCCAATTAGCCATTTTCTCACCCCAGTGTCATGTGACTTAGTGTTACAAGGTTTCAGGTGTGAATGGGGAGAAGATGTGTTAAATTTGGTGTTATCGCTCTTACTCTCTCATACTGGTCACTGGAAGTTCAACATGGCACCTCATGGCAAAGAACTCTCTGAGGATCTGAAAAAAAGAATTTTGCTCTACATATAGATGGCGTAGGCTATTAGATGATTGCCAAGACCCTGAAACTGTGCTGCAGCACGGTGGCCAAGACCATACAGTGGTTTAACAGGACAGGTTCCACTCAGAACAGGCCTCGCCATGGTCGACCAAAGAAGTTGAGTGCACGTGCTCAGCGTCATATCCAGAGGTTGTGTTTGGGAAATAGATGTATGAGTGCTGCCTGCATTGCTGTAGAGGTTGAAGGGGTGAGGGGTTCAGCCTATCAATGCTCAGACCATACACTGCAACAAATTGGTCTGCATGGCTGTCGTCCCAGAAGGAAGCCTCTTCTAAAGATGATGCACAAGAAAGCCAACAAACAGTGGGCAGACAAGCAGACTAAGGACATGGATTACTGGAACCATGTCCTGCGGTCTGATGAGACCAAGATAAATTTATTTTGTTCAGATGGTGTCAAGCGTGTGTGGCGGCAACCAGGTAAGGAGTAGAAAGGCAAGTGTGTTTTGCCTACAGTCAAGCATGATGATGGCAGTGTCATGGTCTGGGGCTCCATGAGTGCTGCCAGCACCAGGGAGCTACAGTTCATTGAAGGAACCATGAAGGCCAACACGAAGCAGAGCATGATCCCCTCCCTTCGGAGACTGGGCCACAGGGCAGTATTCCAACATGATAACGATCCCAAACACACCTCCAAGACGACCACTGCCTTGCTAAAGAAGCTGAGGGTAAAGGTGATGGTCAAGCATGTCTCCAGACCTAAACCCTATTGAGCATCTGTGGGGCATCCTCAAACGGAGGACTCTAACATCCAACAGCTCCGCGATGTCATCATGGAGGAATGGAAGAGGACTCCAGTGGCAACGTGAAGTCTGGTGAACTCCATGAACTCCAAAATAATGGTGGCCACACAAAATATTGACACTTTGGGCCCAATTTGGACATTTTCACGTAGGAATGTACTCACTTTTGTTTAGACATTAACGCCTGCAAGTTAAGTTATTTTGAGGGGACAGCAAATTTTTTTTTTTTTTTTTTTTTTTTCACTCACTACTTGTACATTGTAGCAAAGTGTCATTTCTTCAGTGTTGTCACATGAAAACATATAATAAAATATTTACAAAAATGTGAGGGGTGTACTCACTTCTGTGTTCTGTGAGATACTGTATATACATATATATATATATATATATATATATATATATATATATATATATATATATATATAGTATATATACATATACACATATATACACACACATATATATATAGGCATACATATAGGCAGATCCCAAACAAACCGTCCCATACCGGCGTGATGAAAAAGATCTTAAACTAGATGGAACTGGATTAAATATTTTGACTGTTGCGATTCCAAATCGGTTTAATGACCTGTAACTCTGCCTGAGTATCGGACAAGTGTTCACTGTTGGCCAGAGGAGAACTGGCCCTCCGACTAAGCCTGGTTTCTCCCAACGTTTTTTCTCCATTTGTTGGAGTTTTGGTTCCTTGCCGCTGTTGCCTTTGGCTTGCTTAAGTTGGGGACACTTGCTTGATATTCAGCAGTGTTTTTGATATGCCTGCATTGGTGTCGTTGTATGTGAACTGAGCTGAGCCGGACGATTACGTCACTGTTTTCTCCAGTGCTGATATACATAAATTAACTAGACTAATAACTACTGATATTTGCAACGGAATGAATCAACAATTCATTGACACCATTTTCTTTCGGAGCTGCTGTGCAGCCAAAAAAGATTTTCCAATTATTAATGTAAAGCTGCTTTGTAAAAAGCGCTAAATAAGTAAAGTCGACTTGTCTAAAGGCATACACACATACAGTACAACTGACTAAAACTATTAAACTAGGAATGTAGAAACTCACCTTCACACATGCAGGCAGGTTTCTGGATGTAACCACAGTTGCCGTTGCAATAAAACTTTGCTCTGTTGAGCTGTAAAACTCTGCCCTCCGACTGGTAGTTCAAAGCAACTGCAAAAAAGCCATCAAAATTAAGTGACAATTAATAAAATAAACATATCCTAGACTAGAACTGTAAATCTAGTTGTGTTCAAAGAATTTAACCATTTTCATATTAAATTAAAATACTACAGTGGAGTAGTGAGCAGCAGGTTCCCAGTATGTTTCAGACATAATGTTTATTCTTGGTCTCTCCAATAAAGATAAATATTTGTTTGTGGGTGGACTGGCGTACCCAGATGGCAGCCAGCATTCCAGAAGGGCTGTGGGTTGAAGTTGCTGGAGTCCACACGATAAGGGGAGGGGTAGATGCGGGTGAGCTGGCGCTGGTTGAATCGAACGAACTGCACCGGCTTCTGCTGAATTAACTGATGGGCCTTGGTCTCGCTCATCGATGACACCTGCCAACTGCAGCTGCCCACTGCGGTGCAACCCACATGCAATGAGATGTTATAGCAAACACAGACATACAGTATAAATACTGGATTGCACCCATTTGAACAAATGGAGCAAAATGGAGGATGAGGGCTACTTAAAAATAATGAAGTAATCAAATACCAGTTTAATATTGAAAAATCTAAATAAACGATCATTTTTTTATATAACTCATTTTTAAAAATGTAGTTAAACCTTTAAATTGCATTCACAGTATGTACTGTATTTATAGTCTATAATTAGATTAGGAAAAGTAGATTAAGAAATATATATATATATATATATATATATATATATATATATATATATATATATATATATATATATGTATGTATACATACAAACACCAAGTGTCTTTCTTAATCTATTTTCCAAATGAGTTAAAAATAGCACAGCTGATCACATGAGAACAAATACACTTGTAAATGAAACAAAGATGAAAAGAAAGTACTATTTTAAAAAATATAAATAGTACTTCTAAAATACTGTCTTTCTGCTTCAAAATTTTTTGCCGTTTCTTTATAACTGTTTGTGAAATATACTAGAAATTTCAGAAAAACTGTTTCGAAGTAAATCCTACACCATTTTTTTCAGTGTGATTTCTTTCAGTGCAATGAACTTTAAACTGAATTGTAATATACAAACCTTAATGTTAAAATAAACATTTCTAACGGATTCCTTGATTGTTTAACCACACTCCTGAGCAGAGATGTCCAATCTTGCTCCTGGAGGGTCACTGTCCTGCAGAGTTTAGCTCCAACCCTAATTAAACACACCTGAACCAGCTAATCAAGGTCTTACTATAGGCTAGAGCTGTGTCCGAAACAGCCCACTCGTTCACTAACCCCTATATAGTGCATGGCAGTTGAGCGCACTATATCAGCAAAGAGTGAACGAAAATGAGTGAGCGAATTCGGACGCTGACGTTAATAGCATGCGCCAGACAATTTCGTCATTAACATTTCCTATACCCGTCTGTAATATGTCCCGTTTAGCTTAATGAATTGTATATTACTGTTTATTGAGAATAAAGAGAGAATAAAAACACCTGTGTCATGCTATTTAGTACATTTACACTCACCTAAAGGATTATTAGGAACATCATAGTTATACTGTGTTTGACCCCCTTTCACCTTCAGAACTGCCTTAATTCTACGTGGCATTGATTCAACAAAGTGCTGAAAGCATTCTTTAGAAATGTTGGCCCATATTGATAGGATAGCATCTTGCAGTTGATGGAGATTTGTGGGATGCACATCCAGGGCACGAAGCTCCCGTTCCACCACGTCCCAAAGATGCTCTATTGGGTAGAGATCTGGTGACTGTGGGGGGCATTTTAGTACAGTGAACTCATTGTCATGTTCAAGAAACCAATTTGAAATGATTCGAGCTTTGAGACATGGTGCATTATCCTGCTGGAAGTAGCCATCAGAGGATGGGTACATGGTGGTCATGAAGGGATGGACATGGTCAGAAACAATGCTCAGGTAGGCCGTGGCATTTAAACGATGCCCAATTGGCACTAAGGGGCCTAAAGTGTACCAAGAAAACATCCCCAGACCATTACACCACCACCACCAGCCTGCAAAGTGGGAACAAGGCATGATGGATCCACGTTCTCATTCTGTTTACGCCAAATTCTGACTCTACAATCTGAATGTTTCGAGACTCATCAGACTGCCGCATACTGGATGTTTTTCCCTTTTCACACCATTGTTTGTAAACCCTAGAAATGGTTGTGCGTGAAAATCCCAGTAACTGAGCAGATTGTGAAATACTCAGACCGGCCCGTCTGGCCCCAACAACCATGCCACGCTCAAAATTCCCATTCTGACGTTCAGTTTGGAGTTCAGGAGATTGTCTTGACCAGGACAACACCCCTAAATTCATTGAAGCAACTGCCATGTGATTGGTTGATTAGATAATTGCATTAATGAGAAATTGAACAGGTGTTCCTAATAATCTAATATGTATGTATACATATAATATGGGGGTAGTCGTGGCCTGATGGTGAGGGAGTCGGGCTTGTAATCTGAAGGTTGCTGGTTCGATTCCCACGCCGGCAGGAATTGAAAGCGGGGATTGTGAATAAACAGCACTCTCTCCACCTTCAATACCATGACTAAAGTGCCCTTGAGCAAGACATCTAAACCCTGATTGCTCCCCTTGTAAGTCGCTTTGGATAAAAGCGTCTGCCAAATGATGAAAAATGGAAAAAAAATAATCCTTTAGCTGAGTGTATATTTAAAAATAACTGAACAAAAACACTACACTGTCACATTTGTTTATAAAAAATATAATAGTAAATAAATACAATATAAACAACAGTATACAATGTACAACAGTTCACTAACATATGAGAAAAACCGACCAAATTATCATATGATAATAAGTATATATATATTATGATATAAACCTGTATCATTTTGCTTCAAAATATCTTTACAAAGATGTTCTAATTAATAAAAAATTACATTTACAGTTGTAGAAGTTGCCGCTTCCCGTATTGCCGCCTGCCATATTTATTTTTCTTTCGCGATCGATCGTCTTATTGCGTTGGATTTTGGGAGCATTGTGGGTAAAAGTAGTGAACGAATGTAGGGAATGAGCGCTACAAAATGGCCGGCACCCGATATAGTGCACTATATAGTGGATAGGGAGCGGTTTCGGACACAGCTTAGAAACTTGAGGCAAGCTAGAGCTAAACTCTGCAGGACAGTGTCCCTCAAGGACCAAGTGTGGACAACCCTGCTCTGGAGCCTAAATAAAGGCCCTTGCGATACATTTTTCATTAACCCTGTAATACTGGATCTCACGGGAAGTGTTCTGAAATTTTTACATTTATTTTTCTCACCCTGTGCCTCAAAGTCTGGTGTGCCCACAGACTTTGTGTAGACCAGATCAGAAAGTGCTCTTGACAACTTCATGGTTTTTTTCTTTCTGTTAAAACAGAGATTGACACAAAATATTCAAATATTTAAATGACTATATACTGTATAAATTCACACATCACAAACAATTCTCATGGTACCTGCTGTGATGCACTGGTGCTTTAGACGCCCCACTCGAGCTCTCCTGATCCGTGTCCGTATCCTCAAAACTGGAGGATTTTCTCAGTTTACTCGTCTTTTTCTACAATAAACAGATGGAGTTGAGCTGATGCAGTGAGGCTTAATTAAGTCAATATGTAAGAGCTAATGTACACGGCCCGCCAAACACTAAACCTCGAATGGGTGATTCGGACTCACAAAGCATTTATTACACAGCTGAATCAATTATTCCAGAGAGTCGTATACACACATTTTATTATTTCTATTAAACATTCATTCACTATGAATAATTGATCTACGCACAAGGGGATGTATTTTTCCGTGCGCGTAATATGGGCGCATATGCACAGTAATCTACAACTACCTTGCGTTTGGAAAAGCTTCCCATGAAAGATTTTGCCAGACGTTTGTTGCCACCAACGTTGGCCTCATCTCCAGTGTCAGTGCTGTCTTCTGCTTTTCCCTGAATTCAAAATATAGATGCATTGCAGTGAAAATCTAGATTCTGAGTGTATGCACTAAATATACAGTTAAACACTCACAGAGGGGTGAGGCAGTTACAGAAATCATAGAGACAATTCCTGCTGCAGATAGACCAATTCTTTGACACAAAGATCACTAGGTGGCGGTAGCAACCTAAAAACAGGATTTTTCTTGCTCTTTCCAAATGCATGCTTGTGCTATGCAGACGTACTCTAACACTAACAAAAGACTTTTCCTTCACTGTCCATCCTATGTAAGACATGCAAATAAGGTATGATCATCCACATTTACACATAAACCCATTTCAGTATTCAGCAAATTGACCCATCTTATGAATTGCTGTAAAAATTACAGCATTATTTTACAGCCGCTGGCTGTTTTTTAATAATACAGCATATTGCTGTAAACCGCTATGCATTCTGGGGTCACGTGTTGGTTTGACTCAAATTTACAGAATATTGCTGTAAATTGACCCTTCGTAATTTTAAAAAAATACAGTTATTTACTGTAATCAGAGAATACAGGGAAATTCTGTAAATTAAATTACAGTAACACTACTGTAAATTTTACAGTAACCCTGCTGCCAGTATTATACTGTAAAATTTACAGTAATTTTTTAACAGTGTAGATACAATATAGGTCATTTACATTTAGTCTTAAAGGTACATTAAACAGACTGAGTGACAAGGGAAAATGCTATTGAAATATATCACTTTGCCTATACCAAGGACGGCTGTGTAGCGTAGCACCTGCTGCGAGAACCACGGTGTGCAGTCCTGTGTAGTTAAATATCCCTCGAGTAAGTCCTTAAATAGCCACACGATCTGTACAAGGGCAGAACTAACCTAATTAGAGCACTTGCTGAACAGTTTAAATGAGTGAAAGGTAAGAGAACTAACTCTGGTGTTTTGTCAGAAACTGATTAGCATGGTCAATTGTTGTAAAGATTATAGTTTATACATTCCCGTTCCATGAAGAATCTGTTATTGTAAATTTGTTTCGGGACTGGTAAAAGTGTTTTGCGTCTTGTTAATTTGTTTTCTAAAATGTACATTAGTTTTGTCCTCGGTAAAAGTGTTTTCCCCATGTAATTGTGTTTTATGATATGGTAAAAATGTTTTCCAAAATGTAAATTTGTCTCGAGCTTCGTAAAAGTGTTTCACACTTTGTAATGTTGTTTTGCACTTCCCGGCCACTGTATTATACTCTCTTTTTTTGCTCAATTAATGATTAATTCAATTGAAAATGATCTAAATTGCATTAAAATAGAAATAGCACCAAAAGTGAATAAGATGAATTTCTTTGCACTGCAAAAAAAAAAAAAAATTTTCTTACTTGTCTTGTTTTCCAGTACAAATATCTACAAATTCTTAAATAAAACATTATTTTACTTGAGAAGGAAAGTTACTTACTGGAAAATAAGTAAATAAATAAGTGCTTGACAAAATATTTCTCTGTGGAATCAGAAAAAGAAACTTCAAAAAATTCAGAGGAAAAACAGAATTATTTTTATCTTCTTATTGAACACATAAACTCACTTAATTTTGATCATTTTTACAAGATTAAATAAAATATTATTCCGCTTCTCAAGTCAATGTATCTTATATTTATGTTAGAAAACAAGACGAATATACTGAGTAAGGACATTATATTTTTACAGTGTGTAAAAAAAAAAAATTGGTAACATTTACTCTCCTGGAAAAGGAGTGACATGTATGCAGTGTGGGTCAAGTACAGCGTATTAACCTTCAGCGGTGATTTGTCGTGTTTTCCCGTGGGCGGCAGGGCTGCGATGGTAAAGCTGTCTGGATCTTCCCGGTCGCGAATCTTTGACTCCTTCATGAGGTTATCTAATTTTTTCTTTGCAACATTTTCTGCCTGCTTCCTGTTCATAGATGTCTGGAAAGGGAGATACAGAGAACTGAATATGGAGTGACGCCTTAAAATCAGCATTATGATAGCATCTGCAGCTTTCTACAGAGAACATCAAGGTCAAAACCATTCATCAAAATATCCAGGTCAGTTCAACTTCAGTCCTTGACCCAATTTTACACACAGAAAAATTCATGCTAAATATTTCACTTACAAAAATGCCTACTTTATTGTTACATTGCAGCACTTAAAGAGAGAGGAGCTGTCATCTAAAATGCATGAGCCTTTGAGGTTCCTCTAAGAGCCTTCTTCATAAAGTACGATTGAAAAGTACTGCTAAAACTACACGGCAAATTTAGAAGGACTGGAAGAATTGAGGATTATAGGGTAATTCTCATTAAGCTTTCAAGAGCATGTCCAGGTGATAATAATTTACTTAATAATTAATTTTATTAAAAAAAACATTGAAAATGAAGACTAATGACATTATTTTTTTATCACAATTAAACACATTAAATCTCTCCACCATCTACTGTTAATAATTGTTCTGTAATGTGAAAAAATCTTATTACTGTAATATGATAAAAAACAACAAAGTACATTTGGGAAGTACATTTATAATAAAACATAATTGTAGCATTTGTTTTTCGTCGTGTTAAAATTTGAATGCAATGAATTTAAAAATAATGTATTATATCGCACAATGCAATACACTCAATTTGCATTTCTTTCAGTGTGTTGTTGTTTGATCAGATTAATTAAAGTTAACACATTTTCACACCATAACCATGTAATATTACTTACATCTCCATTCATCAGCTTACAGTCATCTTCCATCTCATCTGCACTATCTTCATCAGACACGTCCCCCTCCTCAGCGTTCTCGTCTATGTTTGCCGACAGTTTTTTACCCTATGAAATCGAAACAAACATGCAAATAGAAGAATTGTGAAATGTGTTCTAATTCATATTGATCGCTAGTATAAACACTTATATCCAGAAAATCAAATTTTTTCCTTCCCATAGTGACGCTTGCACAGTGATCGCTACTGTCAGTGCATTGTTATTGCTAAATCAGAGACCGATTAGTCTGCACATTGCCATATAAAGACGTCCAACACACATTTATTATTATTACACACTATTGTTTTTGTAAAAACATTTTTTTGTAAGGTCACTACATATGTGACCTTTAAAACATCATCAAGGCAAAGTAGATGCATTAAATTAGCAATTTAACTTAAAAAAAAAAACTTTTTACCATTCATAAACTATAATTAGATGACACTAAAAATATTCCTAACCTACAGTGACCACATGGTGAGTTCCACATAGCTGTATGTTAAACATAAATGTTTTTTTTTTTTTTTACTGATTGGCTGCTGTTGTTCATTTTCACACTGACTTTTTGTTTTAAGTGCAGACAGACAAATGTGTAACCAAGGAAAAATAGTAAGAACTGTGCAAGTAAATCTCACTCCCCTGGCCTCAAGAGGCACACTAGCAACTGACTCTAGAGGCTACCGTCTTTAGCGTCTTTGTTAGCGTGCCCGCCTCCTATGCCAGAAACAGCAGTTGCAAACCTGCTCGGTGCGCGTAGAACTAAAAGGGTTACATTGGTGCCGTGACCTGGATGGGAGTGAGGTTTAGGAGGGTGAGTGTAACGGAGGCCAGCTAGTAAGAGTAAATCTCACTCCCCTGGCCTCAAGAGGCGCACTAGCAACTGACTCTAGAGGCTACCGTCTTTAGCGTCTTTGTTATCCTTCCCGCCTCCTATGCCAGAAACGGCAGTTGCAAACCTGCTCGGTGCGCTTAGAACTAAAAGGGTTACATTGGTGCCGTGACCCGGATGGGAGTGAGGTTTAGGACGGTGAGTGTAACGGAGGCCAGCTAGTAAGAGTAAATCTCACTCCCCTGGCCTCAAGAGGCGCACTAGCAACTGACTCTAGAGGCTACCGTCTTTAGCGTCTTTGTTAGCGTGCCCGCCTCCTATGCCAGAAACGGCAGTTGCAAACCTGCTCGGTGCGCGTAGAACTAAAAGGGTTACATTGGTGCCATGACCCGGATGGGAGTGAGGTTTAGGAGGGTGAGTGTAACGGAGGCCAGCTAGTAAGAGTAAATCTCACTCCCCTGGCCTCAAGAGGCGCACTAGCAACTGACTCTAGATGCTACCGTCTTTAGCGTCTTTGTTAGCCTGCCCGCCTCCTATGCCAGAAACGGCAGTTGCAAACCTGCTCGGTGCGCGTAGAACTAAAAGGGTTACATTGGTGCCGTGACCCGGATGGGAGTGAGGTTTAGGAGGGTGAATGTAACGGAGGCCAGCTAGTAAGAGTAAATCTCACTCCCCTGGCCTCAAGAGGCGCACTAGCAACTGACTCTAGAGGCTACCGTCTTTAGCGTCTTTGTTAGCGTGCCCGCCTCCTATGTCAGAAACGGCAGTTGCAAACCTGCTCGGTGCGTGTAGAACTAAAAGGGTTACATTGGTGCCGTGACCCGGATGGGAGTGAGGTTTAGGAGGGTGAGTGTAACGGAGGCCAGCTAGTAAGAGTAAATCTCACTCCCCTGGCCTCAAGAGGTCTAGAACTAAAAGGGTTACATTGGTGCCGTGACCCGGATGGGAGTGAGGTTTAGGAGGGTGAGTGTAACGGAGGCCAGCTAGTAAGAGTAAATCTCACTCCCCTGGCCTCAAGAGGCGCACTAGCAACTGACTCTAGAGGTTACCGCCTTTAGCGTCTTTGTTATCCTGCCTGCCTCCTATGCTAGAAACGGCAGTTGCAAACCTGCTCGGTGCGCGTAGAACTAAAAGGGTTACATTGGTGCCGTGACCCGGATGGGAGTGAGGTTTAGGAGGGTGAATGTAACGGAGGCCAGCTAGTAAGAGTAAATCTCACTCCCCTGGCCTCAAGAGGCGCACTAGCAACTGACTCTAGAGGCTACCGTCTTTAGCGTCTTTGTTAGCGTGCCCGCCTCCTATGTCAGAAACGGCAGTTGCAAACCTGCTCGGTGCGTGTAGAACTAAAAGGGTTACATTGGTGCCGTGACCCGGATGGGAGTGAGGTTTAGGAGGGTGAGTGTAACGGAGGCCAGCTAGTAAGAGTAAATCTCACTCCCCTGGCCTCAAGAGGCGCACTAGCAACTGACTCTAGAGGCTACCGTCTTTAGCATCTTTGTTAGCATGCCCGCCTCCTATGTCAGAAACGGCAGTAGCAAACCTGTTCGGTGCGTGTAGAACTAAAAGGGTTACATTGGTGCCGTGACCCGGATGGGAGTGAGGTTTAGGAGGGTGAGTGTAACGGAGGCCAGCTAGTAAGAGTAAATCTCACTCCCCTGGCCTCAAGAGGCGCACTAGCAACTGACTCTAGAGGCTACCGTCTTTAGCGTCTTTGTTAGCGTGCCCGCCTCCTATGCCAGAAACGGCAGTTGCAAACCTGCTCGGTGCGCGTATAACTAAAAGGGTTACATTGGTGCCATGACCCGGATGGGAGTGAGGTTTAGGAGGGTGAGTGTAACAGAGGCCAGCTAGTAAGAGTAAATCTCACTCCCCTGGCCTCAAGAGGCACACTAGCAATTGACTCTAGAGGCTACCATCTTTAGCGTCTTTGTTAGCGTGCCCGCCTCCTATGCCAGAAACGGCAGTTGCAAACCTGCTCGGTGCGCGTAGAACTAAAAGGGTTACATTGGTGCCGTGACCCGGATGGGAGTGAAGTTTAGGAGGTTGAGTGTAATGGAGGCCAGCTACTAAAAGTAAATCTCACTCCCCTGGCAAATTGTCTTATTCTTTCACCATTATCAACACCGGACATGAGTGGCACGATGCGACATGTGAAAACGGTAATTTTGTCGCGTTCTGTGTAGACAGCTTCTAGCTGTTTGCGGCTCAATACATCGCATCAAGGGTCGCGTCATAGGCGGTATTATTTAGTTTTCTCTTTGGGTTTACCCAAAGTTGCATACTTCCCTTCTGTAAAATAGGTAAAAACATTTCAAAGGAATATGAAAAGAGTAGTACGTCTGAATTCATTGTATCCATAAAATTTGGAAGATGAAAAACTTTCGATGAGATTCTGAAGTGCGCATCTAAGGTGAATGTAGTATGTCCGGAATACATTCGTATAGCACACATTCATACTATATAAAACATAAATTTTTAGCAGTCATTAAGTCATTACTTAGTTACTATTTAAAGAGTATGTGATTTTGGAAGCAGCCACTTACTTTTTTAGTAGCACAGGCATTTGAAAGAAACTCTATCGCTCCCTTGAGTAATGAGTTTTGTTACTGCATGAACGCATGATGCAAGTATATATAATGGGACTGCCTGCTTGCAATACTCAATGCATTTTTATCTGCATTCACGTATTTGGGTTGAGAATGTTTAGCCCAAGAGTGTTGTAGCAGTAACAGCATCTTACAAGACAATTAAAACCCAGGGGACCCAGCAGCTCTTACAATGTCAGAAAATAGTATGAATGACTGGCACAGAACAGCATTTATGTATGTACTAACTACAGAGATGCAGGATTGACATTGACAGTGACATTAACAGATATAGGGCAGTGATAGATGGGTAAATCAATAGAGGGTCTGACCCAACAAGTAATCAGTTTTAGTGTGTGCTGTTGGTTGCTGCTGTTATTGGCTTTGACATTGCATTAACACACTGTAACATCCATTGAACTGGTAACACATTAGTATAGGGAACACATATAAACTATTAACTATGACTTTTCACTTAATAAATGCTTAATTTACTGTTTATTAATAGTTAGTAAGCTAATTGTTAAGTTTAGGTATTGGGTAGGATGAAGAATGTAGAATAAGGCATTAATATGTGCTTAATAAGTACTAATTAAACAGCCAATATTCTAGTAATATGCATGCTAATAAGCAAGTGTTACCATTCAACTTACTACCCAAAAGTATTGTAACTTTTGCACCACTTTGTTTTTACATAATATTTAAGACAGCAATTAAACTTAAAGGAATACATTCCAAAATGAAAATTCTGTCATCGTTTACTCACCCTTACGTGAAAATCTATGCATTTCTTTCTTCTGTGAAACACAAATGAGGATATTTTGAAGAATCTTGTTTCCACAGAAGAAAGAAGTTCATGTAAGTTCGGAATAGGTGTATTAAATGATTCCATTTAATATTGTTTGGGTGGAATATCCTTTTATGTTTTTGACTGTAATTTAGTCTTGTTAAATGGTAACAAAGCAAAGCTTCAGTCAAATTCAACTATTGAGTTGTGATGAGAATGCATTAAAAGACACAGTCTATTTGCCAGGCTCCTAGTAGCCACGTTCTCCATGATTCACAGCCTGTGCCCAGCAATTTGTCAATAACACCGGCTGGCCCAGTTTGCAGTTCAGGATTCACTTTCTAGTGGGAACGGCAGTCTGCTTTCCAATTATAGCGCCAACTGGCTTGCCGAGCTGCTCCATCTACGGCCCAATTTTCAAACCTCACACTTTATTAAAAGCACAGGAAGGTTGCACTTCAGCAAATAGATTTTATATCATTAAGACTCTACTGTTTTGCTGCTCTAAAAGGTTTTCTGATAGAAAATTACCAGCAACTGCAAAAAAAATTCTCTTATCTTTTGATAAAAAAATGACAAATTATAAAATTTTCAGCGATCAGTAAACAAAATCTTAATATAATATGATGCTTCAAATAATTTCTTTTACATCTCGAGTGGATCTGACCAGTCGTCATCTGAAAATGACTCTAAATTTGCTGATTTTGAATTGACATTTTTAAAAATGTTTAGACACTTACCTTGATGAGTATTTTGCCTTTTAGGTCTTCAGGTGAAGGCAGAAGCCCAGATGGGTCTGTGGGGATGGAGGACGTGTCCAGTTTATCACCAAACACTTCAGTCAGATACTGAGCCATCTTCTTCTGCTGAGGGACACTGCAGTGATTCTCAATGGACAGAATCACTGGATACCTGAGGAATTATAGTTCAAGCCATACATTTACCGATCTATGATAATAGTGAGGCTAATAAAAAGACTTGAAATGTCATTAAATTGTGAGACAGAAAGGCATTGAGTGATTTCTGAGAAACACTGGATCGGACAGAGTACCACAACACACACTGGTAGCCAATCAGCAGTAGGGGGCGTTTACACTCATGATGTGGAGAGTGAGAGAGGGAGATTTGAACAAAGCCTGTAGAAAAGGTTCCAATCAGGCAAGAGCTTTAGGACCCGCGTTAATATATGCTAATAATAATAATAATAATAGTTGTTGCTTATCTGAGGTGGAAAAAACAACATTTCTGATGGTTAATAATTATTTTCTGTGATTATCTTTGTGACGAGCAGGGCGGGCGAGAGCCGTGAGGGAACGGCGCGAGGCCGGTGACGTGAGGGATAATGAGCGTCAGCTGCTCGCTACACCGGTCTCGTGTCTCTCACGGAGGAGCTCTGGAAGCATAAAAGAGGAGCGACGACAGTGAAGGACGAGAGAGGACCAGGCCTGGAATTTATGTTGTGTTTTATTTTGTTTGTGTGGGCGGCAGTCGCCGTGAGGAACTGCCGCCCTTTTACGTTTGTTTTATTGTTTATTTGAAAATTAAATATTGTGTTGAACGTTTGCCGGTTCCTGCCTCCTTCCTTCCACTTAACCCCGTTACAATCTTGAAGTCTTATTTCATACTCTATTCTATTTTTGGTTCAAGCAACCTTTATCCATAAGAGAAATCAAATAGCCCTAGATACTGCCAACTGACAGATTTTTACTGCTGGAAATGTGCACTTTTACTTTTAACATAAACACGTTGTAATGGCAAGCATATCACATCTGATGTATGAGTGACACATAGTCTAAAAATAGTTTTTTCATCTACTGCGACCCGCAAGAACCTTTAACAGTGTTTATTGGATTATCACCTTTAGCGACAGCAACACCTGAAACTCATAGCGGTGGAGGAAGTCATGTAGAAACAAGCTGTCAATGTGAAATGGTCATGTGGACTCACACTCTGCTCAACAGTGCTGCCTTCAGGCTCAGAGAATGGGATATTACAAAAACATTGCGACTGCGTTGACTGGCCTTCACTGTCAGCAGTCAGGCACATAAACCTTCAGGACTGAAACTTCAGAGTAATAGTTGTTCTCTCATATTGCTGCTACAATAGCACAGAAAACAAGCAAACAAAAACTTTGCAGCCCTATGCTTTGACTTACTATTTACGATTTATGATAATATCCAATGATTTTGATCGATGTGAAAATGATATCTTGAAAGCATGGCGGTCAAAGCTTAATATAAAGTCATGTATTTATATTGTAATTTGTTCACAGATACAGAAATTTAAAAAAACAAAATATTAGTTGTACGACTAAAGAATAAACAGTTTTGACGATATAAACTTGAATTCCACAACTTTTTGTCAAGATCCTTTTTGTCTGTAGACAATCTAGAAGCAACAGTCCAGTTTGAAAATTTGAAAACAATTTTTTAAGACAGAAAATGACATCATGGATGCATTTGTATTGTCTTGAACAAAGGAATCAGATTTAGTGTCTAGCCCTTACGGTTCAAAAGTTATTTGTATAAACCTTACTGAAAAGTTGAACAGTGGGGGCGCTAGAGGGTATGAGACTCTACATTTGCTATGGTAACTGTTCAGACTGTCCTCTATCTGTGTGCCAAATTTCCCGCAAGTGGTTCTGTGGGCAGCCTTAGAATTTCATGCCGTCTGTGCTTGGCCCGTAATCCTAATAACTTTGTCTGTGTACACTAGAAATTGCATTCACTCACAAAAAGACTGGCTCAAAATAATTATTACACATGCATTTGTTTTGCTCTTCTCAGCTTAAAAAAAGTCACAAACACATACCACTACCTATAACCTTCCGAATCAGTTATCCAATACATCCAATGTCTCTTACTGGTTTTTGATGAATGCATATTTGTTGATGGTCTCAATGACATCTTTAAAAAGGATTTTGGAAGTCAGAGTGTAGCCATGATGTACGATTGGTTCTCCATCCTGTCCATCCCAGCAATCCACTAAAGGAAGATAATAAAAAATGTTATATTTATTAAACTAATTAATTGAAATGAATTAGATAAATTCCCTTATTTAAGATGCAGCACTAAAAACCAGCAGAAAATCAGGCCAATCTCACCTTCCACACATCTGCAGCCTGCCTGCAGCACCCAGGCGTACATATCCACACGAGACTGGGACATGAGCTGGTCGCCCATCAGGTAGGTGTTGTGGGAGGAAGCGATGAAGTAGTTACTGAGGGGCTGCGTCATGTCCTGGTTCACCTCGTAATGCTCAGGGTTGAAGATGTCCCCAGCAGGACTACGCATGTAATTTGTAAAACCTGTGAGATTGTGAATCATAAAATTTTTACATTAGTTGATGCAGAACAAAGAAAAACTAATGCAGTGCAGTCTTAAAAACTAAAATGTAATTTTGTTATAACCTGTCAATTTCTGTCAAATGTCAACTCGATTTTCATCACCAGCAATTAAATTCAAAAGAAATTCATTCATCACTGAACAATGGGACTGCAAATAGATTTTTCAATGGAGTTAAAAAAAAAAAACTACTACAACAAATCAATTTATAGGTTAAAGGGTTAGTTCACTCAAAAAATGTGTCATTAATTACTCACCCTCATGTCGTTTCAAACCCGTAAGACTTACATTCATCTTCGAAACAAAAATTTTTAATGAAGTCTGAGAGATTTCTATCCCTGCATTGACAGTTCATAAAGAGATATAAATAGAGCAGTTTGGTCCAAATTTTCTTGATTGCTTTATATGACGAACAGATTTAATTTAGGCTTTTATTCGCTTAAACATTCATCACTTGTGACAACAAACCTCATTGGTACGTCCTTCGTAACAATTGGTTCTCGCATGCCAAGCAAACATGCTTGAGCTTCCGATTTTGATCTTATGTATGGTAGTTGCATGTACTGTCAATGGAGAAATCTCAGATTTTATGAACAATATCTTCATTTGTGTTTCGAAGATGAACAAAAGTCTTGCGTGTTTGGAACGGCATAATTGATGTCAGAATTTTCTTTTTTTGGTGAACTGTCAATAGTGTATATTGATGCATTAAGCATTGCTCACACAGAAGTCACTTTCAAACCAAGCAGCTTTCCATTAGTAAGCACAACTTAAACCTGATGTGAAATGGGAAAATATTTCACCCTCACTTTCACTTCTCGATGGACCCTTTTCACATTTCCATCATAGTCATCACAGTTGGATAAACCTCTATAGTTAGTGAAAGGAAACTACAACAAATGTCATTTTCCAACAGAGGAAAAAAACAGAGAGAGATTCATTACGTTGGTCAGAAGAGAGAAATATGTCAAATTTGCCATCATTAGAAATACTCGTCAACCAGTTAATCTGCAATTTAATGCCAAAGTAATAAAACACAACATATAGCGTCATAAAGGTACTTTAATTTTTTTTTAACAAATGAAAATATAAGAAAACTAAAAGTAAAGTTGTCATTTCAGTCTGTAAAAAGAGTCCATATTGTGGATTCCTGTTGAAAGGAATGTGACCACACTTTAAATCTCGTGAAAAGTATCCTTTGAGCAATTAAATAGTAGAAATAAAACATCCTCACCGTCAATGCCCAGAACACCCAGTGTCTGGTTTTCAGGACAAGGCTCAAACTTGGACACGATTTCGAGGCAGTGCTCTTTTGAAACACTTGTCATCTGAAAAACAAACAAACCGAGAAGAAAGTTGAACAAGTGAATGATTAAACAAGCATGCATTTAAAATAGTTACAGCCATCGAATCAAAGCATAATTTTTTATTCATATTATGTATGAAATGTGTGATAAATAACATCGCAGGGAGCCATCCTCACGCAACTAACCCATCTCCGCTCTGGAGTCCGATTGTGATGCCTGACAGCTGGTGTTTAAATGGACTGATTAGTCAATGAGATTCCCATCCATGCCAATCAGTGTCAGATATTTCCTCCAGCTAACGCAGTGGAGGATGGTGGGATACTGCCAGCTGTGGATACGGCATTGCAGTAAACCCCAAAGTACATCAACATCTTTGTTGATGATTAGCTGCTAGTGGAACTTAAAGGGATTGGTATGCTTTATTCTCAGCTCTATTTTGCTTAGTTCATTAAGAAACTAACGACGCTGATTGATAAGAGACACTTTTTTTCTCCTCCTGCTGGTAACTACTTGAGACAAATGAGAGTGGAGTGTTATCATGAAGAAAAGGTCACTCATTTGCTTGCGATATTAATTTCCTTATTCTGTATAGTTCTTTTTGTATGTTTCATTTCAATTTGACTGCATGCTGCTACATTATAATGCTGTAGGCTACATGAATGCTTTTAAACTTTTAATGAGGTTTTAACGATCGCCTTAAACATTATATCAGCGTTCTGTCAACCACTTATTTGAAACACCACTTGAATCAAATATCATGTGGATTTTTGATTTGCCAGTCGAAGTAATAGGACCATTTACCACTAGAGTTGATTTTACAAATGAGGTTCCATAGGTTAAAGAACATTGGAATAGAATGAAATATAGTTGTTACCATATCAATTCACTTGCGATATTTTAACTAAATCACAAATGAGTTATGACACACAATCATAATAAATGTGAGCATACGGTAATTTCCTGAACGTTTCTATAAATAGTTTATGATATGGGTAATGCATAAAAGCATGAACATTTGCATGAGCAATGCTTCCATGAGCATTTTTATCTTCTCTCTACCTGAACAACTTTAATTTAAAAGGAGATGTGAATTTAAAAAATTAATAAATAATCTCCTTCACCATTTACGTTCAGCGTTTTCCAGATTCTACGTCAGAATGTTGAGTCATTATTTGCTGGCTCCTGCATCAGCTTCACACGCAAGTGAACAGTGTCAGCCGATACTGAGTGAGATACAACCTGGAAGCGCTGAACGTAAAGGAGAAGAACTTTTTAAATAAAGTCTTTTTATTTTTGGTTTGTTTACTCGTCGAGTAAAAATCTGTTCAATTAAAATTGAACCACTGCAGTCACATCTTTACTACCTTTCTTGACCTGACAGCTCTCGGATTTCATCAAAACATCTTAATTTGTGATCCGAAGATGAATGAAAGTCTTACAGGTGTGGAATGACATGATGATTTTTGGTGAACTAACCCTTTAAGTACTTCGCTATCACAGCAAAAATCTAGCTTTTAATAATTAGACAATATTAAAGACAAGCCAACAGTCAGTAATTAAATAAGAACAAATGCACAAATTTCAAGCATATATAAATACAATATAACAAAGTTACAAATAAAGTAAAGGTCCAACAGTAGTGTTCAGGTACAGAAATATACACTGTTAGAAATTGCTGTTAATTTACAGCAAATTTTCAACAGTATAATCCTGTTCTGTTCAAAAGCGGTACTTTACCGTTTTTTTTTTTTTGTTGTGAAATGACGTAGACAAAATATAACAGCATTTTACCGTATTCACTGCTCGAAGGAAATAAATCAGTACTTTACAGTATTTTCAGCACAGCAGACGCATGGATTTTCAACTGTTCTTCTTCTGATATTTTTTTTTATCATTGGGTACATTTAAACACTGAATCCTTTTTGCTAGCAGTGCACGACTCAATAGTTTATACAATACCATGTAGTATATTTGTATTATTTACACTAAAAACCTGCAAAAATGCCCTTTTGTGAAGAGCTGAAAATAAACATCCACAAACTATAAATGTGTTTCTCAGAATTTTACTGTAAACTGTAGAAACAGTTTTAAGCAGTATTTGCAAAAACAGTAGCCAATTGTAAATTTCACCAACAGGAAGACACCGTTAATTTAACAGTAACTTTCTGGCAACCGTGCTGCCAGTTCTTTCCTGTTTTTTAATAAACAGTAGCCAACTGTAAATTTCACCAACAGTAAGATACTGTTATTTTACAGTATCTAGCTGGCAACCGTGCTGCCAGTTCTTTCTTGTTTTTTAATAAACAGTAGCCAACTGTAAATTTCACCAACAGTAAGATACTGTTATTTTACAGTATCTAGCTGGCAATCGTGCTGCCAGTTCTTTCCTGTTTTTTAATAAACAGTAGCCAATTGTAAATTTCACCAACAGGAAGACACCGTTAATTTAACAGTAACTTTCTGGCAACCGTGCTGCCAGTTCTTTCCTGTTTTTTAATAAACAGTAGCCAACTGTAAATTTCACCAACAGTAAGATACTGTTATTTTACAGTATCTAGCTGGCAACCGTGCTGCCAGTTCTTTCTTGTTTTTTAATAAACAGTAGCCAACTGTAAATTTCACCAACAGTAAGATACTGTTATTTTACAGTATCTAGCTGGCAATCGTGCTGCCAGTTCTTTCCTGTTTTTTAATAAACAGTAGCCAATTGTAAATTTCACCAACAGGAAGACACCGTTAATTTAACAGTACCTTTCTGGCAACCGTGCTGCCAGTTCTTTCCTGTTTTTTAATAAACAGTAGCCAACTGTAAATTTCACCAACAGTAAGATACTGTTATTTTACAGTATCTAGCTGGCAACCGTGCTGCCAGTTCTTTCCTGTTTTTTAATAAACAGTAGCCAACTGTAAATTTCACCAACAGTAAGATACTGTTATTTTACAGTATCTAGCTGGCAACCGTGCTGCCAGTTCTTTCTTGTTTTTTTAATAAACAGTAGCCAACTGTAAATTTCACCAACAGTAAGATACTGTTATTTTACAGTATCTAGCTGCCGACCGTGCTGCCAGTTCTTTCTTGTTTTTTAATAAACAGTAGCCAACTGTAAATTTCACCAACAGTAAGATACTGTTATTTTACAGTATCTAGCTGGCAATCGTGCTGCCAGTTCTTTCCTGTTTTTTAATAAACAGTAGCCAATTGTAAATTTCACCAACAGGAAGACACCGTTAATTTAACAGTACCTTTCTGGCAACCGTGCTGCCAGTTCTTTCCTGTTTTTTAATAAACAGTAGCCAACTGTAAATTTCACCAACAGTAAGATACTGTTATTTTACAGTATCTAGCTGGCAACCGTGCTGCCAGTTCTTTCCTGTTTTTTAATAAACAGTAGCCAACTGTAAATTTCACCAACAGTAAGATACTGTTATTTTACAGTATCTAGCTGGCAACCGTGCTGCCAGTTCTTTCTTGTTTTTTAATAAACAGTAGCCAACTGTAAATTTCACCAACAGTAAGATACTGTTATTTTACAGTATCTAGCTGGCAATCGTGCTGCCAGTTCTTTCCTGTTTTTTAATAAACAGTAGCCAATTGTAAATTTCACCAACAGGAAGACACCGTTAATTTAACAGTAACTTTCTGGCAACCGTGCTGCCTGTTCTTTCTTGTTTTTTAATAAACAGTAGCCAACTGTAAATTTCACCAACAGTAAGATACTGTTATTTTACAGTATCTAGCTGGCAATCGTGCTGCCAGTTCTTTCCTGTTTTTTAATAAACAGTAGCCAATTGTAAATTTCACCAACAGGAAGACACCGTTAATTTAACAGTAACTTTCTGGCAACCGTGCTGCCAGTTCTTTCCTGTTTTTTAATAAACAGTAGCCAACTGTAAATTTCACCAACAGTAAGATACTGTTATTTTACAGTATCTAGCTGGCAACCGTGCTGCCAGTTCTTTCCTGTTTTTTAATAAACAGTAGCCAACTGTAAATTTCACCAACAGTAAGATACTGTTATTTTACAGTATCTAGCTGGCAACCGTGCTGCCAGTTCTTTCTTGTTTTTTAATAAACAGTAGCCAACTGTAAATTTCACCAACAGTAAGATACTGTTATTTTACAGTATCTAGCTGGCAACCGTGCTGCCAGTTCTTTTAACGGGAACATTTTTAACAGTGTAATAATTAAATGTAAAAAAAATACTATAACGGCTTTCACACACTGCAAAAAATGAAATCTTGATAAGTCAAAAAATCTTGAAATAAGCCAATAAATCTTGTTTTTTTCTTCTAAGATAAATCAACTAGCCTAGAATTAAAATTTTAAACCAAACCTTTCCCTCAAAATAAGCCTGACACTCTTAAAATGTGTATATATATTCTCATTTCAAGGCATTTTTATCAAGAGTTTTTAAAACTAACCACAAATAAAACAAGAAAAATATGCTAGATTTGACTATTTTTTCATTGGTTTTTAGAAATTTGTACTGCTTGAATCTGGTAAAAAATATCTGAATTTTTTTCTTGTTTTAAGATTTTAAGAACATTTTTATCACAAGTTTTTTTGTCTTGTTTCAAAAAGTCTTATCAGGTAAAATTTTCTCACCCCCATTGGCAGATAATTTTGCCTGATTTGAGGTTTTTTTTTTTTCAAAATTTATGTTTTATTTTCTTATTTTTTCATGTTGATTTTTTGCAGTGCACTGGAGGAACCTTTTCATAGGTCCTAGGACGACTGGATGAAGCACCCAGATTTTGCCGCGTTCGCAACTCAGGAACTAGGAACGATATTAGTTCTAGGAACTCCTTAAGGGGGAACTAAATTTGGTCCTACTTCAGAGGTGGGTCTAAACCAGCATTAGAGAAACTATCAGTAATGTGAGTGTACGTTGATTGATCAAACACCGGCTCCCAGCATTTTTAAAAATATGTAGTTCACAAACATGGAAAACGGTGATAATGGCATTTACCTGTTGTCTGGAGGGTTGTGCTTTTTTCTCAGCCTCAATGATATGTAATACTGAATGCTGTCATAGGAAATTTCGCCTCTTAGCCCCACTATTTGTTATTATGCGCTTACATTCCATCGCCATTATCATGAAACCCACGACACAACAAACACAGCTCCGATCAGGGCATCCTCCATTCACCGGTTTTTAGCGTTTGTAAATGCCTCGCTTAAAGACGCCGTTGTCGGCCGCTTCACAGTTCCTATTTCCAGTGCGAATGCAACCAGGAACATGCTGCAGGGGAGAAATTATTTCTAAGGGAACTATTCTAATGGCTGGTTCCTATAACTGAGTTCTTAGAACTATTAGGTGCGAAAGCCTCTATAGTGTTCCCTGTGTGAATTAAATATAGAGCAATCTTTCTTAAAGATGTGTTTTGGTGTTTGATTAACAATAATGACAGACAACAGCAGGTATTTATAAGTTGCTGTCCCTTTAAGACCTAATGCACGGATCAATACAATGATATGTGCACATGCGATTTCTCTCTCAACTGTTTACATTCACGTAGGCATAACAGACTGTCTTTATAAGAACACTTGCCAAGATGTTTTTTTTAACATAATTTGTGTGTATGAGTCTATTCAAGCACAAGGAGCGAAAGTGAAATCAATTTTGTGTTTGTGCGATCTGAAACATGCCTCTGTGTGTGTGAGCGGCTGTGTGCATGATCCAATTCTCTTTTGCCTCTTCTTGTGCTCAATTGGTTTAAATCGCTTCGATGTGTAAATTGTCAAGAAAAAAACATGAAAATGATCAACTTTTTCTCTGTGATGGTTAAACTTAAAAATGAATCCACCAATCACATGCGTGCCGAACCCTGGAGCCTGGTCTGTACGGATCACGGATAAACTGTGATCCCCTATTTTCAGGCCACTAATAAAAATCCAAATAAAGCTAAAGCAGTCCCCTTTGATTTCTGTGTTGTTCTTCAAGACCATGAAAGAGAAGGATTTGAGGGTAAGTGAGGGCAAAAATGTTGAAATATTTAAATTTTTTTCAAAAATCACGCATTTACGTAATTCTCTCAAAAATACAAACATGTACATATGCAATGGTTGTCAGCAGGAGTGCCCGTAGTACCACTAGAGGGCACTCCACCTCCACACACATACACTCCCACTCTTCACTACATTTCCCAGAAGCCCCGTACCCAGTCACTGATCACCTCACCAGCTGCACTTAATCATCCAGACTATTTAAGAGACATTCAACATCACATACATTGCGAGGTCTTGTTATTTCCCAGTGTGTAGCATTTCTGAGCGTTTATTTCCTGTGTTTGCTTTCCTGTTTTTGACCCTGTCTGTTTACTGTTCTCTGACCACTCTCTGCCTCCCCCGACATTCTCGCCTGTCCACCGACTTTGATTCCGCCTGTTCCTCTGACAAACCTGTTTGCTGTTCTGTGACCATTGCCTGTTTGACCACCTCCGTTATAAAAACGGGTCTGCACCTCTTCATCACAACATACAGTACTTGCTGCTCACATATTATTGCAGCCTAGTGTCTGCTGAATACAGTGAAGTGAGACTTTTGTCATTAATATGTTTATAAGCAACTGAAAAAAGCACAAATGTCAGGGCATGTCAAACTACTCCAGAACCCCAAATCAGCCTCAGACTCTGGATGGTTACAAAAGCATATAAACAGTTACATTAGTTTATCAAAGTATGTGCCCTAGTTAAAAAGGAGGCGTGGAAACAACATGTACAGCAGATGCTTCACGGTTTCACATTACTAGTGGATTTTACCTGCCAACCACGCCTCACCTTTTGTTCAGTCTCAAGGAAGCGTTTGAGGTCATCTGTATCCAGGCAGTCTTTATGGTTGCTGTAGGTGAGCATCAGCAGGTAGAGATCACGCCGCGTCGACATCATCTTATAGAAAGAACAGAATTCCTCAAATCCCAGAGTGCCTTGGTTGTCATCAGTGTCTGCCTCCTAAAAGATAGAAATGGAGTGAAAAAACATCATGGTGATGCAAACCGTTTGCCATGTAAGTAACATTGTTTAGTTTAGAAGAATGTTCATACTGCTCTTTTCCATACAACAAAAGCTTTTAGTGTTCAAGTTCTGAAAAACAGGTAAAACCACCATAAAGGAAACATAAAAGTAGCCGATATGACTCATGCATTATATTCCAAGTCATACGATATGAGGAATTTTATGGGAGGAACAGACTGAAGCTAGTTATATCACAGCTTTACTTTCTCGTTTGCTTTCACACATTTTCAAATATCAATCCATTTTTTCATTTTAACGATGCCAGCTTCGTAATTGTGGTGGAGGGGCATATTTTCAGTAAATAACGACTGAAATGATTTTTGTTTCTCACATAAAGCTGTTGTACCGCTTCAGAAGAAGTGGAATGTAGACATCTCGATTTACTTCATTCAAAAAAAGCAATGCGAACATTTCATATCAACTTATTTTGTGTCCAATAAATGAAAGAAAGTCACAGTGAGTAAATATTAAAAGAAATTACATTTTTGGATAAACTATTCCTTTTAATCCCTGGTTGCTCCAGGGGATTGTACCTGTGATAACTGTTCTGTTTCTGTAACAAGTCTACAATTCATTTTGAATTACTTTTTACTTACTGTTAAAAAAAATTTTTTCCAATAAAAGATTTAAAAATTAGCCTTCTTATACCTGAAACAATGTGTTTCTAGTTCTCAACAAGGCTAGTAGTGTCATATTTTTTCATAAAGATATTTCATGCAAGTTGTATTACATATAAATACTACAAATATGCCTAGTTCTGTGTAATTTTTTGAGTGAAAACTGAAATATTTAGGGGAATTTCTATAAAATAGTAATGCATAGTTGTGGGTATATTTGCTTCCTAAAGCATGCCTTCAGTCACTGATCATTGGCTATGGAGGATAAACCAGCAGTTTTTCAATCAACTGGAGGAATGGCTTATTCAATAACAGCAACCCACTGTCACAATTAAACCCCTGCCATGCTGAGAAGTCACCCCCCCCCCCCCCCCCCCAAAAAAAAAAAAATTTATATAACAGCGCCTTCATGTTTCTCCTACAGTTCTCAGCCGATAAGAGCCCAAAACTGTTTTCTCAGCTCACTGAATCCCAGGCTCATACGCCAGCGCTGATCCGGAGAGCTGCTGAGTCAAACACACACATAAAGGCTTGCGGTGAGCTGAGGTGTGGAGGATGTAATAAACCCTGAGCTAAGCGCCTGAGAATTGGTGCTTTATGGTGAGAAGCATGAAAACAGGTCACAAACAGTGAAGAGGCCGAGAAGAGCAGGATTCACTCTGCTCTCTCCGAAGAGCTAACGTTACTTCCTTTGAGTACCAGCATGAGGTATTTAAATTATGGACCTTATAAATAAATACAATACAGAATTATAAAGGAAACGTTTAACTCAAAAAACCCCCAAAAAACTTACTTCCACACAGCAAAATCCCTAGAGTTAAATCAACTCTATTCAGATAACATTTGGTCCCTCTCTAAATAGAGTTAAAGTAACACTGAAGTGGAGTTAAAGTTAATGAGATAATTAAACAATTAATTAAGTGATTATTGAACATTAATGATGAACACCTGCTGTTAACAAGCAGAATCACTGAAGGACAGAGAAACACAAGAACTACAACTGATGAAATCAACTGAAGATAAAAGACATTAAATATCTGAAGATCTGATTCATCAACTCCACAAACAGCATTACCAGATTCACTCATTACTGACCAGACTGACTTTATTTTCACATGTCTACAGAAGTGTCTTTTATCTTCAGTTGATTTCATCTAAGGCTGTGGCTGAGGTAGTTGTAGTTCTTGTGATTCTGTGATTCTGCTTGTTAACAGCAGGCGTTCATCATTAATGTTCAATCATCACTTAATCAATCACTTAATTATCTCATTAACTTTAACTCTGCTTCAGTGTTACTTTAACACTATTTAGAGCGGGACCAAATGTTATCTGAGCAGAGTTGATTTAACTCTGGGGATTTTACTGTGTATGATGATAGAATGTTGGTGGTTGCCAGCGTATTGCTATATGGTTGGTAATGTATTCTGAGTGATTGCTAGATTATTTACTGGCCCATGTCAAAAAAGTCCACCCATGTCTTTATGATGTTCTGTTTCCTAGATGTAAATCAAAGTATGAAATGTGAATAAAAAAATATGGTATTGTGACAAATGACAATTTTTTATTGTTTGCCAGGCCAGTCTAGTTGTTTGAAAAAGACATACGAAACCTTTCGCAACAATTCACATAAGTTGAGGTATAATAGGGTGGTGCAGATCTGACGTGAGAACTTGGAAGTCTAATTCGCAGCTAGTTCCTTCGAGATTTTCCTTTTTTTTAGGATGTTTTTCATTTATGAGTAGAATAAGGTCTGTTGTAAACATAACTTGACAATACTACAAAGCTTTGTTCTACAACGTAAACTGCAGTGCACACACTCACACCCTAGATGTTCACCACAGACCTTATTTTAAACACAGTTTGAAAAACCCCATTATAAACCCCATAGGAAAATCTCAAAGGAGCCAGCGGCAACCTGGCTTCCGGGTTCTGAGGTCAAAACTGCACCACTATATTTACATCAATAGAAGAAATGCTGTGGATTACATATTTAAGTTTAATGTTTAGGGTTAGGGATTGGTTCAAATCATTAACTATAACGATAATAGTGATGCTTAACATTAAAAAACAACAACAAAAGATTAAAATTAGCATCCACAGAAATACATTAAATTCTTTTAATGTGGTGTGCACTACTATTTAAAGGTTTGGAGTCAATATTTTTTTTAAAATGTTTTTGAAAGAACATTATTTATTTGATTAAAAATACAATAAAAACAGGCATATTGTGAAATATTATAACAATATAAAATAACTGTGTAGTAAGCATGGCTAATGAGCATCATCACCTGCATGTCCCACAGAAGATCTCCGGAAGTATAAAAGGAAGACTGATAACAGTGAAGGACAAGAGAGGACCAGGCCTGAACTTTATGATGGTGCTTTTTTTTTTAGTTTATGCAGCAGTTATCCGTAAGTGGGTGTCGCTTTACTTTTGTTTTGTTCTTTATGTTTACTTTATTATTAAGTTATCTTTAACGTTCATCAGTACCAGCCTCATTCTTCCCTCCCTCCCTCTCTCTCTCTCTCTCTCTCTCTTCTCTCTCTCTCTCTCTCTCTCTCTCTCTCTCTCTCTCTCTCTTCTCTCTCTCTCTCTCTCTCTCTCTCTCTCTCTCTCTCTCTCTCTCTCTCTCTCTCTCTCTCGTTGTGCGCATGTGCGAATGGTGAGGGCGCGTGGAGCGCGTGGTGAGTGTGAGCGTTGTGTGTGCCCGCTGTGGCTTCTTTTTCGAACTTTCTTTTTATGTTATATGAGTTTATTGATTCTTTTTCTAATTTTTGTGTAGAAGGCTTGTTAAAATCGAGGGCATTATACGCAGGTGTTTTTAAACACCATGGCGGCCCATAATAGTGGTAATTTAGATTCCCTCACGCGTCGGCACGGAGTTAAAGTAGTGTCGGCGGCGGGCAGTGTAGAGGAATGCAGCTTAGCTGTTGGTAATGTGGTTGGACATAAATGTGTACTGGCTGCATCAAAAATGAACAATGCAATTGTAATTTTTTTAAGCACGATAGAAAGGGCGAACGAGGTAGTTGAAAAAGGCATTGAATTGCGGGGTTTGTTTGTACCTGTACTTCCCCTTTCTACACCCGCTAAAAAGGTTACGTTGTCAAATGTTCCACCTTTTATTAAAGATGAAGCGCTAGCAAGAGAGCTTTCACGCTTTGGCAAACTTGTTTCACCGGTTAAAAAGATCGCAATCAGTAGTAAATCGGAGTTACTGAAACATGTTGTTTCCTTCAGGAGGTTTACATACATGATTTTAAATAACGGGAACGAACTTGATCTGAATCTGAAATTCAGAATAGATGACTTTGACTATACAGTCTTTGTGTCGACTGACACTATGAGGTGTTTTGGATGTGGAAAGACGGGTCATCAGATTCGTGCTTGTCCGGACAACAGTGCGAGTGTCAGTAAACCTGGGCCTTCAGGTGCGCAGCGCAAAGCTGTTGAATCGAGTCCAACTGATGTTGGTTTAAATGAAGAGTCTGCAGTTGAAATGAGGAATGAAGAAACTGTTGCTGAAGAACATGGAATTGAGCAGGCAGAACCTGATAAGCATGAGTCTGTGAATGAAAATGGCGAAAAGTTTGAGTCGGTCTCAATGAGTCATATTTTTGATGTTGATTCTGCTTCGGAAAATACAAACATGGAAGATGATGGTTTGACGATCGAAGCAGATCAGGGTATTTTTGAAAAGGAAGAAAAAAAAGGAAATCATTGCAAATAAACAAGCAAGAAAAGAAAGAGAACAGGCCAGTGAAAATGATCAAGGTGCTGAAAGTGAGAGTGATTCTTCTGATTCAAGTGCTTCGTTTTGTTCTCAGAGTGATTGGCCATGTCAGAGTTGTAGCACTGAGAAAATTAAGACATTTCTGAAAGTGACAAAAAATCTAAGAGGTGTACAAATTGTCGACTACTTTCCAAATCTTAAAAGATTTATTGAAGTTACTAAGAGTTCGATGACTGAAGGACGCTTCTTAGATAAAGAAGTGTATCGTCTTAAAAAAATTGTCACCAAAGTTCAAAATCAGCTGAACAATAGTGACAATGAAGATTAATTTAATGAATGGAGTTTGTCTCTTACTCTGTTTTCTATGGCATATCCTCTCTCTTACTATGGGTGAAATACACATTGCTTCCTTAAATGTGAATGGAGCCAGAGATGTGAGGAAAAGATTGGAAATATATGAGCTAATGAGACAGAAAAAAATTGATGTTTTATTTCTGCAAGAAACCCATAGTGATGATAAGAATGCTGTTGAATGGTTAAAAGAATGGAATGGTTTATCCTTTTTAAGTCATAACACTTCTCTTAGTGGAGGAGTTGGTATTTTGTTTGAAAAGAATTTTGTTCCTGATTCAGTTAAAATGGAAGAAGTTAAAAAAGGAAGAATTTTAAAAGTGATTGCCAGTTTTGAAAAACATATAATTGTTTTTATATGTATTTATGCCCCAACTCAACCAATACAAAGAATGTGTTTTTTAGATACTCTTTGTAAAACTTTAGAGGAACATAAAGGTGAGGAATATTTATTTTTAGGAGGTGATTTTAATTGTGCAGAAAGCAATCTAGATAGGAATCATATTAAGCCACATATGCCATCTCGTAGAAGGCTTATTCAAATGATTGAAATGCATGATTTGTGTGATGTGTGGAGAACTTTTAATAAAGATATTAGACAGTATACATGGGTACATGCACGTGACAATTCGTTATCATTAGCAAGGTTAGATAGGCTTTATGTCTTTAAACATCATCTTAGTATTTTTAAAAGATGCTTTATTTCGCCAGTTGGTTTTTCAGATCATAGTCTAATAAGATATGTCGTTTCCATGAATTCTGTTAAATCTAATAGTGCCTATTGGCATTTTAACACAACTTTATTAAATGATACTCATTTTAAAGAAATTTTAGAATGTTTTTGGGTGAATTTTAAAAAGGAAAAGAATAACTTTCATTCCTTAAAGAGTTGGTGGGATTTTGGAAAAACTCAAATAAAACAACTATGTCAACAATACACCATTAATGTCACTAAAGAATTGGCTACATCTGTTCAGATTTTAGAAGCTGAAATTATGAGACTTCAACATTTACCACAAACTGGAAATCAAGACTTTGTTGATTTAAAAAGAAAAAAATCTGTTTTATCTGATCTGTTGGGTTTAAAAGCACAAGGAGCATTAATAAGATCACGCTTTCAAAACTCCAATGAGATGGATGCTCCATCCAAATTTTTCTTTGGGTTAGAAAGGAAAAATGGGCAGCGACGTTTTATTAATGTTTTACAGTCTGAAAGTGGGGTTTTTCTTTCAGATCCAATTGAAATACGGAAAAGAGCAGTCAGTTTTTATGAAAAATTGTACAAAAACGAGTCTAGAGGAGATACAGTTGTTGAACAGTGTTTTTTTAGTGATTTACCTCAGATTTCTGAACAAACTAATGAAGAACTTAATAAACCTTTAACATTGGAAGAGTTGTATAATAATCTTCAAAACATGGAATGTGGTAGGGTTCCTGGAATTGATGGACTTCCAGTTGAATTTTATAAGTCTTATTGGAATATAATAGGTGAAGATTTATTGGAAGTTCTTAATAACAGTTTGTTTGAAGGAAGTCTACCTTTAAGCTGTAGAAGAGCAGTTCTCACTCTTTTACCCAAAAAAGGTGATTTAACTAATATAACAAGTTGGCGACCTGTATCCTTGTTTTGTTGTGATTATAAAATACTTTCTAAAGTGTTAGCAACAAGACTTGGAAAGGTATTGGAAGAGGTTATACATCCAGACCAGTCTTATTGTGTACCCGGCAGATCAATATTTGAAAATATTTCATTAATTAGAGATATTTTTGAAGTGGTTAAAATATATGATTTGAACGCAGGCTTGATTTCCATTGATCAGGAGAAAGCGTTTGATCGTGTTGAACATGATTATTTATGGAAAGTTTTAAAAGCTTTTGGTTTTAGTTTAGCTTTTAGTAATAAAATCAAAACTTTGTACAGTGACATTGAGGGTGTGTTGAAGTTCAATGGTGGTTTATGCGCTCCTTTTAAGGTTAACCGTGGCATCAGACAAGGTTGTTCTTTGTCTGGATTGCTGTATGCATTAGCAATAGAACCTTTTTTACACAAATTGAGGAAAGAGCTGGTTGGTTTAAATATTCCAAAATGTGTTAATGCAATTAAGTTATCTGCTTATGCTGATGACATTATTGTAATGATTGAAGGCCATAAAGATATACAAAGTGTTATAAGAGTATCCAGTGAATTTGAATGTATTTCCTCTGCAAAAATCAATTGGAAAAAAAGTGATGCAGTGTTGCTTGGAAAATGGAAAGCTAAAATACCAGATCTGCCAGGTGGTTTAATATGGAAAAGGAATGGTTTTAAATATTTGGGAGTGTATTTGGGTGATGAAGCTATTGTACAGAAAAATTGGGAAGGAGTGATTGAAAAGATAAAAGGTCGATTAGACAGGTGGAAGTGGCTTAAGCCTACACTGTCTTATAGAGGAAGGGCAATTATAATAAACAATTTGGTTGCATCTTTTTTGTGGCATCGGTTGGTTTGTGTCGATCCACCAACCTATTTGTTGGCAAAGATACAATCAATTTTGATAGAATTCTTCTGGGATAAATTACATTGGGTAATACATAATATTTTGTATTTACCAAAAGAGGAAGGCGGACAAGGACTAGTCCATTTGCAAAGTAGAACTGCTGCCTTTCGATTACAGTTTTTGCAGAAATTTCTTATGGGTTCAGAAAATGTGAGTTGGAGAACAGTAACAAGTGTTATATTAAAAACTGTTCAAGGGATGAACTTGGACAAGTCCTTGTTTTTGATGGATCCTAGTAGGATCGACACTTCTTGTTTATCTGCTTTTTATCAGAATCTTTTTAAGGTTTGGAGTTGTTTTAATGTGAAGAGATCTGAAACCACAAACTCCTTATTTTGGTTGCTGGAAGAGCCACTGATACATGGCGCAAGACTGGATGTAATAACAGGGCTCCAGACTAACTTTTCCACTGGTTGCACTGGTGCTACCAATTTTGTCAGTTGGTCGCACCAGCACATGATTTGGTCGCACCAAATCATTAATAATATTAATAATATATTAATATTTAATATTAAGATTAATATTAATCTTAAATATATTAAATCACAGTGGCTGATGGCCGATATAAATCTGGTATATATATCTATAATTTACATTTATTTTAATTCAAATGTAATATTATATGTATATTTGATCGCGTTTCCCGTGAAGCTGAACTGAAGTCTGAATTCATTTCACACAGATCGACTGTCACCCGTTCACGCGGGTTACAAACACTTCAGAAAATCTCACTTTTGTATTCGAATAAATCTGCAAGGTCTATGAAATTAAATGTTAATTAGATATTCAGAGATTTGTTTTAATGATATAGATGTGTATTTGCTGAATGTTTAATTTAAATGAGAAAATATTAGCCTTTAGTTTGCCTTTCTGTAACTAATAATATAAAAGCAAACAATGTACTTTCTCACATACAGTTTACTTTCTTTCTTTGTTGCGGTTGGTCAGACAAAATAAACCAAACATTTTAGTCCATTCACCTTTGAGTCTATTTTGTCCAGTCAGTTTGAGTCGCTGACAGACGAACTGCGCGTGACCACCGGCGCGGAGCGCGAGCATGTTCAACGCACCAGCGGTTACGCAATGAAAGCAATGAAAGCGCGTGTACGTTCGCTCTCTAGCGGTTAATAAATAGAACTGCATGTGTCTTGCGGAAGAACATTGTAGCCGGAACTACTTCTCTCTGTTTGTCTATGACTAGTCACGCAGGGACTGTGATACTCCGCAGCGCAGCCGAGCCCAGTCTGAAATAGTCCGAATATAAACACTTATTATAGGCGCGCCGTAGTGATTCAGGATAAGACAAAAACACGGTTTGGAAAATGGATTCATGATGTACTCATTCATTATAAAAATTTTGTTAATTTTGAAAGCAAAACGGTTACGGACGGCAGCAGCTGCTGATACCTCGTTCTGTTACACACGCGCGAATAACATGATCATGTACTCGCACAAATGCGACTATATAAAATTTTTACTCGCACTTCGTTAAAAAAAGGTCGCATATGCGACCATTTTGGTCGCAGTCTGGAACCCTGTAATAAGCACAAGCAGCACAATTACTGAACTCTTTATTCAAGATGGAATCACAGTGTTCAAAAAGCTTGTATCTCTGGCGGGGCCTGGACTAGCTAACGTTGAAAAAGTGACTGCTTGTGTGAAGATCAAGTCAGTTCGAACAGTGACTCAGATATTACAGAAGGTGAGATCTCTTCTCACATCGGAGGAAACTAATATGCTGAAAGAGTATTGTGAAAGACTTATTTTTCCTAATGACATGGATGCCTTTCCAAAATTGTTTTTATCCCCCTATTTAAATGATCATTCTGGAATTTTTCTGGACTTACAGAGTATGTGTTTGGATTTTAATGATGTTAATGGAAAACAGTTGTACAAAGCATGTGTAAAATTTTTTAACAAAAAAGGTTTGGATCAAAAAATTGATACACCTTGGTGTAATGTTTTGGGATTGAATGAAAATGTCAGACCAGAGTGGAGAGCGTTATATAAGCCACCATTGACCAAAAAAACAGCTGACATTCATTGGAGGGTTTTACATGGAATTATCGCAGTTAATGCTTTTGTTTCCATTTTAAATCCTGATTCAAGTCAAGATTGCCCTTTTTGTTCTGAAAAAGAGACTGTTTTTCATTGTTTTAAAAACTGTTTTAGGCTAAAACCTTTGTTTGAACTGTTAAAAAAACTTTTCAGTTGTTTTAATGAAGTTTTTTCTGAACAAATTTTAATTTTTGGTTTTAAATATGTGAAGTCTAGACGTGGTGAATGTCAGCTGTTAAATTTTGTACTTGGAAAAGCGAAAATGGCTTTATACATTAGTAGGAGAAATCAAATGGAACAAAGGGATGATAGCGACGTTTTAAGGGTGTTTAAAGTAATGGTGAGATCCAGAATTGTTGTTGATTTTCGATTTTATAAGGTAATGAATAATTTAATGAAGTTTGAATCTATATGGTGTCACAGAGGAGCTTTATGCTCAGTTGAGAATGGTGAGTTGTGTTGTTCTTTAAGTTTGTAAGTAATTAATGAATTTACTGTGAAAAAATGGTTTATGGTTGTTAAATTTATTGTAATAAAAGTTATTTTGAAAAGTCAAAAAAAGTCTCTCTCTCTCTCTCTCTCTCTCTCTCTCTCTCTCTCTCTATATATATATATATATATATATATATATATATATATAATGAATGGAATAAGTGAATTGAATGGAATTAGTGAAATCAACTTTTCGATGATATTCAAATTATATGACCTGCACCTGTGTGTATATTTATATATATATATATATATATATATATATTTTTTTTTTTTCAAACATATTTGATTTCAAATTTATAAACAAGTAATAAAAAAAGAAGATTCCAGCACACAGTGGGGTGCCGCGAATCACACAGGTTGTTTATGAGGTTAAGCCAGAGAAATCAGGGCCAAAGACTTCAGGTGACATCACTCTCTGTTGTTGGATAGCAGGGCCAGATTGCCCCCCTGTGGTTTACTGTGTCTTACACTAAAGGCCATCTGTGTCCATTTACAACAGATGGGGTGGATGCTGATGAAGTGTGAAGCTTAGCGACCTGCAAACAGCTGAGGTGAGGTCTCAATCACATACTCACACAGAAATCCAGACGGCCTGGAAAATGCTTTGGAACCAGTGTTAACCATACACACCATAAGAAGGCCATGATGGTGTGACACAGAAAAAAAAAAAAAAACTTCTGTGGTAACCAATTATCTATATTTTCATATTCAAGTTAGAAAAACTCTAGATATATGGGACCACTGATGATACAGGACCAGTCTCTCATGTTCAAGTTTTTCTTTTGAGACACTTAATACCAACTAGTACTAAGTAAAACAGTGCCAACACACCACTTTGCTTTTAGTGTTATATTTACCTGTAAAACATTATGCTGAAGGATCTAACATTTTTGGCATAGTTAGCAGGATCTGCTCAGGTGTTATGAGAGCCCAGGTTGCTCCGATAGTGGCCTTCAGCTCTTCTGCATTGTTGGGTCTGGCATATCGCATCTTCCATAGATTTTCTATGGGGTTAAGGTCAGGTGAGTTTGCTGGCCAATTAAGAACAGGGACATCATGGTCCTTACACCAGGTACTAGTTGCTTTGCCACTGTGTGCAGATGCCAAGTCCTGTTAGAAAATGAAATCTGCATCTCCAAAAAGTTGGTCGGCAGCAGGAAGCATGAAATGCTCTAAAACTTCCTGGTGTACGGCTGCGTTGAGCTTAGACCTCAGAAAAACCCAGTGGACCAACACCAGCTGATGACACGGCACCCCAAACCATCACTGACTGTGGAAACTTACACTGGACTTCAAGCAACAAGGATTGTGTGCCTCTCCTCTCTTCCTCCAGACTCTGGGACCCTGATTTCCAAAGGAAATGCAAAATTTACTTTCATCAGAGAACATAACGTTGGACCTCTCAGCAGCAGTCCAGTCCTTTTTGTCTTTAGCCCAGGAGAGATGCTTCTGACGCTGTTTGTTGTTCAAGAGTGGCTTGACACAAGGAATGCGACAGCTGAAACCCATGTCTTGCATTCGTCTGTGTGTAGTGGTTCTTGAAGCACTGACTCCAGCTGCAGTCCACTCTTTGTGAATCTCCCCCACATTTTTGAATGGGTTTTGTTTTACAATCCTCTCCAGGGTGGGGTTATCCCTATTGCTTATACACTTTTTTTCTACCACATCTTTTCCTTCCCTTCGCCTCTCTATTAATGTGCTTGGACACAGAGCTCTGTGAACAGCCAGCCTCTTTTGCAATGACCTTTTGTGTGTAGCCCTCCGTATACAAGGTGTCAAAGGTCCGCCCCATGATTGCGTAGCCTACAGAACTATATTTTCCTTAGTTGTCAGTTATAATCAACAAAATTAAAAGAAATAAACATTTGAAATATATAAGTCTGTGTGTAATGAATGAATATAATATACAAGTTTCACTTTTTGAATGGAATTAGTGTAATAGTTGAATGGAACAGTGAACCTTTTGATGATATTCTTATTATATGACCAGCACCTGTAGTCTTTATCAACCACTGCCAATTTTCCTGAGAGAGCAGCAAATCATAGTGGTCTGGTGGTCAGCTTACCTTAAACATCTGCTTGACCTTTTGTCTGGGCAGGTTGACATTGAGCTTGTGCAGGAGCTGTAGGACTTCACTGATGCTGAGGCAGCCGTCTCCATTTTTATCAGCCTCTGCGAAAGTCTGCTTCAGCCATGTAATGGGAAGAGTTAAGGGTCTGAGAATGTAGAATGGCAAGCACCTCCACCAACAACAAAAGATTATGTCCAGCACTGTTTCATAATAACAAGCATTTAAACTACTGAAAGGCTCACCCAAAATGAAAATTCTGTCATTTATTACTTATCCTCATGTCGTTCCAAACCCGTAAGACCTTCGTTCATCTACAGAACACAAATTAAAATATTTTTGATGAAATCCGAGAGGTATGTGACTCGTCCATAGACAGCAATTTAATCACCACTTTGAAGGTCCATAAATGTACTATTGAACATTGTTCAACAATTAAGACATTATTAAAAAAGTCGACGTGACTGCAGTGGTTCAACCTTAATTTTATGAAGCAACAAGAATACTTTTTTTGTGCAAAATATCTTCTCTTCTGTGTCATTCTCACAACATGTTTACATTCAGCGCTTCCAGGTTCTATGTCAGAATGGCGGCTCAGTATTGGCTGATGCTATTCACGTGAGCAGCATGATGCTTACGTTCTGCTGTAGAACCTGGAAGCACTGGACGTAAATAGCGTACGAGCATGACACAGAAGAGAAGATATCGTTTAATTGAGTTGTTATATTTGTTTTGTTTTTGTGCACAAAACATATTCTTGTCGCTTCATAACATGAAGGTTGAACCACTGCAGTTACGTTGAATGTTTTAATGATGTCTTTAGTACCTTTCTGGACCTTGAAAGTGGTGGTTCAATTGCAGTCTATGGATGAGTCACATACCTATTGGATTTCATCAAAAATATCTTAATTTGTGTTCCAAAGATGAGCAAAGGTCTTACTTGTGTGGAACCACATGAGGATAAGTAAAAAAATGACAGAGCTTTTCGGTGAATTAACCACTGAAGTTGCGAGTTTGCTGAACAATGTCAAAACCAGTAGTATGACAATAGCTCAGATGTTCTCAAAACAATGTACTTTTTTCTTTAAGAGTAGTGGTCGAGCATGACAAAAAAAGGCTATGTCACTATTCACTGATTCATTTGATTCAGAGATTTGAAGAAGATCCTGAGCTGCATTACATGTCTCCCGTCTAACTTCGGGAAGATTCAGGTAGCTTGACTCTAGCTAACTGTTTTTGTATTTTTTTTTTTTTTTTTAAGATAGCTTGACTGTAACTATGTCTTCATGATGATAAATTGTCAGTAGTAAACTACTTTTATAAAAGGGTAGCTTGATTGTCACTAACTACGTTTATAAAAAGATAGTTTTGTTGTAACTACTTTAAAACTACCAAATTATGAGTAACTTGTTTAGCAGTTTCAAGGGAGTTTCCTCAACTTTTCTGACAGTTCCAACGTGTTCATGTTTCTTAATCTTCTAAAAATCAGAGTAATAGTAAGATAGCATCATGTTTACTGAGTTTCTCGGATGGGAGCTCCATTAGAAAGGATATTGGTCACGAGTTCGTTGTCGTTTGGCCAGACTGTCTTCATCACTGATGCCGGCCATAAGGTACTTAAGGCCAGTGATCCAGGTGCGAGCTTCTTCTCCTGTACCTGACACCAGGTCAAGGGACTCCATGTGCTCGCCATAGTAGATGCTGAAGCAGCAGTTGGGATCAAAACTACCATCAGAATACCGTTGAAAGATCTCGGACTGCTTCCCCTCACACACCTCCCGAATGGAGTCGATTGAGACTGGGGGGACAAAAAGACAATAGGGAATATTTAAAGAAGGAGATGACATTTATGCTATAATCCTGAGGTGATCATTAACATTCTACTTTCCTCCAAGCTGCAAAACTCTCAAAGAAACATCATCATGCACCAACATCCTAATGCTACAAATGTGTGTAATGAAGTCTCTCAAGAACAGATTATGTAAATGAGAAGAGCAGATGGCTACCTCAAATTAAACACTCTCCAATGCCAACGTACAACATCTAGAAACACTTAATTCATCAATTTGTGTTCATTTAAACCCGATCCTGTCTGCCAAGAGTAGCCACATCTGCACAGCATATCACAATGCTCAACCAAAAAACAAAGCAATTTAACAACCGTGTTCACCCATGTTTGAAATGTCACACCATGCTAACTATTGTAAAAGCAGTGAAGTATGCATTTTTACAAGCAACTAACCTAAACCAAACCATAATCCTATCATAACACCTTAACAAGGACACCTTAAAACAAAGCCTTATTCAAGTCAAGTCAAGTCACCTTTACTTATATAGCGTTTTTCACAATGCAAATTGTGGCAAAGCAGCTTTACATTAATAATTGGCAAATAATTTTGGCTGCACAGCAGCTCCCAAAGAAAATGGTGCCATTGTCCAGCTTATTCTATATATTTGTATTGATTCATTCCATTGTAAAGATAAATAGTTATTAATCTAGTTAATTTATGTATATTAGCACTGGAGAAAACTTACAAGGCATACCAAAAACACTAAGGCCAAAGGCAACAGCGGCAAGAAAATGGAGAAAAAAACCTTGGGAGAAACCAGGCTTAGTCGGGGGGCCAGTTCTCCTCTGGCCAATAGTGAACAATTGCCTGATATTCAGGCAGAGTTACAGGTCATAAGTCCGATTTGGGATTGCAACAGTCAAAATATTTAATCCAGTTCAATCTAGTTTAAGATCTTTTTCATCACGCCGGTATGGGACGGTTTGTTGGGATATGTGCCACTGGCTAAAGTGTCGGTAAGGCCCTCACAAGGGATGAGCAAGTTGACAGTCTCCGTCAACACCCCAGGGCCACGCTGTTGCCGCACACAGGCGCAGGTTCCCCATCCGACCCGGACACGGCCCGGATCCAGCCAATCACCATAAATGTTAAACCTCGGGATGAGCAGAGAGACAAAAATGAGCGTAGATGCCATTCTTCTTCTGATGTAACAAGTACATCCAGGAAATGTTCCTGGTTCCGGCTGACCTGATCTATGCAGCCTAACCATCCTTTTACGGATATGAAGACATAAATTGATAATGCGTCATGTGTATACCAGGTTAAAGAGATGATTTTTTTAGTCTAGATTTAAACTGACAGAGTGTGTCTGCTTCTGAACAAGGCTAGGAAGAGTTTAGGTGCCAAATAGGAAAAGGATTTACCGCCTGAGGTTGATTTTGATATTCTAGGCATTAACAACTGGCCAGAATTCTGAGATCGTCATAGGTGTGAAGGACTATAATGCATTAAGAGCTCACTCAGGTAATGGGGAGCTAAACAATATAGTGCTTTGTAAGTAATTAGCAAGATTTTAAAATCTATACAATGTTGATGAGGTTTGGATACCTCCCCTCCCCAGGTTTGAAATAAAAGATTGGTATCAAAGAGCACACCCAGAGAACTGAGTATCATCTGAGGATCATCAGCGTAGCAGTGAAAACTAATGCCATGCTTCCTAAAGACATCTCCCAAGGGTAGCATGTACAGAGTGAAAAGCAACGGTCCTAGGACTGAGCCTTGCGGTACTCCACATTGAACTTGTGATCGAAATGACATCTCTTCATTTACTATTGTATTCAAAATGACATTTAAAGTTAATATATTTAAATGCACTAAAATGCAGCTTCATTATTACAAATATATTTAAATACATGACATATAAGATTCAACAGAAATTTGAAGAATAAATGCTTTCCCGAACATTTAGGAAAACACTTTAACCATATTTCAAAAACGTTATAAGTAATTAAGAAACTACATATAAAGATGTATATATTGTAATTACATATAAAGTTCATCTACTTACATTTAAAATAAATTTAAACTATATTACATTTTCAGTTAATTGTAAATAACATAATTAAAAGTACACTATGTAACTTTTGGTCCTCTAACAAAACTGCATGCACTTTGTGGAAGAACATTGTTTTGGTTGTGCGTTACAGTATGGATAAATATGTTTTGCGGCACCAATGCACTCATGCAAATCCAGAAATTATGTCATCTGAGCATGCAAGCGCAATTTTATGCTGTTGTGCATTCAATAATAGGCTTAAGAGATTGATAACCAGTTTAGATGGAAAGGATTTCTGACTAGCTGAAGATGTTACTGTAGTTATTCCCATTAATAGACACTGTATTCCTTGAAAATAAATAGATAATGCTTTACAAAAAGCTACATATGGCATTATATCTGTTCAATAAAATACCTTACTCATCTGTAATAAAACATCATCTCCTTGTTGCTTTTTACAATATTTCAAATCCCTTATTTCTCGCCATCTCCGAAAAGCCATGCCAGTGTTGATTTTCCTTTTATTGTGAGCTCTGTCCCGTTCTCTTTTTGACAGCAGACTCTCTGTTCTGTGTTTTTTTTTTTTTTGTTTGTTTTTTAAATGGGTGATTCCCCAGATTCCCCGTATTCTCGCTCGTCATGACAACTAATTTATGCCACTCCCATACCATAGCATCAAAGTAGCCCGAGCAACTTTATCTGTTTATGGATATGATGAAACACACTGAGGTGAGTGACGTATATAGGCGATTTCCCACAAAAACTATCCCACCCGATCTAAAATATAAATTATAGGTTTACCACAGTGAATCAGGGTAAAACAAAAACACGTTTTGGAAGAAGAATCGATGATGTAATGACAGAATTTTGCTAATTTTGAACAAAAAAGCATGCGAAAACATAATATTCAGCTTGCACTTAAGTTTTCTCTTTTAAAGTGTATTATTTCCATAATAAGCACTTTTTGAAAGTATGCTAATGTGTACTTCTTTTTCACAAGTTTTCAACTCAATTATATAAATTTGTGATTTATTATAGTGTGCTGTACTATATTTATTGTAAATTTTAATGTTGTCACCCTAATGTTTTGTGCCAGATAAATACAGAATTATTTATAAATATGTAAAATATCATCCCCTTAGATTATCCCCAATAGAATAAAAGATGTTTGCATATTTTTGTGGGTGATTGCTGTTCAAGTACTTAAAATGAATGTGGAACTTTATGCATACATACATAAAGTTCCACATCTCTACTACACAGCAGGTGCAACACGAGTATAAAAAGCATAAAAAGTGCCATCTGTGTGCGATTTCCAGTAGAAGACCTCCAGGCTGTTAAATAATGCAGATCGGGGGGTAGCAAAAACTCAGATGATCTTATTGTTGCATGCTGTCAAGACATTTGGAGTCTCGTGAATCCTTATAGGCTCAAACTTCTTTAATGAATCTCACGTGATTTCTTTTTAAATGAATAAAATGGTGCATACGGAAATATTTCCGGTAAAAGACTGATGAATAATTAAGTCAACTTAAGAAGCTGATTAATTCCCCAGCCTGCAGTGGAATGCTAAGACTCTGAACTCTATCCCCTATCGTGAGACACAATGAGCACTGTCATTTAGACATGAATCATTGGCTGTGCTACTGAAGTAACCTTCCCCTGTGAGGCGTAATGTCAATAACTCATGAGAACTGAGGACATCCTAGGAAATAGAAAGGCAAGAGAGGCAGGTCAAGACAGACACACTTATCTATCCTAGTCAAATGCATGACAGTTAGAGCAATCAAGTTAAATTTGTAATAGAGAGAAGTTTTCCTTTTTGAACGGTCCTCATTAGAAAGAAAAATGAATGAAATCAATGTAGTGTCTGATTAGTTTCTCTTCTGTCTTAAAGGCATAGTTCACACAAACATTTGGTCATTATTTACTCACCCTCAAAACTGCTATGAGTTTCTTTCTTCGGTTGAACACAAACGAAGATAATTTAAAGAAGTCAAGTCAAGTCATCTTTATTGATATAGCGCTTTTTACAATGCAGATTGTGGCAAAGCAGCTTTACATTAATAAGAAAATGGTGTCATTGTGCAGCTTATTCTATATATTATTGATTCATTCCGTTGCAAATATCAATAGTTATTAGTCTAGTTAATTTATGTATATCAGCACTGCAGAAAACAGTGACGTAATCGTCCGGCTCAGCTCAGTTTGTATACAACGGCGCCAATCCAGGCCTATCAAAAACACTGCTGAATATCAAGCAAGTGTCCCCAACTTAAGCAAGCCAAAGACAACAGCGGTAAGGAGCCAAAACTCCAACAAATGGAGAAAAAAACCTCGGGAGAAACCAGGCTAAAGAAGATGGTACCCATTGACTTCCATATTACTTTATTTACTAATGTGGAAGTAAATGGGTGCCATCAACTCTCTGGTTACCCACATTCTTTAAAATGTCTTCTTTCGTGTCCAACAGAAGAAAGAAACTCTTGAACCACTTGAGTAATGTAAGTAATGACAAAATATTTTTTTTTTTCAATATTTTTTTTGGGTGAACTATCCCTTTAAGTCTAGTGTTTCGCATTTTTCAAGTAAAAAGTAATCTATCATTTGTCATTTTCAAGGTGATGATACAAGGGGCAACTTTTTGAGCAATGCAATGTTCACTACCACTGAGGATTGGCAAAACATTTCTATCTGGATACTTTAGATCAAAATTCTCAACGGGAAAGCGCCCAAGCAAAAGTTTCCCAGTGTATCATCAATGTCTCAAACTATTATAAGATTTACCTGATAGCAAATTCTGCAATCAACAGAGCTCAATAGTTCACAGATCAAACTGTTCTCATCGAATTTAAAGCCGATTCTTAAGTGAGACATGACCGAGACAACAAAATTGATACTTTTATAAAACATATCTACAAGTCTTCTGAGCAAATAAAAGAGCAAAATCTGAGATAAATAAGAATGACTTACTTTTGGCTTTCTCGTTCTTTCTAGACGGTCGCCAGCGGATGCAGGACTTGTGTTCGTCCAAGTAGAAAAAGCGCACCAGGCCTTTGGATCCTCCACGCAATTTCACCATCTGAGTGCCCGTCTGCATGGAGCTCATGCATTTCTCCACTATAAGAGGTACAAGAGATAGGGATGATTTAAGGCATGCCTACTGTACAGTATATCAGTATGTTTTTATAATGAAATACGAAAAAAACAGATGAATGAACAAAACAATATAAATAACTAATACACCAATGATATTTTTATCATTTCAAATGGCAGAGGTTAAGTTGTCTGCTTCTCAGGATATTATTGATAAATCCCACCCAAACATTTTTCAGCATTTTTCTGTCTATATGTGTGTTACCCAGAGGACTAACCATCCATCAATATATCTGACATGCTCCTGAAACAGCCAGAAATCTTTACAGTGACCTTTATGAACCTGATCGATTCCAATATGTTTCATTTTTAAACATCCCTCTTCCCTCACAATACAACAATTGTTTGGCAAGATTGAATGTTTCTCTGTTCATATACAGCTTGTTGGAAACAGTCATGGATTCTAAATAACTGGCGCGTTCTTTCGCCCAAATGGCTCATTCCGAAATTGACAAAACGGTTGTGAAATGCGTTTTAACACTGTGAGGAAAGTTGCCATTTAAATGTAATTAAAATGACCAAGTAATGTTCCAACATAAAAAAACATTTTCAGTTTACTCATCTCCTTATAAAAATAAAAAGAAAAAAAAAAGGCTGCAGGGGTGCCATGATGATTTGATATATACATGGCATCACTGTGGTACATTTCCAGAAATATAGTATTAACCATGGTGCTTAAAGTCTCATACCAGTGCATGGAAAAAGCTAACAAGAACAAAATCCCACCAAATTGCCTTCAGGAACAGAGATGACTGCAAGCTTTTTGTATTTCATTATTCATGCACTTATGAACAGAAAGAGTGCGAAGTAACACTTAAGACGGCAGTAGATCTGGCTTCGCTAAAGAAGTTTCTTCAGAGAACAGACCGCTGTTACATAAACAGCAGATGAGCTGAGAGACGATTATATAATAAACAGTGATGAGTTTACAATAGTGTGCCATTGCTCTGCGCTGCTTCCATCTCTTAGCATTAATGCCGTATTAATATTGGCAGAGCTCATCTGATGCGGCTCTTTATTTGATAATTATACAGGGAGCTTCAACAGACAGGATGTAATTTAAGAAGATTTCAGCAGATCACTAAATCCAGGTTTGAGTGATTGGTATTTACGCTTATGCATTATTCTGAATGACTGTACGCTGATTGCATGGCTACCATGTCTAAGGGCAAGCGATCCCAGTTACTCATTGAGTTCCAGTGTCATCAGAACTGTACTTACTAAAAATACCCAATTTCCGTTCCAATTAGAACCAGAAATGTCTTACAGCCTGATCTCATAGAAGATCTTTGGCTCTGCAGAAAGCCATCTATATGAAGGGGCTTTAAAAGGATAATTGACCTCTAAAAATATCTTCCAATAAAAGGAAGAAATGCATATGCATTTGGAACAACACGAGGGTGAGTAAATGATGACAGAAAATTCACATTTGGCTGGTTATCTCTTTATGGTTAATGTGAAATGGCATTCCTGCAGTGGACTGGCCATTCATCCAGGATATTTTCTTGCCTACAGCCTGAGACTTTGGGACAGGATCCAGCATCGCTGTGACCCTACATAAAACAAGCAGTTTGGAAGATGGATGTATGGATGAAATGGCATTCTCAACCCATTTTACTTTTGCAATGTGAAACAAGATATTAAAGAAGCAAAAATGTAGAATGGAAATTGATCTCATCTGTTGGGAAATACTCGATTATAAAAGCCCATACCACAATGGACCTGAATGCTTACTTTTTACTATAAGGTAACATTACAAAATGGCAGTATCAAAGGATCCCAAAATAAAATTTTGGTAGTTTTTCTGCCTCTGGGGGGGTTTTTGTGTCTTTTTTAAGCAAGTTAAGACCAACATTTATTTTCTTTGTACTAAAAGAAACACATTTATGTTCTTTGTAATAATGAGCACTGATGAATATTTTACAATGAGTCCAGAAATGTGCATTAACCCTTATGCGCTGTTCGATTTCTGTGTACACTCGTTATCAAATTGACCCTAATTAGATTCAATACAATTCCTCAAAAATCACACTATGAAAAACAACAAAAATTAAGATACAAACTGTACATTTTTAATATCAACATTTGTCAAATATTCCAAAAAATATATATCTGAAGATAATATTTAATAAAAATGTTTTTTAACCATTTTTTGTTTTAAATTTTGTTTTGAAAAAATGTGAAAATAAACAGTGGATTTTTAAATACTATATATATATATATATATATATATATATATATATATATATATATATATATATTTTTTTTTTTTTTTTTTTTTTTTTTTTTTTACTTTTTTTTAAATTAGAACATCATAACTGAACAATTAAATGTAGCTGTATAGTGAAAATATGTACTTTTCCTAAGTTGGCTGTTTTGTAAACTCATTTCATAAAGTCAAGAAGTTTCTTCTGACATGATGAGCAAGTGTTTGTTTTCTGCATATGAACTTCACACACATGCTGTTGGTTAAAACATTTTTCTGTATTGAAACAAGTTTGAAAAACCTAATTTTTTAGCTTCATAAGATAGTAAAAAAAATAAAATAACAAAATATAACCAAGAAATGTTATTATTTTGGGTCAGGACAGTTGCCTTAGAGCGTTAAATATGCGAACATCATGAACGTAACAGTAATTTTGTTTTGTATACGTCAAAAAACACCAGCATGTTGAAACGTTGCATGCGTGCTCATGATGATAAATGAGAAAAAGTCACAAAATATCAAGAAAAAAAACATAGGTTAACCAGTATTTCCAACAACTTGAAAATCTAAACGGGTCAAATTGACCCGTAACATAACACAAGGGTTAAGAACGTAAATAGAGTCAAGACAAACCACCCAGAAAATAATACGCTCATTTGGACAAACTGTAGAGTAACATCAAGAGCTTTTTTATTTTCACCAAAGAACTATACTGCAACTCAAGAACAACGGAAAATGATTCTTGATACAAAGAGGGTTTTTTTGCTGATCATAAGGTTATACAAAGAACTGTTGAAGAACATTTATTTTAACAATTAGAATTAGTAGTCTAAAAATTGGTTTGTAGTGGCAATCTTTAATCAAAAAATCTAAAAATTTGCTTCTGCTCTGGAATGGCGTTCCTTCTCTGATGACACCAGTTTGCCGGCTTGGGTTGAATATCCTTAACCAACCTTCCCTCCAACCGTCAGTCCGCTATGAGCGAGGGATAGGGAGGAGATGCGCTAAAACGAAACCATTCAACATCACAACACTGAAGTAAAGTCAGTTGCAACTTCCGGTTCACAGGGACTTTAAATAGAACAGTTTGGTTTAACAAAAGATAATACCAGTTCAATGGCCCGTAAATACAGCCAGCATTTTTTCCATGATATGCTCGCAAGAGCAGTGGTCTTTTAAATTGATCTGATCCCTATTGCTGAATCCACAGCAGGAAGTTCAGAATCAATAGGGGTTAAGCCAAACTGCTTTTTGATTGCTCGAACAGTAGACACACAAAAAAGTGCTTTAGTGAATGCATCCCATGTTGTGCAAAAGGAGTCTAATGCAAGCGTTTCCCATGTGGTACCTCATCAAAAACACTCCTCTAGTGGGTCTGAAATGGTTGCTATGGAAACCAGGTTTTGAGAAACGTTTGAGAAACCTGAATGGAAAAAAAAGGAAAAAACCAAAAGACTAGTCATAATGCTCATTGACTAGCTTGAATACTCGCATACTCTAGTTGGCTCAAGAACATTGTTGGCATCAAGACGTCAAAAGAAGGTGCTCTGATTGGCGCCATTTTAAGCCTATTTGGCAGAGTTGAGCCTCTCATGCTGCCAGATAGCAGGTCAAAGGGGCTCGTCTGCAGGATGTGTGCCATAGAAAAGTAAGGTAAACCTCTCACGCACCATCCATCAGGGAATTAAAGCTTAAAGGGATTGCCCATATGTCACTCCTTGTACAAACAGGTGCCTTTCCGTCATGTCACACATAGGAAATCAGCCTTCTAGACGTCTCAATGTGTTGCTGAAGCCGAATGTCACACTGGTACGTTGTAAACAACCGAGAAAGAATTTTGGAGAGCAAGTAAACTACTAATATTTTATGACAGCGTTGACATTCAACTGCTATTTTTTACTGGCAAGAATGTAATTTCTAGGTTTGGAATGTTTGGTATAATCACATTTTAACTACACTGTTAAAAAAATTACTGTAAATTTTACAGTATAATACTGGTAGCAGGGTTGCCAGCCAGTTACTGTAAAATTTACAGTAGTGTTACTGTAATTTAATTTACAGAATTTCCCTGTATTCTCTGATTACAGTAAATAACTGTATTTTTTTTAAATTATGAAAGGTCAATTTACAGCAATATTCTGTAAATTTGAGTCAAACCAACATGTGACCCCAGAATGCATTGCAGTTTACAGCAATATGCTGTATTATTAAAAAACAGCCAGCGGCTGTAAAATAATGCTGTAATTTTTACAGCAATTCATTACAGTGTATATGTAAGTAATGGAAATTATAACACATTTTTGTAAAAAAATGCTCAGTTTTTATTTTATTTTATTTCATTTTATTTTTTACTTTACTTTAGGGGGCTTCAGTAGAAGTGCTGATTATCCTAGACAATTTGGACTCAAAACTGCTCAACTATCAATGCTAAATGTCAAGTTGATATCACAAAAATTAAGCCAGCTGAAAGGTTTTAAAGTACCATTTTTAAATGGTAATGCAATGTCCAATTTCAATTTCTTGAGTGTTTAAGCTTTCACATGATGCTAAAAATATGTGATAAAAAAGAGTCTCACTATGAGAATACTGACAGTTAACAGGATACCATGACCATGATAGAACTTTTGAGGGAATACACACTCAAAAAAATATTTCTGTCAAAACACAAGTTTTATGTAATTTAATTACATTGCAATTTTCCATCCATTTGAATTACATAGTTTTAAACATAAACAAACTAATAAACTTAATGTGACTCATATTTGTCAGTCATATGTAAATAAAATAGACAAGATTTATGTAATAGTTGAGTTTCTGAATAGTGAGAGATGAAATGTCTTTTATCTTCAGTTGATTTCATCAGTTGTAGTTCTTGTGTTTCTCTGTCCTTCAGTGATTCTGCTTGTTAACAGCAGGCGTTCATCATTAATGCCAATCATCACTTAATGATCTCATTAACTCTGACGCTGCTTCAACGGTACTTTAACTCAGTAGTACCTATTTCATTTACGTATGACTGACAAATATGAATCACATTAAGTTTATTACTTTGTTTATGTTAAAACTATGTCATCCAAATGGATGGAAAATTGCTATGTAATTAAATGACATAAAACTTATGTTTAGACTGAAATATTTGTTTGAGTGCAGGAGCAAATTCCAGCCTAACATATTGCTATTTCTTATTATTTCTCATTAAAAATTCAACTGAACTTGACAGTCAATAATCAGCATTTTAATTCAATGAAAAAGGGCAATTTTACAGTTCATAACCATTTTGTGTTCAACAGAAATTAGTCATGCAAGTTTTGAGCAATATGAGGCTGGGAAGATAACAGGACTGTCAGTCATTTGTGGAACGTGCGACTCTATCAAACTAATCAAAATTAGACTTGAATGGAGGATTTCAGACAGTATTTTAGATGAAAACGGATTTTTAAAAGAGAAATTCAAGTAAAATATTGAAGTGGACATGCTGCATCTGCTCTGAAATCAGTTTACCAACCTTTTCTGTGTATTGTACATCCACAGCTTTGGTTTGAAAATGCTAAAGTTCAAGGCCCTTAATACAAAAAACAGTATTTGAGACTAAGCATATCCGATCATTCAGGTTCATTTGCTGCGAAATTGCGAAAGATTCTGAGGAAAATTTTCAGTTAAATTAATTAGATATGACATATAAAGTGTTGTGCATTTTATTGGTGCGGATATGAGTATGCGTATTTTGTAAAGCATTTGCAACTGCTTTTCTATCACTTAATTAGAAGCAGCAGAATTAAATTGCCATATGGGACTACCGAACAGACAATTAGAAGTTTATTTTAAAGTGTATTAAAAATCGAAATGTGTAAATAAAGCTCTGTAAAAATGTTCTTACAGTTTTAACACTATGTTGTAAGTGCGTCCTACTGGTTTATCAAAAGTTCAACACACACTTGCAGTCTTCACACCCACTTGAACCAAATACAGGAAATAGGTCATGGATACACAAGTGATCAAGAGCAAAGACCGCTTTAGACTGAGTGTATATATATATATATATATATATATATATATATATATATATATATATATAAATATAAATTAGTTAGATATTTAAAATACAAAATTTGAGTAACTGTAGTTCATTACAGCGATTTAAACAGCGATTGGTGATTCTCTGACTCTGACCGTCTGAAAAAGCGGAGTCAAGTTTCATGTTTTTGACTGTTTTCATGTTTTGTGAGTCATTTTATAATTGTAAAAAAGCTCACTGCAACTTTTTCTCACAATTTGTTTTTTTCCCCTCACAATTGTGAGTTTGCATTTCTGACTTCTTTTTCTCAGAATTGCGAGATTTAAACTCAAAATTGCAAGTTATGAAGTCAGAATTATAAATAGAAACTTATAGAGACATAAACTTGCAATACAAATTTTTTTCTTGCAATTGTAAATTTAATATGACTTTAATGTCATAATTCTGACTTTTCTCAATATTGCGAGCTTATATCTCATTATTCTGACTTTATAACTCGCAATTGCAACTTTATATCACGCAATTCTGAGGGAAAAAGTCAGAATTGTGAGATAAAAACTTGCAATTACCTGTTTTGTGTTTGTTCCACACTTATTAGTATTCCAAAGTATTCTAAAGTATTTAGATGAAGTTACTAAAATTGAGTAATGTAACGAAATACGTTACAAATGACTTTTTAAAGCATGTATTTTGTAATCTGTAGTGAAATACATTTTAAAAGTAACCTACCCAGCCCTGAATATATATATATATATATATATATAAACACAAAGTACCTGTACCTACTAAAAATGACAATTCAATAAATCACTTGAAGAAATACAAAGCTGGCAGAAATAATAAATTTTATCCAATTTATCGCTTACCAAATAAGCCTAGCTTCCATTTGGATCCATACACAGTATTATCCCCAGTCCAAAAGAATCCCGCCATGAGTCGCGACAGGGTCAGCTTGTGGAGAGCCTTAGAGTAGGCATTTGCCGCCAGTGGGGTCGATACTCGGGCTAGAAGTGTTGCCGGCTTAGTGGCAGGCACTGGCTTCTTTCCAGGCGCTAATGTTGGGGGCATCGCGGCAGAAGTAACCGAACTGGCAGGCAGGATAGCGGCACACATCGCTCTGAGTTGTTGCCGACTTTGTGTCCTTGATTTCTTTCTTGTGCTTTGCTTCTTCTGACTTCCTGCCTTTATATCCCTACAATCACTCTTTCAAACAAAGCTCTAGGCAAACCTCCATCCAACAACATTTCCTGAGAAAATCTGACGGCAAGAACAGAAACTACTATACGTCCAAACCCGCAGGATTTGACGGATAGACTCGCAGACATCAGAACGGTTTTAGCATCTGCAGTCTAGGGTGGAGCTGACACGCCGTGAGATGCCTTACTAGTAAAGATGCTAACTTATTGACTGTGCAACACCTGTCAAGCCGACACTTAAATCCCCTCAGAACTGTAATCCAGGGCTGGGGGATTTAGGTAGCTTATTGCGCACAGAACCACAGTACAAAGACAGAGGAGGAGAGAGAGAGAGTTCATTCCATTTATTCCATTCCATCCCTATAATCATAAAAGCATCTACATGATTGATTTCTAACCGCTGAAATTCAAAGTAATGATGTAATGTAATTGCGTTTGCCCATAAACAGGACGAACATACAGATTTTTAGTGGTTGTTCTTGCTACAGAAAGCATCAACATTAGTATTGGTCATACTATAATTCTTAACCCTGATTATTAAAGATTAGATTTGCGTTATATATAACTAAGTCAAGATAAAACAAGCAACGGATAAACGGATATTACAGGTATATATATATATATATATGTATATTACCCTCAGGAAATTGATTTTATACTTTTAAACAGCCTTAAGTTAACTGCTAAACGGGTTAAAAGCTTGTTTCAGGTAAATGAGCTGTAGCATATTGTTGTTTTATGAGATGTACATACTTTCATGTCTTTTTAAGAAGAAATTTTATGTAAGATATGATGCATCAATCTGTAATAAAGTGATAAATGATAACAGTACCTACTGTATGAGCCAATGTACCGTCCCATACTGATCCTAATGGAAAGTGCATGCTCGAGCTGAGTACTGTTGCTATGGTTACCTCCTCAGTCCAACACAACTTTACTTCACAAGCATTAATTTGGAGCCAGGTAGCGTAGGTAGCTCAGGTAGCGCATATGTTAGTGAGACGAGTGTTTTTGTTGGCTCAGCGTTTGTAAGGTTTTTTAAAGGATCTGTATTTTTTTTTTATATAAAAGCACTGGGCAATATTTAAGACGTATAGTAGGCTTCTCTGAAAGTAGCATAAATTGTCTTTCACTTTAAAAAAGCTTCCAAAATGATTTAAATTCATTATGTGTGCCAAGGTACACCGTGCCTAACAATAGAAAGATAAAAAAATCCTTTTTGGGAATAATCAAGATTGCAGGTTGAAAATAATTTACTGCATAATGTCTAAATTGTTCTGTGCGTACAATTGACTCTACCCCGCTGTGATAGCAAATGCCTGGTGAAAAGCACCAGGTCTGCTTGAACTTCCTGCTATGCACAAAAATTCCACACCAGCCTGCACCTGAGAAACCCTTGCACCCACAAACACGCTGCAGGCTACCGCGGTCGATTTGAAGGTCAGGATGGGGTCAACAAAAGCACTGAATCTGTTTTCAAAGGCAAGAATGGGTTACACTTGAACACACTTCCACCAAACCACCTTCACATGCTTTATTAATTCCAGAACCAATGAGATGTACAAAAAGTTGGATTTAATTACCCTGAAAAAACGACTGTGCCTTATATGTAAAGAGACCTTATGTAGCCCCTCCCCTTTTCAGCACTGTGCTCATTGTGTTCTGTCTACTGGTTTGTATTTCCACAGCATGAAGGTAAGGTCTTACAGATTTATGAATGAACTGCTCGTTTTAAAATCTTCCCGGCCTACAGACTTCCACTTCAATAAATAAATCCACTTCACGAGCTAGTTACGCTTCGACAGTGATGCCATAGAAATATACCGCAAAAACTGAAGGTCATTCACAAACTTCTAAAAATGCTGTTTCTCTGGAGCATAAAGTCTATGTGTAGAATTCAGAAACACTTGTTATTAGCGACACCGGTGGTCGTTAAGTGAATTGCAGCCAGCAGCTTATTGCTCATTTTTGCACACCTAATGCACAAGACTGAACGTTATTCAATGCACTAAATTCATATGTTCTTTGCTTCGAACCAAAAATAAGTTGGAAATATCTTAGCAGTGATGTACTTTTAACAAAGTGAGAGCGATGTTTAGGTGAATACGTAAGTATGTGCTGCTTGCTTTTCTACTTTCATATAATGTTTTATAATTAACAATATTATTATCTTTTATTAAGGGTGAAATAAATGTGTAAAAATCCCAATAAATAATTTTTTTTTTTACCTACATACTTAACATTTTGGCTTTTATCTAAAGGAAATATATTAGTTATGAAATGGTCGTTGTCATAAATAATTATTTTACTTTGTGCAAAAGCGTACAAAAAAATGTAATTGAATAATATTGAATCAAAACTGAATTTGAACCAAACCTTATACATAATTTGAGAAAACAAATAAATTTGGCTGTAACAAATTATTCTAGGTTTTTTTTAAAAAAAAAAAGTTGATCCAAAGTATTTTTTTTCAGTGTACCTCTTATGAATGCTAGAGTGAATGCTATCAATGCAGCAAAACAACAGGTACAAATTAATTACACATTAAAATACAATAATTAATAAGTATTGTAACGCTCAGGTTCAAGAAAGATGAAGACGACGATGAAGTCAACATGCGAGACAGTGTGCGTGGGAAACAAACAATACCGGACACTGAACGCAGGAAAAGGAGGAACTTAAATACACAGATAATGAACTCAAATGACGAATGATTAGTTAGTGTCCATGGTAACTGATTGTGGCGGGAAAAAAAGAACAAAGAAACACGTGATGAATGAAAAGAAAACTGAAAGTCCATGATAGTGAATCTAAACAGACATGTGACAAATATGTCATTCTATAGCAGGGGTGCCTAACTCAGTTCCTGGAGATCCAACACACCTCTCTGTAATTATCAAGTGCTCCTGAAGATCTTAATTAGCTCGTTCAGTTGTGTTTGTTGAGGGTTTGTGCTGAACTTTGCAGGTATGTAGATCTCCAGGAACAGGATTGGGCAGGATTCTCCTGACAAAAAGTAAATGTCCTGCTATGACCGAGTTGAGTGGCTGGAGGAGAAGCTTCAATGCCTCTGAAGATTTGAACTGGCATGTTGGTATCAAGATAAAGGGGTCATAATGACAGCGAGGCCATCCTCATATAGGTACTACATGCTGGCGTTATGTGCTCAGTAGAAAGTCCAGACTCAGGATGCAGGATGGTTTTGTAAGACTGCAGACACTTGAAGGATTTAGTCTTTTGGATTCGGCCTTCAACAGATGGTTTTCTGGTTAAAAAAAACAATGCTGTTAGCCAACATATGCCGCAGTGCAAGATCTGACTTTATATATTGACTAAAGCGGACATGTGTGAAAACCGATGCTTTACCAATGTACTTCATGATCCTGGCAAGCAACAGGACAAAAATGTATGCAAACTATTTCTACCACATATAAGTATTCTGGCATGACTCTTTAACTGGCACGTTTCCAATTTAAACAGTTCTGTTTTTTGTTTTGTTTTGTTTTTTAATCCAGTTTCACACTGGTAATTATGACATTGTGGTTTATGTGATGTTTATGCGAGTTCATCTCATAAATGCGATCGATCTGACATGAAGCCAGCATTAACATTTTAGTGCTGCACTTTCATGAATCTACATAGCCGAGCCGCCTCCTTTTGATTCTGATGTCAGTTGTTGCGTATTAACACAAGATGCATGACGGGTTGGGATGGCTCCTTCTAAAAGTGTGATTACACTTTCTTGGGTTAAGGTATTGCCATTACTCTTGCCAAACAATATCACAAACTACTAGAGAAGCCAAATAAAGCTGCAAACTGCTACAGAAAATCTGAAGTAAATAGATTAACTATAAATTGAAAATGGAGTGAATAATATTAATATTAATACAAATAATTAATATTTTAAATGATTAATTATAAATTAAATGAATCATCATTTTATAGTGAAATGTTTACTTTAAATGAAAAATGCCAGTCCATTGAACAGGGGCTTTCATTGCTTATTCATTTATTCAGCTGTAAGTATTATCCAGACTTTAAAGAACAATAATAGAGCAGTTAATAGCAAAATGTGTAATTCAGAGGTATTAGAATTTGATTAGCACTATTACAGGAGCAGGATTTTTGGATCATGTTGGTAATATTGTTTGTGATGTATTTTTTTTTCTCTAAACTTAAAACAAGTATTCATATTAGCTTTTGTAACTGCAGGAACTCATTAAAAAATAGGTTTATAAATTAGGTGCTACATACAGTTTATCATATTGTTTCAGACTTGGTCTGTACACACTGTGTAATGACAACGCAATGAGAAAGTGATTCAACGATTGAGAGCCATCAGTAGTCATCTTAATATCATACACAAGATAACTAACTAGCTTTAAGATTGACCCACTTTCTTAAACATAATGATCCATCTCTTTTATGAAATTGTATATGTATTTACAGTTTTGTTGACTCTTTACTCGTTTGCCTAAATTAGCCACCACTAAGACTAGATAATTGTTCTGTATTGGTCTTACTAGACATTTTTACATCAGACAATTAGTTTTTTTTTATACTGAATTGATTCACTTAATTAACAAATAATATATAATAATATAGACTCCACCCAAGCTCACTGGAAAAACATGGCTGTAAAAGGATTGCATTGCTTCTTGCAAGGTTTACAACACTTTCAATATAGAATTGTCAGTATGAGAATGAAAAATGAATTCAATTTAATGTGAAACGTTTTATTATGTTGGTCGCGGTACGTATTGTTCCGGTTCCTGTGAGTGGCACTAAAATGTTAATGTAGTAATGTTCCCGCCAACACTGAACCCTACTCTAAACCTAACTGACTGTGTTAACTAAAGCAATGCATTTGCACGAAAATGCATTTGCTAAAGTAAATACCCAGCATTTCTAGTTCAATGCTGTAGCAGGTGAGCTATCTCAGAGATAGAAGCAGTTTAAATATTCATAATGTTGAAAGACAGACATTTTTAACGTTTAATACCAATTTACATTGCCCCAATCTCCTTCTCTACATCAGGTCAAAATATATAGAGTCAAAATCTACATGCTAAAGTGTAAAAAATCTAAAATCTAAAGTGTAATTGGCATTATTTTACTGTAGTTTACAGCTCTATATATTTTTATTATCAGTATTCAGAAAAACAAAATATGTTCAGAGGCTTTTAAACTAGGTATTTGAAAACCACTAATTGGACTTTTGACTCAATACCTTATACTATAGTTAAAGATATATATATATATATATATATATATATATATATACTTTGTTGAAAGATTAAATCTACTAATTTGCATGGATTGAGATTGTGTTCTGTCCTTTTCAAAAGCAAGCAGGCCTGTTTTGATTATCTCTAATTGTATCTCAGATGAAAGTGAAATCACATTGCTTTTCCCCTTACACACACACACTCACATCCCTCACAGGAAACGCTCCTGTAGGATCACAAGCGTCAAAAGCGGCACAGAGAGGGCAGCCTCCAGTGTGGAGAGAAAGGGAGTCTGAATGAACAGATGGCAACACAGGGGAAAGGATACGGTGCCCTGCTGGTAAACTTTCCCCGGGCGAAGGCTTGGGAAAGGGAGGGGGCTCAAATGTTCTGGTTTAGCTAATCCTGTGCCTATGGACGGCGCTCAAATGAAAAACTGTATGTATTCTGTGTTTACTGCACTAACTTCACAACTATTACCACTACTAATCTACTATAAAATTAAAAGAGCTACTTTTTGCATAAGACTTGTGCTTTCCATGTACATGCACTCATATATTTCGGTACAGTATGTGCAAAGCCTAATCAATCACTGAAATAAAACGTGCTTTGGCACAGTGAAGGGTGACCATGATTTCGCAAAGTACCTTTTTTCCTGGATCATCGGCACCAAATCTCTAAGCCTAAAACTAACCTAATTCAACAAACAAATTGGGCTGAAAAGAATGTTATACTTATTACTCTGGTGCTGCAGAAACAACACATGGAAAACACTTATTAGCTGAAATTAGAATACACTCTTTCTGAAAGGCTGCTTTTGAAGAAAGATGCTTTTTGCCACCATATCAATGTAGTTCCGGCATTAGTTATCAGGCGATTAGCTAAAGCTAACTAGATAAACCATAACCCCAGTGTTGGTCTGCTCTTTAATTGGAGATGTAAATAAGTAAATGCCCAAAGAGATTCAGATTCAGGTTAAGTCCCATGACTAACTCCCACCCATTAAGCAGCTCTTGGATTTGATCCATAATCTATGAATGCTATCCCAAAAAACCCATAAATGTTCTATTTCGCAAATAACTCGCACTAGTAATTCCTTTTGACTAACTCTTATTTTGCCAAGCAGAACATTCATGTCTTTCTTTAGGGATCTCTTCAGGGAAAACAAAAAATTCAGAGAACTAACAAAGAACCCACACAAGATAGCTCAGGTATTTTAAATAACTCCATAGGTAATTGTATACGTAAGTGCTGTGATGTTTGAACAAAAGCAGGCAAATATGAAATAATTCAATCTCAAGGCACAATACCAAAAGCATAAGCATCACATTTCAATGCTCCAACATTTGGACATTACAATAAATTCAACTTTGCGGCTTGGGATCTTATTGAAAGTTTGCAGGCCTGTAAGATTTTGGACTGTCATAGTAAACCAAAATGTTGTGCTCTACATGTCTACCAGTGACTACAGCTTACAGTACTAACACACTGTAAAACTGTGCACAAACATACCAGTGCGTTTCACTGTCTTCAGCATAAAAGCACACCTCCCACATACAGCTTGCTTTGTCTCTGCAAGAGCAATTTTTCTGCCATATTTTAGGGAAAAAAAGCACAAATCATATCTCAGCATATGAGCAAAGCAAAGGATTTTTATTCAAAATAAATTTCATCTTGTCTTTAATATCCATTCCAGTATATGAGAAGGGGCTACAATTTTTGTTAAAGCTATACAAATCTATGTAAATCTACAAATCTATACACCATAGTTTTAAAGACCTCAATAAAGTGCCCTCAATAATGCTCTATTGAAAAAGGAGAAGCGTCCAGAATTAATCTCCCCTTGAAGCTGAACAGAATTTTGAGCTGAGGTATCAAGAACCCTTTCAAATAAAATAATGAAACCCTGCATTTTAAAATAATGGTTGTAATAACAATATTCACAACAATGGCAGCATAGGAAATTCACAACTGAACAAGATGTACAAAAGTGTGTTCCTCTTTACTATCAGAGAGAGAGATGTCATGTTAGGCAGGAAAGGCTGAAGAGAGCTTGATCTTCTCAAAGCACAACAGAAGAGGCCATTCGGCATGAAGTAATCAAAGAAAAGGCTCAAAGAACCATCTAAGAAAGTGTGAGAGTTCTCAAAATCTGAGCAATGATTTTTGGTTAAGTGATGCTTCTCACCTTTAAAATCTCTTCAGCTGGGTATTTTCAGTCTACAAAATGCCTGAAGTGGTTTTCAATGCCACCGCTTGACATCGTCTCCACTGAGGAATTTCTCTCAGAGACATTGTAATGAAATACTTGCATGTAGTCTTCAAAAGCAATATCTCAGTACAGGGAAACATACAAACAATTGGAAGCACAATGCTTTGTGAGAGTTGTTATCTAGCATGAATGTGTGGGAGCTGCTCTGAGTCTAATTTAAACCCTCGTGTCATCATGGTTTTGACTTTGAATTTGACTTTAAATGGTTAGTTCACCCAATAATAAAAAGCCCAAATTGATCATGTCTCTACAGAAAAACTCTACAGCTTAATTCAAATTGTATGATCTCTTAATGAACTTTTTGAACTGTCAAAGTGGTAGTTGCAGAGCTGTCAAAGTAGGGACAGAAATCACTCGGATTTCATTAAAAACATCTTCATTTGGGTTCTGAAGATTAACGAAAGTCTTGCGGGTTAAAAATGACATGAGGGTGTGTAAATGATGCCAGAATTTTCATTTCATTTTCAACATTTTTTTTTTTTTTAAATGGATTCTCAGATCCCGAGTGTACTATGAATTCAACTTCATTCTTCCTAAGGAATACACAATACTAGGGGTGAGCTCAATCTGCATAGCCAGACTGATATCTGACCGTCAACAAAAACTTATGAATTAACTTTTTCAATATAAGTACCACTTCTGTCATTCACCCAGGCAAGGCTTTTGGATCTTCTCAAGAAATGACCTGGAACCAGCTTGATTATCCATGTCTCTTCAGGGTGACCAAACCTTATCCATTTTAAAGCATTAATGTCACATCTTTGTCTTGCTTAGCCAGACACTGAGCACAAAGTCTAGTCCATACAGCTTATTCTATCCGAGACCGGAACATTTATGTAGGTACCATAACGCAGGTACATAAAGCAGAACATAGAAGTGTAGTTCAAGTATACCTTGTTTACTTGCTATTACAAGTATATAAAAAAAAAGACATCTTTCAAAGATTCAACGCCAAACGGACAAGTACATATTGGGAAGCAGAATGAAATTTTTTAAAATACAACTTTGTTTCCTAGCAAGCTGATAAAAATATGCTAACTTTAACTCCTAAAATCGTGAAAGGCCTTAATTCCTTAATTCCTTAATTCTACGTGGCAATGATTCAACAAGTTGCTGAAAGCATTCTTTAGAAATGTTGGCCCATATTGATAGGATAGCATCTTGCTGTTGATGGAGATTTGTGGGATGCACATTCAGGGCACGAAGCTCCCGTTCCACCACGTCCCAAAGATGCTCTATTGGGAAGAGATCTGGTGACTGTGGGGGCCATTTTAGTACAGTGATCTCATTGTCATGTTCAAGAAACCAGTTTGAAATGATTCGAGCTTTGTGACATGGTGCATTATCCTGCTGGAAGTAGCCATCAGAGGACGGGTACATGGTGGTCATGAAGGGATGGACATGAACAGAAACAATGCTGAGGTAGGCCGTGGCATTTAAACGATGCCCAATTGGCACTAAGCGGCCTAAAGTGTGCCAAGAAAACATCCCCCACACCATTACACCACCACCACCAGCCTGCACAGTGGTAAGAAGTGTCGCAAAGAAAAAAAAAAAGACATCTTTCAAAGATTCAACGCCAAACGGACTAGTACATATTGGGAAGCAGCCTAAAAACTTTTAAAATACAACTTTGTTTCCTAGCAAGCTGATAAAAATATACTAACTTTAACTCCTAAAATTGTGAAAGGCCACCCAATCAGTTTGGATCTTGCCATTTTTGAGTGCAATATGCATCAGACAGTCTTGGAGATGGTCCGTGGGCGAACCATGGGAATGTCATCTAAAGCTGAGACTAGTCCCCCTGAGAGATGTTCAGAGATGAAAGATAAGAATCACAGTTTGCTATTGAACCTCAGAGTTGCCCATGGCCAAATGGTTGTTAGTGAAACAGTGCTGCCTTCTCAGTTTGTAGATCAAAATGATCTCCATTTAAAAAGCAACTTTTCTCCTCATTCCTTCTCCCTGTGATGATGCTCTCAGTAGGTGTGGCAACAACAATTCCACAATAGTATCCACTCACAACACGTATTTGCATCTAATGAGCAATAAGACTAGTATTAGGTAAGCTTATTCTTTGTTTCATTCCACTATCCTGCCCCCCACTGTTCTTTTTTCATAATATTTGGTTCTGAAACAAGTTACATTCTGTCATCGATTTTTCCATACAACTGTGAGTGCTAAAGGCAGAGTTTTACCACTTTACGCAATGACTCCAACTTTACATTATTTTTGTAACCCTTACAAAATCCATAGCAACCCTTAACATACACAGACATTTGTTTCTGTCTGCCGTGGATGTATTGCGATTGATTCAGGATTCAAGCTGCTCTCTACAGGTTGATTCTGCTTACAAACAGTAACGAGAAATGTATTATTATAACAGGCAAATTATACACTCACCTAAAGGATTATTAGGAACATCATAGTAATACTGTGTTTGACCCCCTTTCGCCTTCAGAACTGCCTTAATTCTACGTGGCATTGATTCAACAAGGTGCTGAAAGCATTCTTTAGAAATGTTGGATTTATTGATAGGATAGCATCTTGCAGTTGATGGAGATTTGTGGGATGCATACCCAGGGCATGAAGCTTCCGTTCCACCACATCCCAAAGATGCTCTATTGGGTTGAGATCTGGTGACTGTGGGGGCCAGTTTTAGTACAGTGAACTCATTGTCATGTTCAAGAAACCAATTTGAAATGATTCGAGCTTTGTGACATGGTGCATTATCCTGCTGGAAGTAGCCATCAGAGGATGGTACATGGTGGTCATGAAGGGATGGACATAGCTCAGGTAGGCCGTGGCATTTAAACGATGCCCAATTGGCACTAAGGGGCCTAAAGTGTGCCAAGAAAACATCCCCACACCATTACACCACCACCACCAGCCTGCAAAGTGGTAACAAGGCATTATGGATCCATGTTCTCATTCTGTTTACGCCAAATTCTGACTCTACCATCTGAATGTCTCAACAGAAATCGAGACTCATCAGACCAGGCAACATTTTTCCAGTCTTCAACTGTCCGATTTTGGTGAGCTCGTGCAAATTGTTGCCTCTTTTTCCTATTTGTAGTGGAGATGAGTGGTACCCGGTGGGGTCTTCTGCTGTTGTAGCCCATTCGCCTCAAGGTTGTGCGTCTTGTGGCTTCACAAATGCTTTGCTGCATACCTCGGTTGTAACAAGTGGTTATTTCAGTCAAAGTTGTTCTTCTATCGGCCCATTCTCCTCTGACCTCTAGCATCAACAAGGCATTTTCGCCCACAGGACTGCCGCATACTGGATGTTTTTCCCTTTTCACACCATTCTTTGTAAATCCTTGAAATGGTTGTGCGTGAAAATCCCACTAACTGAGCTCAAAATTGCTTAAATCACCTTTATTTCCCATTCTGACATTCAGTTTGGAGTTCAGGAGATTGTCTTGACCAGGACCACACCCCTAAATGCATTGAAGCAACTGCCATGTGATCGGTTGATTAGATAATTGCATTAATGAGAAATTGAACAGGTGTTCCTAATAATCCTTTAGCTGAGTGTATATCATGATGAGCAGTTCACTTCTGCAAACTAGGCTACAAGACAGTACATTTGCACCAATAGTGAACTGTAATGGTGCCCACATGAAGGTACTCCACACCATCCTTTCGATTAGACTTGGAAATTTTATTGGTTTATTGGTGCTCAAACAGCTGTAAACAGTGAGATGTAAACTCTGTGCACTTCAAAATAACACATTTTATGTTTAATAGACCCTCAAAGGGAAAACAGCCATCAGCAGAGTGTTCGAAAAGCTGTCAGTAATGGAGGAATAATCGGAGAAACCGTCTATAAGCAGCTTCTGGTTTTCAGATTGGAGTAATGCCATGACCACAGTGTGCAGATGCAGCTGACAGAAAGCTGGCAAGGGCCACAGGTACATACTAAGGAATCTTGAGAAAGCGTGACAGTAGGATGTGAAGCAGTGGGCTTGCGTTAACAAGATGAAGGGTGCTCAAAACTTCAGGATGTCAGAGCACTTCTATTTTCCATTGGTTTTGTGCAAGATGCTTGCAGTATTGTTTAAGCTAGTGTTCATAGAATGCACCATTAGAGCATCACAGTTAAGTTACTGTGAAACACTGCAGTCGCAACACTGCAGTAACAATGAGAAAAATCTAACAGTATCAAGACTCTGTTTTCAACAATGCATGCCAGAGTGATTTTATTCAGGCTTTGTTGCATTGATCTAAAATTCGTTTGTACTCAATGCGATTTAATAACAGAGAGGCATAAATGCAATTGTGATTATATGATGTTTGTATATGACCTGTACACTCATTAATTATTTTATAGTAACGTAGTTTTCTATTTCGGACTACACTTAGGCTTCACTGTTAAAAATAAATGTACATTTACAGGTAATTGTCTGTATTTTTTACCTAATTTTCTCATTTTGTAACTATACAATGAAATAAATACCTGTTGTTTTAAAGATAGTTGCTGTAATTTACATTTCCACTATTAAATTCACATTGAATTGCTTGTATTTTGGTATTACATCAAATTTCTATTTTTTTTAAAGGAAATTTGCAGCATTTTACAGAATAGTATGTAATTTTACATGAAATGATCATTAACATTTAACAGATTTTTTTTCTGTAAAAAGAAAAAAAAAAGAAAACGAATATATAACTACAGAAATCTATAGTCATTCAACATGTTTTTCTTACCGTTTAAGATAATGTGTGAGGATTTGTTTTAGTATTTAGAAATAATAGTATTTGTACATATGCTGTAAAAAATTGATCATGATTTTAACAGTAAAAGTTAATGAAAAATGCTACAGTAAAAAACAGAAGGTTTCTGTACTATATATGGTGAATAACTGTAATAGATTACATTTAATGTAATTTTACAGTAAAATATTGTTAAATTGACAGTTTTGAAAGTAAAAAAACAAGTGAAGAACTGTAAATTAACATTCCCAGAATGTCAATTTACATTTGATTTACTTACCATTTGATGTATTTTCTTGAAATAACTATGTTTCTTAGTTTTTTTTTTTCTTCTAATCAGTTATGTAGGGTTTTATGTTACGTCTAAATGTTTTTAAATTAATGTTGATTGCATTTTTTTAATGTTATGTGTGTAGCACATAATGGTAGCTGCTTCTGATGAACTTTGATTCATCATGTGACTTTCTCATCACCATTTGTTATTAGTGGTTGTCAGTGTATTACAAAGGTACAAAACAGATGTTAGTACTTCATTCGGTTGGTAAATTAACATTATATCAGTTAATGAAAGTTTTTTTTTTTTACTGTAAATTTAAGGTAAATCTGTAAAACCTAAAACGTTATTACCGTATTTTTTACGGTAAACTTCTGGCAACCACAGCTGCCTTTTTTTTTTACAGGTGTATGTCTATATTCTAACAATTGATGTTTGTTAAAAGTAAAAGATTTTATGGGATTATAAGGAGATTTTACAACAGTACTTGCAACTGCTATTATGTAATACTGTAATTACATTTCTAATTAACAATCAAGACCTCATAGAACCTACTGAGATGTCATTAGGTGACCATTGTTGCATGCAGATGCTTGTGATCTAATTGCAAATTCAGCCTGTCTAGAAAACGGCATGCTTTGTTAAATTTGTCAAGGAAAATCCCTGAATAAATCAATTCTTTTATTTCTCAATAAAACTGATTTTCGCTTGGCTTGCTGAGGCTTTTGTTTTTCATGTTCCTATGTTGACGTAATTAAAAAGATATTGCAGCATTATTTGCATTCACCTCTTTTCGTTTCATTCCTCATCTCACGCTTTAACCAGCACACTCATCAAATTTCTGCTCAATATAAAACCACTTTCATTCAGTATAACTTTGGGAGTTGGGAGAAATTCTCACACAAGCAATCCACGCTGCCACTGTAAATAATGTTTTAGTTAGTTAGTAGTCAGTTAACCTTGCAATGTGCTTTGTGTGGTAAAATCTAACTGGTTTAAGTCACAAATATTAATTTATATGACTGAATCAAGTTTCACTGGTCAAAGCCTTTTTTAAGGGCCACAACGGGCAAAAATAGCTCTGCACATGTTCACTTTTTACAATGCATCCACAAAAGATCCAGACCCACTGATTTTTTCTTTTTTTCTGCGCATTTGGCAGTGGAATGGTGCAAATAAAATCAGACACACAATGTTGGAGCATATTTACACAGGCTTTATGGTGTGGACCTCAGGGACATCATGAGATAAAATGGGAAATTTCACTGAAGACAAAAATCCTCCCATGAGAAAGACCAGAAGAACTCCTACTTAAAAACATCCACCATTTTATTTATTATTCACCTATATTACTTGAAATCACTCATTTTGGTTCACAAAAGAAATAACAGAGTGCGAAAGCTTACCTTTCTCTGGACTAAGACTCCTAATATTGCTAATATCCTCCATAATTCAAACTGAGAAGCCTCCATGTGCTAACAATACGTGGCGAGATGCGTGCCGCTCTTCAGGAGAACAATCCCGTGAGCTGCTTTTCCAGATGAGAATGGCAGAATACTCATGATTCTTGTATCTCATTCTAAAGATGGGGAACCAAAGCACCTGCTCCTGTCTCTCTGCTTTGATTCTTTTCCTTGCTTCTCCCTCCCTTGCTTTATCTCTCTCTGCCTCCTCCTCCCTCTCATTCAGCGCTCTTTCCCTCCACGCGCTGCTGAGAGTACGAGAAGAGCCCGCTCAGAAAGCAGAGCCACGTGTGCGGCCGGTTCAGTGTGGTTCTTATCACCTTAAAACGGTTGCCGGTATAAGAGTGAGGAATTTAAGATAGAAGGCCAAGGCAGGACCAGTAAACTTAAATGGCAAGAGAGAGAAAGACAAAGACAGACAAAGAGAGACGATGGTGATTTGCAGAAGTGGAGTGTCTCTGTCTCCATCTCATGTTTTATTCAGCGCTGCTCTGCTCGGAGAGTGAATGGGTGCGTCTGCAAAGGAAAGAAAGCCTCGGAAACACAGGTGAAGGGAAACCAGGGACACGGAAGAATGTGAAGAGGGAGGGAAGAACAGAAGATCTGAAGGAGATTTTGGAAATATTCTATCATTATTTGCTCATGTTGTTACAAACCTGTATACTGATATTTGTGTCAAACACAGAAAAGGGGAACTTTTGAAGATAGCTTATGGCTCTGTTGTATACATGTCTGTTAGCATGCACAAAAATATTCACTGCTTTGTGTGATGAAATTCTTTAGCGTTCACGGAAGAAAAAAGTTATACAGGTTTGAAACGACATCAAGGTCAGTAACTGTGCTTCTAGGGAAATGAAAAACAACTACATAAAATGATAAAAGCATGTAAAGAATGAGCTTTTTAAAGTGCATCGAATAAGTTTTCCCTGAATGGCATGACAATGAGAATCATTCAGTCTCTTAAGTACTTTAGGAGTTGATAATGCTTTTTTTTTTTTTTTGAGTGCTAAACATGGGTTGGATGCATCATATAAAAGCTTTCCAGACAATGGAGAGAGAAAAAAAATTCACTTTCAATTTTTAAAACATCAGTGCACTTCTGATGCAATGATGCACCAAGAAACAAATCACTTATACAGCTTTGCATGATCAATCATACATTTGATCGAAGAATAGAATAAAAACTTTACAGAAGATGGAGACAAACTGAATTTTAATGCAATTTTATGTCAGTGTTAAAGTGGTTTGGAAAATGTATCTTTTTTGGGAGGAGACATTTATTGCATCAGATGTCACACTCACTTTTATTTAAATGTCAGAAGCTTAAAAGTAGATCTGTATTTAAACAGAGCTGTTATTAAAACCATATTTTCTGCATCTTAAAAATTAGGAATAAATTAACATTTTACTTGAAGCCCGCTTTTAATGCACTGCAGAATAAAGCTTTACTCAATGCATTATAATCCTTACAACACACATTATTAAGCTAAATGTTCTAGCAAAGAGTTGTAATCTATTATTACCACTTGTAATAACAGATACCAAAAATTAAAAAATTGCAATAAATATATTATGTATTATACATATGCACTAAAAATTCATTATAGCTGTGGATGCAATTATTTATGAAAATATTAAATGCATTAAACATTACAATGTGTCGTTGAAGACATACAGCTCTAGAATGCAAGCTTCAAATAATGAGTTCAATTGTGCTTTTACAAAACATAAAATAAAAACATGCAGTTATCTACATGCCATGGAAATCTAGCATGACAGCAAAGAAATAGCACTGACACCTTTTGTACTGACAGCTATATTGTGAAAAAGAGCTCCTAACAAACAGCACTCTGATCTTGTCAAAGGCAAACATTTTGCCTCTATCTGAGACGTTATCAACAAAGTTTTATCCACACAGAAGACTGATCCCATATGTTACATGTATGGCTCTAAACTAGAACAGAGCAGGAAACAAAAAGGAAGGGTATTGGATGGTGTAAAGAAAAAGACATTGACTCAGAATTCCCCAAGTTGCAATTAACTACAAGAACAGAACAAGTATATTTTTGACTGCTGCTGCTGCTTTTAAATGAACACAGAATGCTCGGATGGGTTTACTCTAAAGATGGAACGCAAAGCCCAGGAGAAGTGCAGTAAGAGTGAACGGCTATGTTCAGGAGCTGTCCGTGGTTCTGACAGCTCCAGCAGTCTGCCTATGGGAATCACCCTTAGCTCAAAGAAAGTAGGTCAGAAGAGACCAACAGGAAGGAACAGGCGCACTGTGCTGAACTGGACCATCTGTGCATTGAAACCACCACTTTGCTTGGCTCTTTTAACTGATGACAAACAGTTTTGACTAAATGCACTGGATAAAATGCATATATTATATTTCATTTTTAAGTACATAAACATCTGAAAAGGTACTTAAAGGTACAATGTGTATAATTTTTATATTAAAATATCCAAAATCCACTTGGACAGAGTTATATATTTTGTTAAGCTGTGTACTTACATTATCCTAAATGTTTCTAGGAATTTGTAAATTCAGAGAAAATCACAATTTTAAATAGTGGGCCGCCCCGGTCTTTTCACTCCACATTGCGCCTGTAAATGACGTAATATCCCTGGGCTCACAGTAACCGTGACAACAGACAAGGACAGCTGCGTAACGTAAAGCGGTGCGCTGCTGTTGTTTCGTCCAAACATTATGGACCATGGCAAGCAAACTTTGGAACAAAAGGAGAAATAAAACGAGGATCAATATCAGCGTGGGGTTTCCGAGATGGCGAGAGCTTTGCGACAAACTTTGACTTGACAGAGACGGCGCTCTTGCACGTTATTAGACAAGATAAGCAAATATAGGCTATAAGACTAATCAATGTTACACAGCTCAACATGACGAAGTGTTAGAATATCATCAGTATGATAATCTAATGTTGATCTATCTTACTGTTAAGTCTATTACAGCCAAGAAACTAATACTAAACATTACAACTTTCCACACACTCAAATGCAGTTTAGTATGATAGTGTAACGTTAGACTAAGTGAAACAGCGCTGCGTTACCTCACAGTTTTAATTCGTCAAATAAACTGACCTGTAAGAGTAGTATTTCAGCACTTATGAGTAGTTCGGTAGAATGAAATGTCTTTATATCCCCCGGGACTCGCGCGTGACACTGATATCTGTCTCTCATTAGTCATCACGCCCGTGATTCTCGGCCACGCCCAGCTTCATACTACAGTCATGTTAAAAACATACATTCATTCATTCATTTTCTACCGCTTATCCGCGGGGGCAGCAGTCTGAGCAGAGATTCCCAGACTTCCCTCTCCCCAGACACTTCCTCCAGCTCTTCCGGGGGGACACCGAGGCGTTCCCAGGCCAGCCGAGAGACATAGTCTCTCCAGCGTGTCCTAGGTCTTCCCCGGGGCTTCTCCCAGTGGGACATGCCCAGAACACCTCCCTAGGGAGGCGTCCGGGAGACATCCGGAACAGATGCCAGAGCCACCTCAGCTGACTCCTCTCGATGTGAAGGAGCAACGGATCTACTTTGAGCTCCTCCCGAGTGACCGAGCTCCTCACCCTATCTCTAAGGGAGTGCCCTGCCACCCTGCGGAGAAAGCTCATTTCGGCCGCCTGTATCCGGGATCTCATTCTTTCGGTCATGACCATAGGTGAGAGTAGGAACGTAGATTGACCGGTAAATCGAGAGCTTCGCCTTGCAGCTCAGCTCCTTCTTCACCACGACAGACCGGTACATCGACCGCATGACAGACTGGTACATCTACCGCATTAGGCAGGAGCTCTCCACCAACCTGAAGAGGACAAGCCACCCTTTTCCGACTGACTGAGAACCATGGTCTCAGACTTGGAGGTGCTGATCCTCATCCCAGCCGCCTCACACTCGGCTGCAAACCGTCCCAATGCACACTGGAGGTCATGGCCCGATGGAGCCAACAGGACAACATCATCCGCAAAAATCAGGGATGAGATCCTGTGGTCCCCAAACCAGACTCCCTCCAGCCCCTGACTGCGCCAGTAGAACTACAGAGTCCCCGTTCGGAGCACTTTCCAGCACCCCTACCAGAGACTCCAAGAAGGCCGGGTACTCTGCACTGTCATTTGGCCCGTAAGCACAAACAACAGTGAGAGCCCTATCCCCGACCCGAAGGCGCAGTGAAGCGACCCTCTCGTTCACCGAACTCCAACATATGGCGGCTGAGCTGGGGGGCTATGAGAAAGCCCACACCAGCCCGCTGTCTTCCACCGCAGGCAACTCCAGAGTAGCGGAGAGTCCAGTCTCTCTCAAGGAGTTGGGTTCCAGAGCCTATCTCTAGACTATCTAGAGGATCTCTAGTCGGTATCTCTCGACCTCGCGCACAAGCTCAGGCTCCTTCCCCACCAGCGAGATGACATTCCGTGTCCGGGATTGGGTTGCCGAGGCCTCTGCCTTCAGCTGCTGCCCAATCCACAATGCACTGGCCCCATATGGTTCCTCCCGCAGGTGGTGGGCCCACGGGAGGTCAGCCCCACGTCGCTCATTCGGGCTGAGCCCGGCCAGGCCCCGTGGGGAAAGACCCGGCCACCAGGCGCTTGCCAAGAGCCCCAACCCCAGGCTGGCTCCAGGGTGGGGCCCCGGTTGCGCCATACTGGGCGACGTAACGGCCTTTGTTTTTTCTTGAATCCATAAGAGGTTTTTTAAAAACATGCATTCACTTATTCATAAACATTATTTCCCCATGAATATTATTAGATCCATCGGCATGACGACAAGTTCCATGATCCCATATTCACGGCGTCCTCAATCTACACCTTTGTTATTGTTTTGAATTGTTTAGCGCCCCTTAGTGGTGAAAAACTACGGATTGTACCTTTAAAGGATTATTTCACCCAAAATTGAAAATTCTGTCATCATTTACTCACCCTCATGTTGTTCCAAACCCATAACACACTTTGGAACACAAATGAAAATATTTAATGAAATTTCCTCTCTCCATAGACAGCTACCATTTTGAATCTTCAAAAAGTTCATAAAGAGATTACAAAACTAATCCACATGAAATTTCTTGAAGAGACACTATATATACTTTGATGTATGATGCACAGATTTAATTTAGGCTACTATTCACATATAAAACGTTGATCAACGAACATAAACAGAAGCTCAACCGAACCTGTGCAAATCTGTCTGTGCAAATTCTGTCCACAAATCTATTGTGGAAGCTCAAAAATGCTTTGTAACACGAGAATGAACCTCATTGTTTCTCTCAAGTCAAACATCCTTGAGTTTCCATTTACAATATCTGACGAATTCTGGTGAATTGATGAATGTTTATTTATGAATAAAAGCCTAAATGAAATCTGTTCAGCATACAAAGCTATCCTGTACAAATTGGATTAAGCCACTCAATTCATATGGATTAGTTTTATAATCTGTTAATGAACTTGTTGAAGCATCAAAGTTGTAGTTGCGTAGCTGTCATGGAGGGACAGAAATCACTTAAATATCTTCATTTGTGTTCTGAAGATGAACGAAAGTCTTTTGCATTTGGAACGGCATGAGGGTGAGTAAATGATGATAGAATTTTTCCTTTTTGGCTGAACTAACCCTTTATAACTACATTCACTAGAATGGCAGTTGCTTTATAATGCATGAATTTTAAAGGAAATCGCTAAGGCAATAATCACTATTATTATTGCTCATTCAGGATTAGCTACAACAATTGGCATGTACTGTAACTTGTCTCGCACTGTTAATGCTGTTAAATTGAAGAAGGGATCTGAGCCATATATAGAGACAAGAAAATCATAAAGACTTCAAAGTGGGCAACACTTTATTTCGACATTCCACTAACTTTGCAACTTAATGTCAACTACCAGTCATTAAGAGTATGAGTAGACAGTCTGCTTAATATTTGGAAAAATTTTATTTGTATGATGCCCTAACAGGCATTCTACTGACTATAAGTAACTTTGCAATTATGTCAGCTTATTATAATAACTCTAGTCTTGTGTAGCCAGACCTTCAGACTGACAGAAGAAGGTCTGAACGCCATCTCAGCTTTCAATGGCCAAGGACTGTCCAAGAAGAACGAAAGCAACCAATCATAGTTTGTTTTGTTCCATGTCATGTTTAGGGCTGTGAAAGTTGATGTCACTACAGACTACGATAACAGACCAGCATGCATCTAGTAAATTGCAAAAATGGTGGTATGAACTTCACATACTTTTGAAAACCCAGGGTTTAGATGATACTAACAAGCGCTCACGGCCACAGTTGTAAACACAACGGGGTTTGGCGTCTTGACAGCTTTGTTTCCACACAAGTCTCCTTCAAATATTGTCGAATTCATCCAATCAGACAACGGTCGTCTGAGGTTGCGACTATACTAACCCTCACCCCAAGAGTTTACAAATACTCTAAAGAGAGTAAGTTGATATGTAGTTGCAAAATTACTTTCAGTTAGTAGAATAGACTACTGAAATAATGTGTAACTGTCTCGATTCCTAAAATATCCCATACATATCATTAAAAACAGTTCAAATACTGCTGAGTTCCCATAATCCTCATCTCATTTCAGAGGCCATTTCTAAATCCTTTAAATCTGAATTGGGTATTACCCTCTCCATGCGGTTTGAATCAATCTATGATAGACCTGCGTGTGTGCTAAAGTTCTTGGCGATGGATCCTATAGGTTCACAGCCTCTACAGGAAGATAAGGGATGAAGAAAAGTGAAAAGAACAGATGGAAGGGGAACAATAGCATCTTTCACCAGGATGATTTTATCTTAAGCTTAGATTCAGTAGATTGTCTTCTAGAAGAGCCAAAATGAGACACATTTGGCGACAAGCTGACCTGTATTTCCCCCAACATAGAAAAGCTGGGCATTGTTTAGCTGCATAGTCGCACCGTCAACACATTAAATTATCATATAATGAGCGGTTAAAGTGCCTCTGGCTGGCTATGTTGTAATATTTATACGAGTTCCACGGAAGCTGATACAGCTGATAAACTACAGACAAAGACAAAATATGCTCTTTGTACCGGATAAATAAGAATGATCTAATATAACTCAGTGCTTATCCCCAAGCACTGGGGTTACATTAAACAGATTCTTTACATTCATATTGATCTCAATTTTTCATATGCTTGTCATGCATATAGAGTGCACAATGAAGGAAACGAGATATGAATAATGGAAAGATATGAACCTATTTAGCAATTATTGATTTACTTTTGACTTCATTTGGATGAAGACCTGGAGTCTTAGCAGTTGGAAAAAACAGTGAAAAATCATCTCACATTACATGCTTCATTCCTTCTTTGAACTGTAAGTCAATACAAAACAACTTATTTATTTATTTGAACACTTGTGCCAAATACAAGAAATAGGTCATGTAGTCATGTAAGTACACAAGTGGTCAAGTGCTTTAGACCACTTGTGTGTATATACTGATTTGATTGATTGATGTATTTTTGTTTAGATTTATTGAATTTTTTCTCTCTACATCTAAAGCCGCTTTTCCACCGAAATTACCTGGAACAATTTGTCCAAGGAACATTTTTTTCCCAAAGACCTCTGTAAGGACCACCCGTCAGCCCAATGGGGGAATCTGACGGGCTGGGCGAAGGTACAATGCGTGTATGTCTTTTCAGCGCCCACGTGAAATTCACATAATTTAGTTTAAGTTTTACTTTAGCTGCTCGCTTAATCTGACTCCAATTGTAAACGATCTCTAATTGATAATGTTTCTAATGTAACATTAATAGCTGATCGCGCAATTAAATATGAACTAATTTAGATCTTTGATTCTTTAATTTCTCTTAATTTCAATTATCCTTTCATTCGGGCGTCGGACCGCATAAAGAACTCTAGGCGCGCTCTATGTTCTCTCGATCACAATCCGATTAGTTTAGAATCAAAACAAAGGAATATAGCGTTTACTAAAAAACCCAAATTATGGAATCGCCTCATGCTTATTCTCATAAAAGTGCCATTCGATTTAGTCACGATACTATAACATGTTAAGTCATAATAGTCAGAAATCCAAAATCTTAATATCGTGCTCATGCTCCGTATATTACGATTTCAGTATGATCTATCCTAAAAACTACAATTGCGGAAGCGAGAAAACCACATAAATCTACCGGTGATGAATGATTTCAGACGAATTCAAAATAAATCAAGATGTAACAATTCATTCATCAGGTAAAAATGTTTCAATGCCAATTACATAATTACACAATTATAAACCAATTCAAATATAATAAATACATAACATTAGTTACTCAAAAGATTTCTATAAGAGTATTTAAAAGTTATGCATACACACAGAGATGGTGGATGAAAGTCTTAAAGACATTCACCATCTCTATGTGGGGGCCCCTGGCTACAGAATGTCCCGTCTTGCTGTTGTGTCTTTTCCCCTAAATACTCAGACCAGAACAAAAGGATTGTAAATATTTATTGCCCCCACACCTGGCTTTGGGGGAGAGGAGGTGGTTTTCTTGAAGAGAACAGAATTCTCCTAAGTTTTCAAACTTTCTCATAATCCTAGTGACTGCTGTGAAACTGAGACCATTTTACCAATCGCACTGAGACATTTAAAATGATACTAAACATGAAATTGGAAAATAATAGATTCACAAGATACATCATACATAATACATATGCATTCTTGGAGAACTTCAGTGACTTGAATCAGAGGGGAGGTAGGGAGTGGAGGGAGGGGGGCTGGTCACATAGATAAGTGAGGGCAGTTTGGGCCGGGCGTTGTCCTATTCCTTTGAAATCTTCTTTCCAGATGAGTTTTATTGCTTTATTGCAGGATGTGTGATCTCAGATTTATCTTAGCAGGAAAATCAAACCTTCCACCTCTGATGTTGTCTGCGGTCTAAAGTACCATGAAGATTAAGTACGGTGACGTAGGGACTGCGCGCGACTTTCCACTTTCCAGCAGACTTTAAAGAAATGGTGTTTGAAATAAATCGCTGTTTGTACGTGAACTCAACCAATCAGCATGTTTACCACCCAAGTCCCACCCCCAAAAGTTCCTAAACTTTGAAAAAGTACTACATCGTGAGCAGGGACTTTCTGAGGGGGAAATTTTTACCCGAAACCTCATTTAGACCCTGGTCCCTGTGGTCGAAAGACACAGAGTGCACCCCAAAGTCCATATTTCCTAGGGAAAGTTCCTGCGGTGGAAACGCACCTTAAATTCCCAAACAGTGGCATATTTTCGGCAGTGAGTCACTGAAAGTAACAGAAGAAAATCCTTCCTAAGAATAAAATCCAAAATTTTAATTAAAAAAAATGTTTAAAATTCTAAAATAAATAAATAAATAAAATGCAAGCACCACCTAGTGTGAACATGATCTAGTCCTTCAAAATAAATACTTCAAAGGCAAGAGATGCTCAGAGAGAGAGTGGACACACACAATAGGCCAAGGGTCACGTTTGACAGCATTACATGTAAGAGAATGAGGCTTGGCTGGTCAGCGCTACTCTACCCATGCACATCCTTTGATGGACAAGAGTTCAGCAAGAAAAGTCCTCTGGGGCTTCAAAAGATATGACCATACAGCTGAGATAAACTAGCAGACCTATAAAGATCTGCACTGACAGAATAACGTAATAGTCCCGTGAGCAAAGACAAGAAATTCGAGGAGGATCAAAAGGGGGCGATGGAAAGATGGACAGAGAGAGAGAGAAGAGATGAAAAGGTGGAGAAATATATGGACATGACTCTAGATGCACTGGATGAATAGTTATTAGTTACAGTAACTTTAAAGGGATATTTCACCTAAATATTTAAAAACTGGTCAAAATGTACTCACCCTCATTATATTGCAAATCTATGACTTTCTTCTGCAGAACACTAAATGAGAAATTAATAACCAAACAGTCCATTGTTTGAGACATTTCTCTGGATATCTTCTTTTATGTTCCAAATAAAAGAGAAAATGATAGAGTTTTGGAATGACATGAGGGTGAGTAAATGATGGAGGAATTTTTATTTTTGGGTGAACTATTCATTTAAGTAGTTTCCTTGTTACAAAATGCTCTGGAAACCACCCAATATCCCCTACATAGAACCTGATCTCACCAAGTACGACATGTTCCTGGATCAGCATCTTTGTTGATGCTGGAACAACATTCCAATCAACCAATCTGATTTGGGGGACAAGTTTAAAGTTTATGTCAAGGCCGGAAAACACCAAACTGTCGGCCATCAGGCGTTGGACGGCATCGTTTTTTAGTGTATTTCCCTTCCTGAATGACGAAAATAGACTATTGATTCCTGCTGATATAGACAGATATTTCCTTGCACAAAGGCGCAGAACGGACATGCTAGTCCGTAGTCCATGCTATGCCGACGAGAGGTGATAACACAGTCAACACAGTGCGATAACTTATGAGTAAGGGTAGGTTCAGGGGTTGGGATATGTTTAGGACTAAATTTTTGGACAGGGATATTGTTCCTGAATCAACAAAATATGTTGACCCAGGAACGCGTCTAACTCCATTGCGGCAGTGGATTTTGCATGGTCAAGCATCAATTTCTCTCCAGAAAATGTAATCTAATCTAGTTAAAATCGCTGTTGCCTTCACACCACAGATGTGTGACTACTTTCTGTTGATTGTTGTTGAGTATTCACAAAATTACAACATTTACATCCTAGAGAAAGATGCTGCATAATATGCCTCTTCAAAACATGAATAAATCACCGTATATATGTATCAATCATCTGCACCTACTTGAACGGACCACAAGGAGAGGATATTGCCAACATGATGTTAATATATAATACCAAGCTGTAATAGGTTGTGATGCTACTGATAGTATTTTCTTGCATTCAGCAGCCAATTTGTGGTCTCACCACCATAATCAATTTTTGTCAAACCCCTGGGTCATACCTGTTTCACAGATATAAATGCTAATTGGAACTCAGGGGAAGACCCGGGCAATTACGATACACACACAAACCCACACGGGACACTGCCACCGCAACAATGCTTTTCAGGGGAGAAAAGCACTACTGATTTACATCCAAATTTCTGCGATCTCTACTTCAGAAAAGGTGAACGATGAACTGAAAAACTAAATGAATTAGAGTAGGAGTCAAACATGGAGCACATAAAGGGGTGATTTGCTACACATTATTACCATTTAACACCCTCTATCTTAGTTTTTTAATTAAATAGGCTGTTTTTGCTACTGTACATTTAAGGTTTGTAGTCATAGTCATAGATATAGAGTCAATGTTAAAGTCAAGAAAGCCAAAAATTGAAAAAGTGATGCACTAACTCATACTGACACCTAAATTAATATTTAGCAGACTAAACAGAGGAAAATTATTCCAGATTCTTTGTCCTTTGGTGTTTAATGTCTGTTGACAAAATGACATTTGGTATATTAGCAGCAGCTCTTGACAAATTGTTCAGTTTTTGTCAGAGAAAAAAAAAAAAACTCTCTTCTGTAGCGCTCAAACGTGATTGGTTACGAGACACCAAGTGAAATATGCCATTATTGATGTCAAATCTGACATTGACGTCATCTCGTCTTCAGGTATACATTTGAATATGTAAGTCATTTTAGATGAAAGCATCTGCTAAATGAATAAATGTAAATGTGAAAGTGTGAATGAGACTTGAGAGATATGGCACAACAGAGAAGTGTATCAAATTATATATCAATCTATTCCTCACACACAATTACAATATAACATCAGAAAACTTGAAATATTGTGCATGTGTTGTATGGAGTGTTGTTATGGTCATTTTTGGATACTGAAAGCCCCAAGTCACTGCTTTCATTATACAGAAAGGACATTGGAAAATCATTCCTGAGGGACAGTTTGCATGTTTTGTGACACTTTCAAAAGTGTGCAGTGAGTGGAGCTAAAAGCGTGTTGAGTTTGAATCTGAATCTGGTAATGTTTAATTACTTTGGTTGCTGTGCAATTTGGGACGTCCGGTGAGTAGCGCAAAAAGGTTCGTTTTGGAAAATAACGCACCACTGACACTAAACCCTACTCGAAACCTAACTAATGCATCTAGATAAACCAAACGTGAGATGGAAACATATTTTCTGAAACAACCATGTCATTTGAGCTTGCTTCTTCAAAAGTATTTGAACTCATTCACTGAGCTCTTTTGAGCTCTATTACTCATGTTTCTCAGACTGCGAGGGAAATTCTGTACCAGGGGAACTACTGAGCAAGTTTACTACATCAGAAAAGTCAGTGCTGATTATGTGATGCAAAATAAGTAATGCAAAATAAGTCTTACAAAGTCTATGAAAATAAGTTTTTATAATTAAAAAAAAAAAAAAAAAAGATAATTGCCTTGCAATCATAATTTGTTGTTCACTGCCACTAGTGTTCATTTCAGCTGCAGTGAATTTATGTAAAGGTATGTTTTTTGTAGTTTTGCTCTTTTTTTTTCTAATGAACATATACTGGGAAAAGAGTAGCATGAACATTCTTCTAAACATCTACTTTTGTGTTCCATAGAACAAAGGAGGTCATACGGGTTTGGATGGAATGACATGGAGTTAATGACAGGGTTTTTATATTGGGATGAATTATTCTTTTAAGAGTCAAATATGGAAATGAGACTTCCTCATCTGAATTTCTCAGCTACACACTCATTGAAAAAAAGCAGTGTGACCTAGAAAGCACCCCAATTCTCCATTTCAAGAGATTGTGATCTTAACCCTGAATCTGAATACGAGACAATGACCCTGGTCTCATTTTTCACAGAAACAACGAGTGCACTCTTTCTATTCCACACGGTGCACAAATAGAAGTAATGGAACATGCTCTTCCTGCTTTAATTTAATCTTTGGCCTGTTTCTCAGTGGAAACAAGGAAGAAGGCAATAAAATAAGAAAGAGCATTAGTGTGCCCCAAGAATCTACTTCTTTAACTATTAAAGTCAACGTGAAATTTGAATCCTAATACGCATTCCTGATCCTGTAATGAATGATTCAAAGAGAAATGCTTGTCTTCAAAATTTGTAATAATCAAAATTTAACTCCTTACTTAACTTTATCTACCTCCACCAGTCCTTTATATTTTTCAGCTCCATTCTGTATGTAACACCAAAGAGTTTAGATATACAAAGACAATGCACTCATATTACTGTAAATGCGCAAGTACCGCCTTCTACATAATAGAGCCAGTCGCCAATCAACCCTTCGCCGGCGGTTTTGATTGACAAGCGATCTGGCCAATCATAACACCGAATCCACTATTTTGTCCAACAAAGCGGTCAGGGGAGTTAGTTGGTTAACGTTGGTGAACTTGAACTTGAAAAATTGTTTTATACTCGCGTCTTTCCGCACTTGAAACAACATTCCTTCTCATTTCCATTCATGTTTATTTGATGCTATAAATGAACTAGTATGAAGAGATGATCGCTTCACGAGCCGTTTGAAGGAGCGATCTGTCACGACACATTAAAGAGCCACTCGTACGGTATTTATTGTTAAACTTCTTTAAAAAATTACAATATTTGAAATTTGAAATTTCATATCAAAAGTAACCTGCTCTGTCTAGTCTGTTGACGCGTTGCTCCATGATGTATTTTTTACTCCGTGAGAACATGATGTGTGGCGTGAGCGGCATGTCTTTGCGAACGGTCACTTGGTATAGTCATGCATCAGCTGCCTTTAGAAGTTCCGGTTGCTATAGAAACAGTGAGTGTTCTGAGATGCGAGCTTATGACCGCACATGCGCATTGGCTGATCCGACCTGAAAAATGCATTTTTTGTCATGATTTGAGTGTCTAGAAACAATATTTATGAGACCAGATTTCATTGATGATTTCAAATGTGAAATTGAATCGTAAGCTTGTTGAACAGCTTTGGAGAATTTCATGTATTCAAAGAGATTAGTAGCTGCACTTGCATGACTGAAATAGCTGCCCAAAAGGCATTTCAAAACGGCCGTCATGTGAAATGACTTGTCTAAAAAGGACCAGTCAATTCCTGATGCATAAAATCTAGCCCTGTCCAAATACATCCTGTTTCATTAAAGTAAAAATAGATTGGGGATTTTGTTGACTCGAGGGCGAATAAACTATGATTGTGGTCTTTACATCATTAGCGTTGTGAAAATCTATTGATTTTAATATTTTCACGCAGTCGTTTATCAGTAATGCTATTTACCGTGACGACAATGGACTGACTAGGTGAAGAGTGCAGTAGTGCTTCAGGTTTGAATTGGGTCCCCTTGGCCTTACAGGTCCTTTGGGCGATTACCGTAATTGCTCTCTCTCGGAGAGACCGGGCTAATTTAGGATGGTGCCACACACAGTGAGTCTGTCAGCGTAATAGGGTTTGCACACATCCCTAGCGTGAGGATCAGCCCGCGGCTGGAGCGAGTCTCAGAGTGATGTGATGCTGTAATGTTCAGCTGATAAGGCAGAGCTCAGTGCTCAACGCTACGGCTCATCAGATTGATTGTGTTCTGCCGAGTCGCTGTTTCATGCTCATTAGTTCTCTAATTCATATAATCAATAATATGGATTACAAAGACATTTAAGTGTTTGCTTGCCTGGTTGAACTAATTTAGTGAGGTACCGCGGTTTTATCACAGTCCCTTCAAGGAAAGCCAGTTACTTGCTGCAGCTCAAATCACAAAATTTCACAAAATTCACAAAATTAAAGTCCCAAACCTGCTAAAAATAAAATGAAATAAAAGTTTATGATAATAAGGGTCTGTAACATCTATACAACCTTTAATAATGTTCTTATTTATATTAGCATCTTATTTTGAATTGTACCTTGAGCATTGATAGTTTGATTTTCGGGAATCTCACATGATAAAACTGGTTGCTTTGGAAGTGTCTGCAAATTCAATAAATTTAATTATCAAGTTTAAAAAAGAAGTATTGCAGTACAACATCTTGCATCTTACAATACTACACAATTCTACATCCTCTCATGTATTGACTAAAGCCACAGACTCTGAATTAAAAGTAATGCATTGTGAATCGTTTTCTCTGAATGATAACGATGTGAAGAATGTGAAAAATCCCTTAAATCAGCAGGATCCAGACTGTTCTATAAAAAGGCAAGCAGTGACTATTGAACGGCGCACACATTTCAAGGCCAGGTTTTCAGTACATGTTGAATTCTCTGTATAAAAAGAGCTTGCAGTCAACGTGTCTATCGACACACATGGATGAGAAAATGAGGTAGCTTGAGTTACACATTTCCTTGAATATCTCCAAGTGTGACTTCAATTTAATCTTCAATCACAGCTTCCCCTTCTCTATCGCACCTCGGTGGAGAATTTACTGGCATGTCAGTAGATAATATATTGGAATTTTAGAGGTGTAAATATTTGCTCTGACAGAGATTTTATTCTGAACTCAATTATTTCAGAAAATCTAAATTATGCTGAAGATACAAATGCACAAACTGCATGGTCCAATGCCAAAAAAGGGGGTGGGGGGGGGGACTTTTAGGAAGAATATATGCTCAAGTCAAGCTCAGACACTTCATTATGAGCATGGCTCAGTATAAGAGACTGACAGTTATCTATGGAAGCCCGTTTCCCGCCACTGAAAAAATAAAATAAAAAGAAGATTATTGCATTTATCTCACAATTCTGTCTTATAAAGTCAGAATTGCAAGATTTAAAGTCACAATTGCAAGTTATAAGGTCAGAATTGTGACACAAAAAGTCAGAATTGTGAGATAAAGTCTCCATAGTGAGTTATAAAGTCAGAATTGTGAGATAAAGAGTCAGAATTTTGAGATAAAGTCTCAATTGTGAGTTATAAAGTCAAAATTGTGAGATAAAGCGTCAATTGTGAGTTATAAAGTCAGAATTGTGAGTTATAAAGTCAAAATTGTGAGAAAAACCTCAATTGGAGTTATAAAGTCAGAATTGTGAGTTATAAAGTCAAAATTGTGAGTTATAAAGTCAAAATTGTGAGTTATAAAGTCTCAATTGTGAGTTATAAGGTCAGAATTGTGAGATAAAGTCTCAATTGTGAGTTATAAAGTCAGAATTGTGAGATAAAGTCTCAATTGTGAGTTATAAAGTCAGAATTGTGAGATAAACCTCAATTGTGAGTTATAAAGTCAAAATTGTGAGATAAAGTCTCAATTGTGAGTTATAAAGTCAGAATTGTGAGATAAAGCCTCAATTGTGAGTTATAAAGTCAGAATTGTGAGATAAAGCCTCAATTGTGAGTTATAAAGTCAGAAGTGTGAGATAAACCTCAATTGTGAGTTATAAAGTCAGAAGTGTGAGATAAACCTCAATTGTGAGTTATAAAGTCAGAATTGTGAGAAAAACCTCAATTGTGAGTTATAAAGTCAAAATTGTGAGATAAAGTCAGAATTGTGAGATAAAGTCTCAATTGTGAATTATAAAGTCAGAATTGTGAGATAAAGCCTCAATTGTGAATTATAAAGTCAGAATTGTGAGATAAAGCCTCAATTGTGAATTATAAAGTCATAATTGTGAGATAAAAAGTCAGAATTGTGAGATAAAGTCTCAATAGTGAGTTATAAAGTCATAATTGTGAGATAAAGCCTCAATTGTGAGTTATAAAGTCAGAATTGTGAGATAAAGTCTCAATTGTGAATTATAAAGTCAGAAGTGTGAGATAAAAAGTCAGAATTGTGAGATAAAAAGTCAGATGTGAGATAAAGTCTCAATTGTGAATTATAAAGTCAGAATTGTGAGATAAAGCCTCAATTGTGAGTTATAAAGTCAGAATTGTGAGATAAAGCCTCAATTGTGAATTATAAAGTCAGAATTGTGAGATAAAAAGTCAGAATTGTGAGATAAATTCTCAATAGTGAGTTATAAAGTCATAATTGTGAGATAAAGCCTCAATTGTGAGTTATAAAGTCAGAATTGTGAGATAAAGTCTCAATTGTGAATTATAAAGTCAGAATTGTGAGATAAAAAGTCAGAATTGTGAGATAAAGTCTCAATAGTGAGTTATAAAGTCATAATTGTGAGATAAAGCCTCAATTGTGAGTTATAAAGTCAGAATTGTGAGATAAAGTCTCAATTGTGAATTATAAAGTCAGAATTGTGAGATAAAGTCTCAATTGTGAATTATAAAGTCAGAAGTGTGAGATAAAAAGTCAGAATTGTGAGATAAAGTCTCAATAGTGAGTTATAAAGTCAGAATTGTGAGATAAAGCCTCAATTGGAGTTATGAAGTCAGAATTGTGAGATAAAGTCTCAACTGTGAGTTATAAAGTCAGAATTGTGAGATAAAGTCTCAATTGTGAATTATAAAGTCAGAATTGTGAGATAAAGCCTCAATTGTGAATTATAAAGTCAGAATTGTGAATTATAAAGTCAGAATTGTGAGATAAAAAGTCAGAATTGTGAGATAAAGTCTCAATAGTGAGTTATAAAGTCAGAATTATGAGATAAACCTCAATTGTGAGTTATAAAGTCAGAAGTGTGAGATAAACCTCAATTGTGAGTTATAAAGTCAGAATTGTGAGAAAAACCTCAATTGTGAGTTATAAAGTCAAAATTGTGAGATAAAGTCAGAATTGTGAGATAAAGTCTCAATTGTGAATTATAAAGTCAGAATTGTGAGATAAAGCCTCAATTGTGAGTTATAAAGTCAGAATTGTGAGATAAAGCCTCAATTGTGAATTATAAAGTCATAATTGTGAGATAAAAAGTCAGAATTGTGAGATAAAGTCTCAATAGTGAGTTATAAAGTCATAATTGTGAGATAAAGCCTCAATTGTGAGTTATAAAGTCAGAATTGTGAGATAAAGTCTCAATTGTGAATTATAAAGTCAGAAGTGTGAGATAAAAAGTCAGAATTGTGAGATAAAAAGTCAGAATTGTGAGATAAAGTCTCAATTGTGAATTATAAAGTCAGAATTGTGAGATAAAGCCTCAATTGTGAGTTATAAAGTCAGAATTGTGAGATAAAGCCTCAATTGTGAATTATAAAGTCAGAATTGTGAGATAAAAAGTCAGAATTGTGAGATAAAGTCTCAATAGTGAGTTATAAAGTCATAATTGTGAGATAAAGCCTCAATTGTGAGTTATAAAGTCAGAATTGTGAGATAAAGTCTCAATTGTGAATTATAAAGTCAGAATTGTGAGATAAAAAGTCAGAATTGTGAGATAAAGTCTCAATAGTGAGTTATAAAGTCATAATTGTGAGATAAAGCCTCAATTGTGAGTTATAAAGTCAGAATTGTGAGATAAAGTCTCAATTGTGAATTATAAAGTCAGAATTGTGAGATAAAGTCTCAATTGTGAATTATAAAGTCAGAAGTGTGAGATAAAAAGTCAGAATTGTGAGATAAAGTCTCAATAGTGAGTTATAAAGTCAGAATTGTGAGATAAAGCCTCAATTGGAGTTATAAAGTCAGAATTGTGAGATAAAGTCTCAACTGTGAGTTATAAAGTCAGAATTGTGAGATAAAGTCTCAATTGTGAATTATAAAGTCAGAATTGTGAGATAAAGCCTCAATTGTGAATTATAAAGTCAGAATTGTGAATTATAAAGTCAGAATTGTGAGATAAAAAGTCAGAATTGTGAGATAAAGTCTCAATAGTGAGTTATAAAGTCAGAATTGTGAGATAAAGTCTCAACTGTGAGTTATAAAGTCAGAATTGTGAGATAAAGTCTCAATTGTGAATTATAAAGTCAGAATTGTGAGATAAAAAGTCAGAATTGTGAGATAAAGTCTCAATAGTGAGTTATAAAGTCAGAATTGTGAGATTAAGCCTCAATTGGAGTTATAAAGTCAGAATTGTGAGATAAAGTCTCAATTGTGAATTATAAAGTCAGAATTGTGAGATAAAGCCTCAATTGTGAATTATAAAGTCAGAATTGTGAGATAAAAAGTCAGAATTGTGAGATAAAGTCTCAATAGTGAGTTATAAAGTCATAATTGTGAGATAAAGCCTCAATTGGAGTTATAAAGTCAGAATTGTGAGATAAAGTCTCAATTGTGAATTATAAAGTCAGAATTGTGAGATAAAGCCTCAATTGTGAATTATAAAGTCAGAATTGTGAGATAAAAAGTCAGAATTGTGAGATAAAGTCTCAATAGTGAGTTATAAAGTCATAATTGTGAGATAAAGCCTCAATTGGAGTTATAAAGTCAGAATTGTGAGATAAAGTCTCAATTGTGAATTATAAAGTCAGAATTGTGAGATAAAGCCTCAATTGTGAATTATAAAGTCAGAATTGTGAGATAAAAAGTCAGAATTGTGAGATAAAGTCTCAATTGTGAATTATAAAGTCAGAATTGTGAGATAAAAAGTCAGAATTGTGAGATAAAGTCTCAATAGTGAGTTATAAAGTCAGAATTGTGAGATTAAGCCTCAATTGGAGTTATAAAGTCAGAATTGTGAGATAAACCTCAATTGTGAGTTATAAAGTCAGAATTGTGAGATAAAGTCTCAATTGTGAATTATAAAGTCAGAATTGTGAGATAAAGCCTCAATTGTGAATTTTAAAGTCAGAATTGTGAGATAAAAAGTCAGAATTGTGAGATAAAGTCTCAATAGTGAGTTATAAAGTCATAATTGTGAGATAAAGCCTCAATTGGAGTTATAAAGTCAGAATTGTGAGATAAAAAGTCAGAATTGTGAGATAAAGTCTCAATAGTGAATTATAAAGTCATAATTGTGAGATAAAGCCTCAATTGGAGTTATAAAGTCAGAATTGTGAGATAAAGCCTCAATTGGAGTTATAAAGTCAGAATTGTGAGATAAAGTCTCAATAGTGAGTTATAAAGTCAGAATTGTGAGATAAAGCCTCAATTGGAGTTATAAAGTCAGAATTGTGAGATAAAGTCTCAATTGTGAGTTATAAAGTCAGAATTGTGAGATAAACCTCAACTGTGAGTTATAAAGTCTCACAATTCTGACTTTATAACTTGCAACTGTAAGTTTGTCACGCAATTCTGAGAAAAAAAGTCGCAATAATCTTTTTTTATTCAGTGCTGGAAACGGGCTTATCTTATAGGAGGTTGTTGAAAAAAATGTGTAAAAAAATCAGTAACACTTTACAAAAAAGTTAACACTAGCTAACTACATTAATGAACATGAACTATAATAATGAACTGCACTTCTACAGCATTTATTAATATTGTTAATGTAAATTTCAAAATTTACCAATACATTATTTCAATCTTTTTAACATTAGTTAATGCACTGTGAACTAGCATAAACAAACAATGAACAAACTAACTAACATTAATGAAGATTAGTAAATAGAAGATAAGCACTAGTTATCTAATTCTTAATAATTTAATAAAATAAAACAAAACTATGATTTATAATCTACTTTCCACATTTGAAAAAATAAAATATCCAATACATACATGTACATGTAGTGCATAATAAGAATGCAATGTGAAGATGCAGAAGATCTGAAGAGAAAGTAGCCCTCAAATATTCTCTTATAATATAATGCAGTTATAAATGCAATAAACAGGAGGTTTAAGGTACCCAGCTGTGCTCTGTTCAGCCATTATGCAGAATCATACTGCGTGTATGAGCTTTTACATGCAGTCAAAATAATAAAACAGCACTGGAAAAGTGTCCAGCAATCATAAGCAGTCATTATAGCCTTATAGTTATTGCAAGTAAGCAATAAAAGAATGCTCTTTTTATGAAGCAGCTGTAATTTGTAGTTATTTCACCATGCCTCTAATGCCCGGTGACATTTCTTTACACCATTTCATTTAAAGTAGTTTAGCCTACATGTATTTGGTGATTGCACGTCTTAAATCACAAAGCATGTTATGCATTTAATTGTATGTATAAGAGAACTATTTGTTTATCCAGGCGACTTTCCGCACATTCATATTAGAGTTTATCTTCTATAATATTTTCCATAATATATGTGCACAGAAGCCAATCATTACATAAGAGTTAAAGTGAGTCTCATGGGTCTCAGACATTACAAAAGAGGCTCTGTACACAATGTTGTTTTGTTCTCATTTGTTAAGTTGACAGTCAACTCAATATACTGTAAACATTGCAGACAATCACAAAATGTGAAAAAAGAAAACAAAATATCTTAACTATAAAGCATTTGTTATGACTGAAGGAGTGAATAATGCTTCAAAAAATGAATGTACTGTCGTGTTGGCGAATTAAATTAACTGGTTTATATATTATTTAATTTAAAAAAAGAAGCAAGTTTTCTTTGAGAGTTAGGGTTCGGGCTACGGTTTATTATAATTTACATGAAAACAATATTGTATTTCCCCATTTAGGTGTGTGTATGTGTTATTAATGCTTGATTTTGTGCCAGTCCTGGATCTTTATCACAATCCCGTTCTGCTGAATTCTCGTCTCATCAGCGTGTTCAATCATGTTCTGTTTCTCTGATCATCTTTTTCAAATTAGCAAGTGGAATGGTTTTTCTCAGCTTAATATGCTTTTGAATTTAAAGATAGAACTGAAGCAAACTGAAGAAGCTAACAGTGTATATTTGTGTCTGTACTCTGACTATAAATATGAAAAAATGAGCACTTAAATGCCTTATGGTGATTGTACTGCAGAATATCAATGTTCCCAGTTGAAAATAAGCCAATGTTCCCAGAACACTACTGAAAAAGAAATCAAATTCATTAATCATTACTACTGCTGTATTGCAGGAATTCTTCCTTATAAACCAGTGTTGCCACTATCCAGTACTGAACATCCCACAACTTAAGGGATGCAATTAAAAAGCAGACACATCATCTAGCGAGCCTCAATCGTATTACCAACAGCATTTATTTATTTAGAGAAACGTCTTCAACATGGATGTTTCAAGTTCTTTGCAATTATTATGAGAACATAAAATTAGGTTGGATTATTCGACATGATGAGTGGTACTATGCTGCATTAAGAATACAGTAATCAATTATAAGCTTTTTATCTTTGTAATCTAAGGGACAAATGCATTTTGGAGGGAAACAGTGGAGTGAATATAGTTGCAATCAATTGTATTTGTTTATAGATTTTAAAGTCTTATTTATATATATTGTGACGAGCAGGGCGGGCGAGAGCCGTGAGGGAACCGCGTGAGGCTGGTGACGTGATTGCTAATGAGCGTCAGCTGCTCGCTGCACCGGTCTCGTCTCTCTCACGGAGGAGCTCCGGAAGCATAAAAGACGAGCGACTACAGTGAAGGATGAGAGGCCTGGACTTTATGTTGTGTTTTATTTTGTTTGTGTGGGCGGCAGTCGCCGTGAGGAACTGCCGCCATTTTACTTTCGTTTTGTTGTTTGTTTGTTTTCTTATTCTTCCCGTACTTAAGAACTGTGTTACATACATATATACATATATATTATATTTATTAGCAACGCAACTCTTGAACATTTTGTCACAAATTAATTATGGTTAAATCTACTTAAATTTGTAAAATGGAAGTTAACTTGGTGCGTTCACACTTGTAGTTCGGTTCGTTTGGTCCGGACCAAAAAACAAAAACAAAACATATAGTCCTGGTCCGCTTAGCGTTCACAATTTTTAACAGCGAACCTAAAGTTACCGAACCAAAGGCATTGGGATACGGTCACGACCTGATTGGTCGGCTTTTATGACGTATATGTCAGGACTCTGGTTTGATCTTTCTGCTGTGGTTGTCTTGTGTCTTAATTGTCACCTCACCTTACCATCACAGCTGAATCCCATTCTAATCAGCACTCTCTCTCTCTCTCTCATTACTCACACACCTGTTCCCCATCTTCTGCACTGATTTTCTCCACTACTTATACTCCTCTCTTTCTTTGGTTCTCTGTCAGTGTGTTTTGGTTTCCGTCAGCTTCACCTCTGTCCCCTTGTCAGAAGATCTTGTTTTTGATTGCACCTAACATTTAAAAGCCTTGTCTGGTTATTTGACCCTGTTTTGTTGTTCATTTGCCCAGTTCCTGTTCCTTTTCGTTCCTCGGCTGGCTCACCTGGATTTTGACCCTCTTGCTCTCTCTCTGGACTGTTGCCTTGGTTTTGCCCTGTATATGCTGGTCCGATTGGATTTCGCCTCTGTCTCGCCCTTCTACTTGGTGGCTCGGCTACCAGTTATTTTATGTTTTGTTTTGATTTCCTTTACCCTTTGGACAATAAATTCTGTTTGCACTTTATCTGCTCTTGGGTCCCTGTTGTCTCTGCCTCTCCTAACAGTATATTTCTCGACGGAGCTCGCTTACCGAACATTTAAAACAATGCTGTGTGCTGGATTAAACGCAATCATTTCATGCGTGAATATATGCTTTATTTTTGCCAACTGAGAACTCACGAAGAGCTCATAAAATGTTCAAAACATTCAAAACAGCTCCAGGATTTCCTACATTGTCTGCAGAAACAAATATTGATGAGGCACTTCACCTCCTCGTTGCTCCACGTTTGCCCTCGACTCATTTTGGATACACCGATCTTTCCGCGTCGTCAAATCAGCTGACATCACGTCCTGTTTTTGGTTCGTTTACATGTCTTTGGTCCATGTTGCGTTCATATATCAATCAAACCGCACCAGAGTTTGTTTGGAAGCGGACCGAGACCCAACTTTTTAGCGGTCTCGGTCCGCACCAGGGTTCGGATGGCAGCGTTCACAAATATTCAAATGAACCGCACTAACTGAGCAATCGCACCAAGGTTCGTTTTAATCGAACCAAACATGACAAGTGTGAACGCAGCCTTAATCATTTTGTGTTGGGACTAACTACACAATTCATTCTGGTTTCAGACCGGAGAAGACCTTACCCTGGTAAAATCACTTTGGCACATGTCCTCAAGTGGCTTCTTGCTTTATTAAATACTGTTCCTTAGGACTCACTGTAATTTTTCCAAACATTCCCCCCATAGACAAGACGGATTGAAGGAAATGTAAACAGATATGTGTCAGCAATGGTTTCATGGTGTCATCTGAAGTGTCCCAATTAAAAAACAACAAGGTGTGCACATACATCCCATGCGCTAAATATCAAACTGCATGTTTTCTGATGTAAAATGTAACACACAGCACTTCAGATAATCCACTACCACCTTAATGGGCTGTGGGCAAACAAGGATTTGTCTCTCTAGAGGACTGCTGCTTTAAAATAGACTCTAGCTTGAGGATTTGCTCGAAATACAGCCTGCTTGTCATTCTGAGGAAAGACAATGTGTTAAAAAAGAGCTGATAATGAGGTGTTGATGTATTCCACACAGCAGACACCTTTAACACCAATAAAATTAGCCCTTTTGACACCATAATGCAGCTTGTGAATGGGATTTTCTTTTTCGTTCTATTAATTATTAATAAAAATGATGATAATCAGAAACCAATTGTAATCTGTTAGAAGTTTCGCTAAAAATGGTGAATTGCTAATTGCATAATATAGTATGCTTGACAGATGCAGATTCTATAGATCTCCAACTTACAGATAGTAAAATTGCACAGACATCAATGAGTAATCTATCTCTGAGTTTGCATAGCATACGGTTAAGATAAAAAGTGAGGTTTCTGTGGCTTATTTAAAAATAAAGCCCCAGACATTGATATTATGTAACAAGACGTCTAACTGCAGCTGAGTGCTTTTGAAGTCACGTGATCACAACACACTTTTTGATGTACTGTACTGTACACAAGCTTGATTTGTAATCTATTCAGTGTTATAAATGCGAGGCTGTTCGACTGCTAGTCTTGCGTCAAAAAGTTTGGTACTGACTGCCACTTATTCTAGCCAAGAAACGCCTACTAGACAGGGAAAGCTTGTCTGACTGACATGTAACAACCAATTTATTTAAAAAAGAAAAAAAAAGGTTTGTATGTGCCATTTACGCCCAGGTTAATATAACACAATGATAGATCTACATGGGAAAAAAATGTACAGTGTCGGAATAGAGGCAACGCAATCTCAACAAACACACAATTTTTTGATAGATGAAAACTAAAAATGCATCTAATCGCAGCAGTGTTTAAGTTCATTTACAAACTCAGGATTAACAAAACACTCAGGGTAACAAACCGAATGACCAACATAATGCAATGAAGACGGAGTGACTGTTTAAACGTATGCGTGCATTTCCAGTGTGCATGAATTGTCATTTTTCATGCGTTTTTGGTTGTGTTGTGTAGACAGAGACGGTTTCTGAAACGCTATGGAAATTTCAAGGTAGACGAAGATTTTTTCTTTTTAAAACGAAAAAGTGCCCATTGCCATTAGTCTATGAGTAAAGTGTAAATTGGCCTTTATAGTCTGATTCACAGAGCTGAATGAGGTTGTTTACTGTGAAGATTATAACGGTATCACGGCTCGTGTGATGTATAAACAGCATTCCTATTACTTCTGTAGCACTGCAATATGAATGCAACCATTTAAAGCTCATTAGTTAGACCTCAATTCCATTTTAAGCACTTTAGGCATATATGACATTGCAATAAAGCTGACTTACTGTAAATGAGATTTCTGGGAAGGTTTGGGGCTGCACATTCACTTTTATTACCTGCATTCATCTGAAATGAACATTAATGAGGATTCGAGTTTACAGGCAGCAGGCCAGAAACTAACTGGGGAAAAAAAAAACCCCAAAAAAAACAAAAAACCACACATTAACTTTGATCCAAAAACAAGAGAGATGCCTACTAGACAGCATTTTTATACTTCAGAGAAAGATCTATTTGTTAATTTTCTAAGGTTCATTCGGTACTCTACCAAGTCATGTTTCGTTTGAGGCCGTTTTGTTCTCAGAGTTTTCATTATCTACTAAGGTCACGGAGAAAGTTGAAATTTCAGTTAATTGACGAAGCGAGTATGGTTATTGAACCATGCAATAATCTCAAAATGGCCAATTTTGGAAGACAGCTCACTAGGTTCTTGTGTCAACAGTCAACTCATTACAGGAGAACCGATGGTGATTTGAGAAAGAGAAAGGCAGACATGAAGACAGAAAAGACACCGTCCGTATCTGCTACCTTTGCTTCCGTGTTTCCTTTCTGTCTTTTCTCGCCTTGGGCTACCTCTATTCTCCGGAGAGAGCGGCCAGTACAGAAAATTACACGGTCAGTGCAATTCCCGAGCCTTATTTAGGGGAATGATTGTTTATCCTGAAGACATATGGAGAAAGTTAAAAATGGAGGTGGGCAGAGAGAGCAAAAGAGAAGCAAGAAAGCCATTAAAACTGGACCCGTGTGTACAGGTTTATGAACAGCAGCGTCCTCTGAGACCGAGCACATATGAAGTGAATGCGAACAGAGATGCAGATCGTTAGCTGACACCTCAGAAATGGCTATCTCAATAGCTGCTTTAATACGAGGTGATGAGCTGTCAGATCGGACATACTCTACTGTCCGGTAACACTAACGGACTGTGAAACATCTCTACAGACCTCTGCCTGCTGAGAGAGAAACATAGATCTGATATCTAATAACCCCGCGCAAATCGGCAGAGCATGAGAAGTTTCCTTCAAATAACTGTCAGTTCTCCTTTTTCATGTGGTGTTTATGAAGAGAGGTTTTCAAGGAGGGCAAAAAGACTTTGTGTAATCATGATAATCGGAAACATTTTGCACACAAAAACTGAAAAGCTCTGATTTTACTGGCAAGCTCTGCCCAATGGCGTCAAGATGCACAGGTTTTTCCCCACCTCGCATTTCATGGCGTCAGTCTAACAGGAAACAAAGCTGTGTTTATGAGGTACTGGGCTATAATTTCTGCTTCCTTTCTAAGTAAGAGTTTCTACAATCAAGGATGTAGCTATGCAGTGTTCATTGTAATCATTCTTTAGACAGTGTTTTGGTTCACACAAATTATGGTTTACCTGAGAATAGCAACACATGCTCATTGGAAAAAAATGTTCCTGTGGGTTCCTTTTTGCAAAAATGCTATGACGTTGCTTTAATATTTTGCCACAATTTCAAATTGAAATGTCCATTGAGTGGTGCTAAAAGCAGATGAATATGAATCTGGCACCTTTCTATTATGCTGGCTGTAGTATGTATCGTGATCATACCCAAATGAAATGTCCGGCGAGTGGCTCTAAAGGTTAATGCTCTGTCACGCTTGAGCCTCTGAGCAAGATTAATACATCAGAACAGACATAAATATGGAGCTGGTTATGAGATGCAAATTAGTTTACAAATCATGCACTAAGGTAAAAGTATTTTGAGGTCATAACATAATGTGTCATGATCTAGTTTCATGTTATTGTTCAGGTTTCATGTCATGTGTCAAGTTTGTGTAGCCATGTGCTCCCACTGTCATGTGATCTTTGTTTTGCCTCGTTATTAGTTCATTGCATTCAGCTGCGTCTCGTTATCTGTCATGTCTGTCACCTGGCCTCGCTCGTATTCCTCTGTATTTATTCCCTTTGTGTCGGTCCAGTCCTTGTCCATTGTTAACGTTTCATGTTGGTGTTAATTCGTGTGTTTCTGTCCTGTTTCAAGTTTTCATTAAACTATTGAATGTTCATCTTCCTGCTCCGCGTCTTGATCCTGCTCAACACGTTACATAATGCAAGGAATCATACGAACTCAAGTCTTCATTATTTGATAATCTGCTTTGATTTATGGGTATGTTTTTGGAGTTTTGCAAAAAAAAAAATGTAGGTAGAGCCACATTTTGAGTCTAAGTACTGTAGGAATATGATGTTATACTTCCTATAACACCAGATGTACTCGTTACATCAGAAGAAGAATGGCGTCTACGCTAATTTTTGTCTCTCTGCTTATCCCAAGGTTTACCAATTAACGTGATTGGCTGGATCCGGGCCGTGCCCGGGTCGGATGGGGAACCTGCACCTGTGTGCGGCAGCAATGTGGCCCTGGAGTGTCGGCGGAGACAGTGTGAACTAGCTCATCCTTTGTGAAGACCTTACCGACTCATCAGCTAGTGGCACATTTCCCAACAAACCGTCCCATACCGGCGCGATCAAAAAGATCTTAAACTAGATGGAACTGGATTAAATATTTTGACTGTTGCGACTCCAATCGGACTTGACCTGTAACTCTGCCTGAGTATCGGGCAAGTGTTCACTGTTGGCCAGAGGAGAACTGGCACCCCGACTAAGCCTGGTTTCTCCCAAGGTTTCGGTTCCTTTCCGCTGTTGCCTTTGGCTTGCTTAAGTTGGGGACACTTGCTTGATATTCAGCAGTGTTTTTGATATGCCTGCATTGGCGCCGTTGTATGTGAACTGAGCCGAGCCGGACGATTACGTCACTGTTTTCTCCAATGCTGATATGCAAAAGTTAACTAGACTAATAACTTTTGATCTTTGCAACAGAATGAATCAATACAAATATATAGAATAAGCTGGACAAAATTATTTGCTAATTATTAATGTAAAGCTGCATTGCCACAATTTGCATTGTAAAAAGCGCTATATAAGTAAAGGTGACTTGACTTGACTTATAGTTCATTTTCTGCTTTCCGCTCCATCTAGAGCACAGTTGAGCGCACAAGCCTTTCGAATAAAACTCTATTGACTGTAAGCATGGCTAAATGCATTTGGCACCTGAGCACTAGTGGACCTTTGTTTCTGTGGCCTTAAATCACTCGCCCTGTTGTCTCTACAAGTTTGCATGGACAGAACAATCAGGTTGCACACTGACAGAATGCGCTCGCAGTTTGCTGTCACATGCAAAATGACTCTATACTTTCGACATTAGTAATAATATCTCTGAAACTGTGTTCTAAGATCTTCTTAACAGGGTCACAAGGTAATGAGAAACCTCCCATCACTAGCCACAATAACTGTTAGCATATAATAATATAGGATAAAAGATTTTTTATGTGAAAATACATTCTCTTAACCCTGTTTATTGTTCATTAACTACTATAAATATGCCATTCATGGGTTTATCTCCCTCCAAAAGTGTAAACCTTGATCCCCCATGCACCATTAAACATTGAGAGCAGTCCGTTCAGATCTGTCAATCTCTGTCCAGCTCAACCAATGGCGAGAGTTTGGAGCGTGACAACTGTAGCTGGCTGAGCTGGAGGGTGTTTAGCCAGTGTTTTAGCTTTGAGTACAGGAGCGCAAGCCATAGGGTTGCATTTGCAAATTGCATTTGCATTATTTGTTGCATTTAGACCGTGTGTGTGTGTCACATCATGCACCTATTCAAAAAGATATAGGTTCCAGGTTATATTGTTTACTTTGATGCCTCAATTTTAGATAGCATGGAATAGTTGTGGTGCATCATGTCAAAGAATATACCATTGGACAGGGTTCAGACGCTATAGCACTTGTTTTAGACAGTGTTTGCCTACTCAAATGCTTTCTCATATCACATAGTACTAGTAAGTGCTGTATTTGAGATGTTTGAGTTGGGGGAGGAGCAATGTTGTGAAAGGGGCGCTTGCAATATATGTTTTTGTAATTCCACTAATGTCGTATAAATTACACACTTTTAAAGTGAAAGTGAAAGTCGTGACGTGTTGTCAAGTATGGTGACCCATACTCGAAATTGGTGCTCTGCATTTAACCCATCCCAAGTGCACACACACAGCAGTGAGTAGTGAACACACACAAACACACACAGTGAACACACACCCGGAGCAGTGGGCAGCTATTGCGACAGCGCCCGGGGAGCAATTGGGGGTTAGGTGCCTTGCTCAAGGGCACTTTAGTCGTGGTATTGAAGGTGGAGAGAGTGTTGTTTATTCACAATTCCCACCTTCAATTCCTGCCGGCGTGGGAATCGAACCCGCAACCTTCTGATTACAAGCCCAACTCCCTCACCATTAGGCCACGACCATATACAACGTGATCATGGAGAGCAGGAAACATTCTGGCTTCTGGAGGATTCTTACTTTAAAAATAAGTTGCTGAAGTTTACTTTTAACAAGATCCCTGATGATTTCAGTAAGTGTGTTCACATTTTAGCGCCAACAGGTAGATCTGTCACAATAAAAAATTCATGCTTTGCAAAGATGTTGTAGACCAGGGATAAACCAATCCTGCTCAACCCTTTTAAGCAACCACATTTAGCTGGTTCTGCTGTGTTCGATTGGGGTTGGATCTGAACTCTGCAGGATGGTAGTTCTCCAGGAGCAGGCTGGCTAGCCCTGCTTTAGACAACTAAATTGGACCCAAAAGCATTTATTCATCGAGAGACATTTTAAAGGTGCAATAGCAATTCTATTCTGAGCAATTAAGACTGACGGCAGAAGGTCTGGACTCTACCGCAGCTTCCATTGGCCAAGGACTGCCCGAGAGGACGTTGGACATGTAACGCAATCAATCGCAGTTTTTTTTTTTTCCGTGTCATGTAAAGTCGATGTCCCTACAATAACAGATCAGCGTATATCTAATAAATGATTATTTCAAGAACATTGTGCAAGTTTACTGCAACAATGGAGCCTCAAACTTCAAATACTTTTGAAAATCCAGCATTTAGTTGATTCTGGAAAGCGCTCGTTGTCATGGTTGTACACACAACGGCTTTCTTCTTCCCAAGGGGGTTTGGCATCACAGCATTTGTTTCCAGGCGGACCGTTAATGAGCGCGACACACACATCCTGTAGAATTCCACCAATCAGATGACGATTTTGAAAATCCTACAGTGTTTCCAGTTAAGTGCGCCATATGTTTCAGACGTTAAGCCAACGGTCCGTGGGCGTGACGTCTGAGCTTGAGACAATTCGTGTCCTAACCAGATACGATGCAACAGCATGACACAATAAAAGGTATCTTTTCCATGGTTTCCATGGGAATTTTTGTGCTGACCGGATATATTTTCTGCAATGTTGCGGCTAACAGCTCAGGTGATTGTGTTTGACCTATGAAAATGGTTTTATCTGAGGTTGAATATCATTTTTGATGAAAAAGCCATTATGAAAGAGACTAATTGACCTCAGATCTTGAAGATAAAGCAAATGACAACATTCAAACTGTATTCTATGACAAAGATTGTCTGCATTTTCAGCAATGTTCAATTGGTTTAATTTTTAATAATTAGAATATGTACTTATTTATAGTTGGAAGTATGATTTTGTCAAACTTTGTTGTGTCATGTAATTTGTAGTATCTGGTGCAGACAGAAAAGAAGGCAATCATTAATTCAGTATAGAATGAAAGCACACATCCAGCAGGCCCTAAACATTTGCAAGTGCAAAGACTTGACATTCGGCTGCACATTACTCCTGCATTATGCCAAAACCACTACACAGATGACCATTGGAAACGAGAGGATGTCTCATTAGTGCTGTGGTGGGAGAACAGGGTTTCTAGAGAGAAGAAATTTCTGTCAGGGTTGTATAATTCATCTGCAGTGCTGCTATCTGCTGCTATACTGAATGAGAGCAATTAGCAGAAACTATAGAGTCTGTTACTCATCACCCACAAAACTAAAGACCTGACCGAAGACAGATGAGAGAATGTTTTCTGTGTTTGTCTGTGAACATGTCATTATATCGCAGCAATGGACTGAAGTTCCTCTTTCTTCTTTTCCCTCTCTTTATTTGTTCAAAACTTTCTGCAATTCAGCTCAAACTGTTTAACATAATTGTACCATTTATTTTAGTTTGTATAAACTTCACTCTTTTAACGCTGCAGTGCATAATTTCTTCATTACTATTTTGAAATTATTGTGCTATATGTAAATAAATTACAATTGAGCAATGTACATTGACCTGGCCTAGCTTATAGACAAACCAACCGTTTTCCATGGGAATCATAGCTTTCCCTAAGAGACCAGTTTACTACTGATACATAGTTATTACATGGTTATTACTTAGTTGCTATTATGTCATTTTGTTTTTGCGAAAAGAGGTGATAAATTGTGAATAATAAATGAATAATAATGAAGTTGCCACGATTTATAGTTACGATAACTGATTTTAAATAATAATTGGTTACAATGGATGGTTGGATGGATAGATAGCTAGATAGATGGATAGATAGTTAGATGCAATGCTTTTTGCATTGCTAATATGCATTAATAATGTAATCATGAATATTCATATTTGAACAATCATATGTTAATGAAACTTGTTTAATCACAAAAACGCATGTAGGAGTCAGAAGAAGGATTTGGATGAGATCCCTGTGACAAGACTGGAAGGATTGACGTGTTCAAATCCCCGAATCCTGAATCGGCTAACCTTTCTGTGCGCCTTTATTATTAATTTTGTGCAGAGCTAATATTGTGCCACCAGAGGCCTTCCCCAGTTTGGCCCCTTATGAATATTGGGTGAGGGTGACTTCTAGGCCACGGCTCCAACAAATTAAAATGCATTTAATTTAGAAATCTATACTTCCCATTACTGTGAAACTAAGAAATAAAGCAAAAGAAAAAGAATAGCAGTGGTTCAGTGCTTAGAGGTAAAGTACTAATCAAAGCTGGCACCTCTAGAAAATGCATAGACGGATACTGGGAGTGTGTGGTTGACTTCAGTTGAACATGTGTACGTACAATGTCAACATCTGCACCTCAGAGCCTTCAGTCTTTCAGCATTGAATGCTAGATGTGAATCATTTATGGTGCCCTGACGTTCCGCTGGAGCTGTAATTTATTCATCAGCAATCCCCCAAAATACACACTTCTTTTGGAATTTTCAAAGCTCTCTCTTGTGAGAGGACAAGCAAATGAAAAGAAGGGGGCAGATAGGGACTTTTGGAGAGAACACAGCTTGTTGATACAGCATCCTACACACATATAGACACAATAAAGACTGCAAATACATATAGCACCAAACATGACAGAATACACTTATATACAACCATATGATTGATTTTCACACATTTCTGCCCTAGCCATCAAGTGAGAAAAAACTAAATTGGATTTTTGGATCTATTTTGTAGAAACAACTGCTATTAACCTGACTTTTAATTAATCAACTGGTGTTAGAAATAGCTCATATGAAAAACTAAAACCCTCCCAAATGATGTTTAATGCACTGAAATAAATTAGTTTCACCGAAAAAAGATTTATCATTTAATCAAGACAGAAAGGTCACATTTTGGCAAAACAAAAGTTGTGTCGCCTATACAGAAATTGAACAAATTTACTGCAAATACAAAAATATGTCAGCAAATTAAGTAGTGGTGCTGTGAGATCCAAATTTAAAATCTTGTAAGACTTCCATGAGCTTGAAGGACTGCATCCATGCGGTTTGGCAGGGATTCATACAATTTATTAATGAAGTCATCAGGAATAGCAAAGCATGCCTCCCAGAGTTCATCAATATTCTTTGCTTTCGTCTTCCATGCTTCCTCTTTCATCCTACCCCACATATGCTCAATGATGTTCACGTCTGGTGACTGGGCTGGCCAATCCTGGAGCATCTTGATCTTCTTCGCCTTGAGGAACTTTGATGTGGAGATGGAAGTATGCGATGGAGCACCATCCTGCTGCAGAACTTGGCCTCTTTTATGGTTGGGAATATAAGAGGTAGCTAAGATTTCTTGGTATTTTAGACTATTGATGTTGCCTTCCACCCTGCAGACCCCCATACTGGATGTAACCCCAGACCATGATTTTTCCACCACCAAACTTCACTGTTTTCTGGGTGAATCTCGGATCCATGCGGGCTCTAGTAGGTCTCCTGCAATATTTGCAGCGACTGTGGAGTAATTCAACAGAAGATTCATCTGAAAAAGCCACTTTTCCAGCATCCATCCTTTTAGCACAAATGCCACACGGCTTTTCAATTGTCTTTTGTTTAGTGCCGGCTTCTGGGCACTGATTCGATCATGGAGGGCATTTCGAGACAGAATCCGATAAACTGTTCTGTTTGAAAACAGGGACTTCAGGTGAGCAGGTCTCGTGGAGCTCTGCTGCAGTGGAAAATGGGCTGGCCTTGGATTTCCGAGCCAACAAATTGTTGTCTTGCTGGGTCTGCCTGACCTGGGCTTGTCAAAAACGTCTCCAGTCTCTTTAAATCTTTTTTTTTATCCTCTGTACTTGACGCTGAGACACATTGAAGGTATCTGCCACATCAGCCGTGGACCTGGTCTTCAGCCTCTTGATAATCAAAACTTTAGTCTCAGGGTGAATCTTAGGCATGTTTGCAGAGGTCTAGTTGCAGTTGATGTGAAAGTCTAGTGTACTGGGGTTCTTTTTATACACACCTGAGACCTAATTGATCCATTATTAGTCACGGGTGAAGCTCATATGACAAGGCGACAACACTTATGTCTTTGCAAAAATTGACTCAATGGGCTTTACCAAGCTGTGAATATCAGAATACTTTTTGACAGTTTCGTTTTGCACTGAAACATTATTACAAAAGCTGTTGGGGTTCAAATGAGCCATTTCTTGTAAAAAATTTTTGATTAGAGATAGATTTCAGCGGCACTTCAGGTCAATTTGTACACAAGACTTTTGTCAGGGACTGTATATAACAGCAAAGAGAAGAAATCTAGATTTTTATATTAATGAAGAAAACATGATCGGTAGATTTCCTTACAAAAGTCGCAATCAAAATTTCGCTCCGGTTTCTAAGGTGTTCTGAATGTCTTTTTTAAACATGTTGCTATGCTGTTTTTCAGGTGTTCTGGACACTGCTTGCGAGTAACTAAGGTGTTCTGGCTAGTTGCTTGGTGGTGCTAGGAGCCCACATATGAAGGTCAAGTGTGGTAACCCATACTTGGAATTTGTCCTCTCCATTTAACCATCCAGTAGGTTAGGAGTAGTGAATACCATGCAAACTGTCAGGTTTTGGTGGTGTAAGGAAGGAGCGAGGACTCAATCGCTAGAGAAAAATGGGTTTTTCTTTATTTACATAAAAAATTAAACAAACAAACAAAAACTACCCCCAAGGGAAAAACAGACTTGACTTGACTTGAGACTTACAAGCACATGAAATAAACGAAACGATCCAGCACAGGACTGAAAACACAAGGAGAATAAAAAGGCTAGCAAACAAGACAGGTAATGAGGGAGGACAGGTGGGGCAAATAAACCAACAATCAGGAAACAAGATCGACAAGAGAGCGCATGGCACAAGGAAACATGACAAGCCATGTGTTCACACCAAACATGACAAAAACACGAGCACACCCTTACAAAAAAGAACTGCAGTATATTGAAGTAGAACTGCAGTAAAACTGCAGTACCAAGTAGTTTAACTGCAGTTTGATTAAGCACAACCATAGATTTGCAGTATAATGAAGTATAGTCACAGTACAACTGCAGTAAAACTGTAGTATAAGTACAGCTGCAGTGAAATGAAGTACAACTGAAAGTTGCATTACGTATAAAAACAATATAACTGCAGTTGTATTGCAGTTTTATTTTACTAGTACTTTAGATGTATTGAAGTAGTTGTACTCCAGTAAAACTACAGACATTTTAGGTTATACTGCAATACTGTTTCGTGTCCAAAAAAATGCATTTTTCTATATGTAACAAAAACTGTAGTATTACTTCTAAAAAACTGCAGTCATTTTTTGTAAGGGCATGGTTAATGAAAACAATCACAAGCCACGTGCTCACAAAACGAGACACGAACGTAACACGAATGCTCAGCCAGCGAGCACACTCACAGACCGCGCGTTCACACACAACACGACATGAAAGCACGCGGCAGGTGTAAATAAACCGCGTGCAACACAGAACACGACAAGACTCACGGAACACAAGAACGCACGGTGAGTGAAACACAACCGTGCGCTCACGATAAAGACATGTCCGAATCCCGACCTGAAACCGAACCAGATCCGAACACCACGCGCCCCAACATGAAACGAGACACGCAGACAAGAGAGTGCACGGCTCGAGAACTTGAGGCCGTACCCTCACACAAAGACTGGAGGTAAAGGGAGTGTCAGAGCTCTGTCACAAAACCAATAACATAAACTAGACCGAAGTGACAGAACCCTGACAGCAAACCATGTGCACAGCCATTTTTGCTGTGGCGCCTGGGGAGTGATTGGGGGTTAGGTGCCTTGCAAGACTCAAACCTGCAACATTCAGGTTACTAGTCGGACTGTCTAACCATAAGGCCACGACTGCCATGTCTTCATGCCACATGTCAGTGACCATTGGTGATGTGGGCGTGTCTAGCAGTATGACATAAGCCATGGACAACACACTGTTGCTAATTTATCAAAACTATATATATATCAATTATATCAATTATTCATTCATTCATTCATTTTCTGCCGCTTATCCGGGGCCGGGTCGCGGGGGCAGCAGTCTAAGCAGAGATTCCCAGACTTCCCTCTCCCCAGAAACTTCCTCCAGCTCTTCTGGGGGGACACCGAGGCGTTCCCAGGCCAGCCGAGAGATATAATCTCTCCAGCGTGTCCTAGGTCTTCCCCGGGGCCTTCTCCCGGTGGGACATGCCCGGAACACCTCCCTAGGGAGGCGTCCAGGAGGCATCCGAAACAGATGCCCGAGCCACCTCAGCTGACTCCTCTTGATGTGAAGGAGCAACGGATCCACTTTGAGCTCCTCACGAGCTCCTCAACCTATCTCTAAGGGAGCGCCCTGCCACCCTGCGGAGAAAGCCCATTTCGGCCGCCTGTATCAGGATCTCATTCTTTCGGTCATGACCCAAAGCTCATGACCATAGGTGAGAGTAGGAACGTAGATCGACCGGTAAATCGAGAGTTTCGCCTTGCAGCTCAGCTCCTTCTTCACCACTCCTTCCTTCCCTCACTCGTGAACAAAACCCCAAGATACTTGAACACCTCCACTTGAGGCAGGAACTCTCCACCATACGCAACCGGGGCCCCACCCTGGAGCCAGGCCTGGGTTGGGGCTCGTAGGCGAGCGCCTGGTGGCCGGGTCTTTCCCCACGGGGCCCGGCCGGGCTCAGCCCGAATGAGCGACGTGGGGCCGACCTCCCGTGGGTCCACCACCTGCGGGAGGAACCATATGGGGCCGGTGCATTGTGGATTGGGCGGCAGCCGAAGGCAGGGGCCTCGGCAACCCAATCCCTGGACACAGAATCGGGCTCTAGGGATATCAATTATATAAATCAATTTATATCAAACATGTTCATCTCCACAGTGTTGTAGCGGCAATTCCAATTATTTTTAATTATGTTATAAGTTTTACAGTATCTCATTAGTGATCATATTTTCAAAAGCTAAGGCCAGTTATAAAGGCCACTAATAACATTAGAGCATCTAGCAGTTGAAAAACCAACTACAACTAACAGTACATCTACCATAGCAACCTCCAGTGATAAAACTGCTGTGTGTCTGAATGCACGCGTAATAGTATTAGTGATGCTCGCCTGAACAAACACCGTTAAAAATCGTACCAGATAGAAGACCTCAAATTCAGTTAATGTATAATATCCATTGCAGATGTGTTATGCATCAGTAAGCAAAATAGAAGACACTGACTTCAGGCAACACAAACAAGCAAGCCGATTTCAGCTAAATTTCCATCATTATGAGAATGAGAATATATTATACTCTTTATTCAAGGACTTATTACCGTTGCCACCGGGAGTCAAAACCTCAAATCCATTTCAGCGCAAGATTGGATGCAGCAAAGGCATCTTTAAAGGTGGCTTTCTCGCCTCTCTGCAAAACCAGGCAGAGGCTTAATATATTACACAGCATGAGCTTTCGCTTTTACCGGCAGAAATATCAACCTCAAATATAGCACAGCTGCAGAGAGCATGTGTTTGAACAGCCAAAATTTGCAGAGAAACCTCCAACAAACATTAGCCTATTTTATTCATCTTCTAATCCATAGAGAGCAACTATGCTAATACAATTCTCTTGAAGAGAATCTAGTTCTAGGATTCAAAGATATCTGTCATTTGTGATAGGAAGTGGATTAAACTGAATCTTTTCCATCCTTTCCTGCTGAATATTAGCTGTCGATGGACATCAAAACGCAGACGTGTTCCTGAAATTTGTGCACAGCTAAGGTCATCTTTTCCAGTTCACCTTTTTCAATAGGTCACCCCGTCAGACTCAACAAGATTATGAAAATATCAGATAATCTAGACATGACCCTATTGATTTTTTTTTTTTTTTTTTTTTTTTTTTGAGAGTGAGAATTCATGATAAGGTATTTTCTGTCCGGTCATGTCCTTTTTAAATATCCATCAAAGGACAGACCATTATATTAACCAGCGGTGTGTTTTCTGAATACATCTTTAGTTATGATTTCAAGTTCTGTCGTTATCAACATAGTTCAATGTTATGTTGTTACCAGAAACTATAGATTCAACAAACATTTGCAAACACTACCACTCTCACCCAGTGGTTAGAAGAATAGTTTCTTGTTAGTATGACTTACAGAGATCAATGCTTTTTGGGTACAATAATGCAGTACATTCATTCTATATATTTTCGAGTGTCAACAAGGTTTTTGTTGAGTGCGCTTGTGCATAAATGAGGGAAGCTATGATGAATTTCAGGAAACAGTTGTGACAAGCTAGTTAATTTCTCTGAAGAAGCATCATACTGCGATCATACACATCCCAGGGCAATATTTTGCCATTTTAAAATAATCGCTGTTGAACAATAATGTTCATTTGGCTGATTAGCTGAGATATGCCCCACTATGTCAAGTCCAAAATCTACCAACAGCCTTATCTATGAGTAAACTTTTTTTTTTGGAGCATCTACTGAAAACTTGCTTGATTGTATAAGCTGTCTGGATTTCCAAAGTGCAATTGTTTTAGCACGCAATTCACTAAAAGAATTATGCGAATGAATAATGCAAACACACTCTGAATTTGTTCTGAACACAATTTACATCATGGAGCTAGGTTGGATGATGCAGCAGACTACCACAATCTGGGGTAAGTTTCCTTTACAATGACTTAATTTGCCACTGTAATACAATGCATTTTTGAGGAAATTATCAGGCTAGTCATAACTGTTTCCTAAAAGAAGAAGAAGTTTTATTTATATAGTACCTTTCCATAGCTCAAAGTCGCTTGACATAGTGCTATACAATATATTTGCACACCCACATACACAATACAAACCACATACAGCTAACATTATCCAAAATACATATTAAATAGATATGTTTTTAGCTGAGTCTTGAAGGTAGTAGATGTGTAATGGGTAGTGAATTCCATAATTTAGGAGCATTAACACTTAAATGACCTACCGCCTACAGTGTACAACCGAAAACGAGGACTGGACAAAAGACCAAACTCAGATGATCTGAGGAGAAGAGTAGGTCGAACAGAAATGGAGGTGCAAGACCATTTGATGGCTTAAATGTTAGAAGTAATATCTTTTTTGTGAATATGTGATGCCACGGGTAGCCAGTGAAGATAATGCAGTAGAGAAGTAACGTGAGCAGAACGCATGGTAGAGGTGAGAACTCTTCCTGCTGAGTTTTGAATATACCGTAATTTTGCAATAAGTTTTTTAGGCAGGCCAAACAATTGAGTATTGCAATAATCCAGATGTAATATGATTAATTCATGAATTAAGATTTAGCTAGAGTGAGAGAAATTTGAAGAATATTACAAAGTTGGAAAAAAGAGTTTTTGACAACAGAAGAAATATGAGAGGCAAAAAATAAGACACCAAGATTACGGACAGAAGAAGAAGGCTTAACATGAACCCCGTCAATTTCAGATGACAGGTCCATCCTTTTGACTGAAGTAGCAGAGTCAATGATCAATATTTCATTTCTGTTATTATTTAGTTTAAGGAAATTCAATGACATCCAATGCTTGATTTTCCTGATACATGCAGTAAGTACACACACACACACACACACACACACACACACACACTCACATATATATATATATATATATATATATATATATATATATATAAATAGATGATGAACAGAAGTGGGCCAAGAACAGAACCTTGAGGAACACCCTGTGAAACCAGAACAGTGGCATATTTTATAGCCTTCTATTTTCTGTCGCTGATGTAGGAAATGAGCCAGGAAAGAGCTTAACCAGCGATACCAATGTCAGAAGGGCAAGAGATAACTATTTCATGGCAGACTCTGTCAAATGCAGAGCTTAGATCGAAAAGAATCAAGATGTTTATTAACCCTGAATCCATGGACAGAAGAATGGCATTAACCACACGAAGAAGAGAACATCCTGTGCTTCCCCTAAAGGATGTGACCATTGCGACATGTATATAAGTCATGCTGTCTATCTTCCTCTACTAATGCTGAGCTAACAGCTTCATTTCCTATATTATCCATATATCTAGTACCTCTAGAAAATAAACATGATTTATCATGATTGAACTGCACTCTCTGTCTGTGTTTTCTTCGTACCCAAGTATACCTGCTTTTCTGTGGATCGCCCAACCAGAATAGAACTTCTCAAAATACTTGATCTCGATCTCTGTTATCTTTATTATAACAGCTGGGGGCTTGTCCGCGAAAGGGAGGAAATCTGCCAAGATCAGGGAAGGACCTACAATAGGAGGGGGTACGTGTTCTTGGATATTTCTTGAAATAAAAATGGCTCTTACCCCTGTAGGATCCTGTTAAATGTCTCATAAGAATATGAGATAGGTTTTTAATCACTAGTCGCTAGTGGAATTTATTTTCCATTGTTGTTACACTTCGGCTGCTGGCAACAGTAGTTTCAATTAACTAATTCTGCTGGAACAAAGGCAGATGCTAAACTACAGTTTATCCTCTGTGCTATAAAATGTTCAACCTCGGGAATGCATCATTAGCAAAACAGTTGGTGTAGTATCAAGCTAGCTGGATGTAGAATTCGACTTCATAATTAGATCACTTATGGCAGCAGAAGTAGTGAGAGTAAAAGCAGAGAGAGAGAGAGAGAGTTGTTTGAGTGAGCCGAGTCAGCTGACATCAAGTGAACTGATGTTGTATGAGTCGGTTGTAGGGGTGTCTTTGGAAATGGATTCAGAGATTGACTTCAATTTGTCTGAAAAGTAATGAGAAAAATGATTCACAAGCACCTCAGAGCCAGAAATAACATATGACTATATTAAATGACTTGTCTATAGACAGCAACATAAACATCACTTTCAAGGTCGAGAAAGGTACTAAAAACATCATTAAATGACTGCAGTGGTTCACCTTAATTTTATGAAGCAAAAACAAAACAAAAATAATGACTTTATTCAACAATATCTTCTCTTCTGTATTATTCTCAGACCAACACGGTCTCACCCCTATTCGTCACATGCTGCCGTTCGGTCGTTTTCCCTTCACGTCAATACTCCGACGTTTAGGGTATCTCTCTTCGTCAATAAGCCAACGTTTAGGGTCTTCTGTTTAGGGGACCCCTCTTCGTCAATAAGCCGACGCTTAGGGTCTTCTGTTTAGGGTACCCCTCTTCGTCAATAAGCCGACGTTTAGGGTCTTCTGTTTAGGGTATCCCTCTTCGTCAATAAGCCGACGCTTAGGGTCTTCTGTTTAGGGTACCCCTCTTCGTCAATAAGCTGACATTTAGGGTCTTCTGTTTAGGGTATCCCTCTTCGTCAATAAGCCGACGTTTAGGGTCTTCTGTTTAGGGTACCCCTCTTCGTCAATAAGCCAACGTTTAGGGTCTTCTGTTTAGGGTACCCCTCTTCGTCACTAAGCCGACATTTAGGGTCTTCCATTTAGGGTAACCCTCTTCGTCAATAAGCTGACGCTTAGGGTCTTCCGTTTAGGGTACCCCTCTTCGTCACTAAGCCGACATTTAGGGTCTTCCGTTTAGGGTATCCCTCTTCGTCAATAAGCCGACGCTTAGGGTCTTCCGTTTAGGGTACCCCTCTTCGTCAATAAGCCGATGTTTAGGGTCTTCCGTTTAGGGTACCCCTCTTCGTCAATAAGCCGACGTTTAGGGTCTTCTGTTTAGGGTACCCCTCTTCGTCAATAAGCCGACGTTTAGGGTCTTCCGTTTAGGGTACCCCTCTTCGTCAATAAGCCGACGTTTAGGGTCTTCCGTTTAGGGTACCCCTCTTCGTCAATAAGCCGACGTTTAGGGTCTTCTGTTTAGGGTATCCCTCTTCGTCAATAAGCCGACGTTTAGGGTCTTCCGTTTAGGGTACCCCTCTTCGTCAATAAGCCGACGTTTAGGGTCTTCCGTTTAGGGTACCCCTCTTCGTCAATAAGCCGACGTTTAGGGTCTTCCGTTTAGGGTACCCCTCTTCGTCAATAAGCCGACGTTTAGGGTCTTCCGTTTAGGGTACCCCTCTTCGTCAATAAGCCGACGTTTAGGGTCTTCCGTTTAGGGTACCCCTCTTCGTCAATAAGCCAACGTTTAGGGTCTTCCGTTTAGGGTACCCCTCTTCGTCAATAAGCCGACGTTTAGGGTCTTCCGTTTAGGGTACCCCTCTTCGTCAATAAGCCAACGTTTAGGGTCTTCCGTTTAGGGTACCCCTCTTCGTCAATAAGCCAACGTTTAGGGTCTTCCGTTTAGGGTACCCCTCTTCGTCAATAAGCCGAAGTTTAGGGTCTTCCGTTTAGGGTACCCCTCTTCGTCAATAAGCCGACGTTTAGGGTCTTCTGTTTAGGGTATCCCTCTTCGTCAATAAGCCGACGTTTAGGGTCTTCCGTTTAGGGTACCCCTCTTCGTCAATAAGCCGACGTTTAGGGTCTTCCGTTTAGGGTACCCCTCTTCGTCAATAAGCCGACGTTTAGGGTCTTCCGTTTAGGGTACCCCTCTTCGTCAATAAGCCGACGTTTAGGGTCTTCCGTTTAGGGTACCCCTCTTCGTCAATAAGCCGACGTTTAGGGTCTTCCGTTTAGGGTACCCCTCTTCGTCAATAAGCCAACGTTTAGGGTCTTCCGTTTAGGGTACCCCTCTTCGTCAATAAGCCGACGTTTAGGGTCTTCCGTTTAGGGTACCCCTCTTCGTCAATAAGCCAACGTTTAGGGTCTTCCGTTTAGGGTACCCCTCTTCGTCAATAAGCCGAAGTTTAGGGTCTTCCGATAGATTTGAATGCAAATCCCTCATCGTTGGATTTTGACGAAAGGGGTTTAGGCATCCAGCTGTTTTCCTGCGCTGGAAAGCATTGCTTCAGGCGATTGATTTTGTGCTGCAAATGTGTATTTTGCAGTAGCGTGCGTCGTCGCATGGACTGTTGGTGCGGTGACCATACATTTTCGTGGGGCAGAAACCCTTGTCTGAATCGCTACCACGACTTTTATATATAATTTCATATATATAATTTTGGCCTACATTAAAATGGCATAATTACAGGACTTACAGGACTGCATATTTGCTGTAGGCTTAAACGTGTCTTCATTTAGGTGAGATATTTTATGTCTCATTGTGATTCAACAAACAGTTGTATTTGATTTGATTTGATATACTTTATTAATCCCACACTGGGGAAATTTCTATGTTACAGGAGCTCAAAAATAAAATATGATATATAAAATAAATATAATATATAAAATAAATATAATGTCACTCTATTTGACTGTTGTAGGCTTCTTACCGTGGTGGAATCGCGCTGGGCAATGGTTTCTGCGATCGTCGCACACAATGTGACGCGTTGCACAAAATTGCGCCAAAATATTTATATTTTATATCTTTGCTCGAACATTTAAAAGAATTAGCATGATTTAATTATAATATAAAATATTAAATCTTAATATAAAATATTAAGACTGTACTTTTTCATTATGATTGATATTTTGGTGCAATTTTGTGCAACACTGTTCCCTACTGCGTTAGGGAAGAGATGAGATTGTTGAATAAAGTTGCTATTTTTGTTTTGTTTTTTGCCCAAAAAAAGTATTCTCATCGCTTTATAAAATTAAGGTTGAACCACTGGAGTCACGTCAGTCACGTAACGATGTCTTTTCCTTTCTGGACCTTGAAAGTGTTGATTATATTGCTGTGTATGGACGAGTCATCAAACATCTTAATTTCTGTTCTGAAGATGAACGAAGGTCTTAAGGGTGTGGAATGACATAAGAGTGAGTAATTAATGACAGATTTTTCATTTTTGGGTGAACTAACCCTTTAATTTCACAGGTCATAATAACAAGAAAATTCTAACCTCAGGTCGAGAGCTTTAGTTCCAACCACACACGTATGTGACGCTGTTTTCAAATGTTTCAGGAAAAGCAGAATCGTTGAAATTACGAACATAGTTGTCTAACAATGCTTTTGGGAAATGGCCCTCTGGTAAGCAAAACTACTAAAGATATCAAGGTTTATCTTCAGATTAAGTACCCCAAAAAAAAAAAAAAAAACTTCCATATCAAGTTTTTATTAGAAACAAGACAAAAATATGATGATTGCTCTATTGCTACAGAAGTACCTTTGTGCATGATGGAGTATTTGGAGGCTCGTACTCGAAGGTCTTTGCTGTTGCACCAATGAGCGTAACTTTAAAAAGACCTCAAGCTGAACTGAAGCAATCGTTGGTAAATATTTTGAAATATACCGGCTGGCTGAGGAACTTTGATCATATGAAATGATATCAACACTGAAGGTCGTTTTCAGATATGGACAAGTCGAAGAGTGAACTAAAAATCATCAATCTCTCAAATGATGGAATCATAGGCTTCTTAATAAATTATTTCAGCTGAACCATCCACGAAAAGTCTTGGAAAAAACGAAACAAATAATAATAAAAAAAACTAAAGCCTGTTTTACATTGGTACAGGGGTGTCCAAACTCTGTCCTGCAGCTTCAACACACCTGCCTGGAAGTTTATAGTAAGAGCTGGATTAGCTGGTTCAGGTGTGTTTAATTGAGGTTTGACCTGAACTCTGTGGGACAGTGGCCCTCCAGGAGCAGGATTGGACACCTCTGCACTAGCGGCTGTTTTTTTTGCCACCCATGTGAGAAGGTTAGATCATTCACACTGTACACTGAGATGTCGAAACAGAGCAACTTTGCATAGCAGGATCAGAGCAGAAGCAACAGTGCTGCAATCTTTTCTGCTAAGAGTATACTTTTCTGTACTGTTCTTGCAAAATTAAAGTGACAGTGTATTTTTCAGGGTCAAAATAAACATGGTTTTCACCATATTTCCCCATAAAAGCTTGTAAGTGAAGTCTGAACTTTTAGCACAGCGTATAAAAAAATTAAAACACTGCTTATTTTAATCATTTAGCAGACGCTTTTATCCAAAGCGACTTACAAGGGGAGCAATTAGGGTTCAGGTGTCTTGCTCAAGGACACTTTAGGCATGGTATTGAAGGTGGAGAGAGTGTTGTTCATTCACAATCCCCACTTTCAATTCCTGCCAGCATGGGAATCGAACCAGCAACCTTCTGATTGCAAGCCCAACTCCCTCACCATTAGGCCACGACTACATAGAAACATGTTTAAATGAAGACTACTACACTCCACAGAATGACATCTGGTCTAACATGTTATGTGGTTTTATGTCACTGATAGTAAACAAAAGCATGTCGGTGACTGGAAAACTTCATAGCTGCAGATCAGTTGCATGCAAGAAACGTTGCCAGCTTATTCTCTCTGCTTATGTGTCTGGAGTGGAATGGCCATAATGTACAGTGAAACATGACAACTCACTGCTATATGAAACCACTGCAGTTTCTTTTTTTGTGGTGTTGAGTGTACTGACATATACATCCACAGAAGTGCTCACATATTATTTTACAATACATTTTATATAGTTTTACCGATTGTCAGGGCCGGTTCTAGACATTTGGAGGCCCTAGGCGCCCCTCCTAATAAAACACTGGAAACAAATATTATTTCTTACCTTTATAACATCTGTTATTAAAATGTATGTTTTTATTGACTAAGGTAATCTCTTATTTGTATGTTGGGGATGCTATCATGTGTGTTTTTTTGTTTGTTTGTTTGATTTGTTTTTTGTAGTAATTTGTTCAGTAAGTTATGTACAGTAGCCTAACACACTCTACAGGGCTACAGTAAAATTCAGCAAATGAACATCATTCCTTAATCATTTTGTGGACGGGATTTCCCCCTCTTATTGATTTATTGCTGTGGCATAAATACCTCAAATATGCGCTATACACTCTTAAAATTTTTTGCTTCTCTGTAGAACCTTCCAGTGAACCGTTCTTAATGGAACCCATTGTTTTCTTAGTGTGAAGAACATCATAATTCAATTCAGAAGTCAGTCCGCTGCAGAAAAGTTGCCTTTTCGTATCTTTTTTATTCAGAAGGTGGGACACACTTTGATACGGTGACATAGTTGATTTCATTACATCTATACCCAATAGAAAAAGAGCCTGGTATTTTGCTCCCCAATGTTACGGTAATGGAGGCCCCCCCTCCATGACCGAGACCCTAGGCCACTGCCTGCTCTGCCTATAGGTAGTGCCGGCCCTGGTTGTAGTGACAGTCTGAGAGGACTTGTGAAAAGGAAATGGATTTAATTCTACTGAATGTGAACTCTTACCCCTGGTTTCACAGACAAGGCTTAAGCTACAGTAGTTCTAGACTAAAGTGCATGTTTGAGCTGTTTTAACTGAAAGAAACTTCTTAAAATATGTCAGTGTTATTGTTTTGTCTCAAGATGCACACCAGTAATGTTTTTTCTAGTGTACATTTAAAAAACTATCCTAATTGAACTAAGACCTAATCCTGGCTTAGGCTAAACCCTATCTGTGAAACCGGGCCATAGTGTACTTAAAATCTGTACTTGTAGATAACATAATAATAATGAAATAAAATATAATTTAAGTGTACTTAAAGAGCGTACACGTTCTTAGCGCACTTAAGTACACTTTAGAATACACTTTGTAATCAAATGTACACATGTTTAAAGTACATTTTAAATCATTATGTTCAAATAATCTTTTGTCATGCTTTAAAAAACACTAATCTTGATGTGTTGACAAAAATAATAAAGCACATGTAAAGTACTTGATCACAACTTTAACTGTACAGTCTTTTGATATTACATTTAATGTAAATATATTTTAAATTACTCAACTGAAACTTCGTCATTACACATGTGTAAATACAAATATATTTAAATAAATGACATAAATTTCAAAGTGTATATTAGTTCACTATAAATGCTTGTCTGTACATTTGGCAGTACTCTTTAACCATATTTTAAAGACAACAGGAGAAATTCTGAAATAAAAGAAGTACTTAAGTCTTACTTAAGTCAAGTCAAGTCAAGTCCTCTTTATTTATATAGCGCTTTTTACAATGCAAATTGTGGCAAAGCAGCTTTACATTAATAAGAAAATGGTGTCATTGTGCAGCTTATTCTATATATTATTGATTCATTCCGTTGCAAAGGACTTTTGGTTCAAAAAGAGCACACATACAATTAATATAGATTCAGTTTTATATAATCAATTTTTATTTAATTGCGATTAAAGCGGTAATATGTAAGATTTTTGCAGTAAAATGTCCAAAAGCCACTGGACCGGTGTTATATATTTTGATTAGTTGAGCACATACAATATCCCAAATGTTTCCAACTATTTGCAAATCGTGAGAAAATTGCTACTTTAACCAAGGATCCCGAACACGCGAGGGAGTCGCCTGTCAACGACGTCATATCCGCGTTTTATTTAGCAGAAAGCATGGAAACACCAAAGATGGGTTAATATATTCCATGTTTTATTAGAAAAGGGAACATTTGTTTTAATGCATTTATAATCAGAAAACTACTCGTTGTATTGCAAGCGTTTAGTCTTATTGTTTAAACCTAATTTTCTTGATTTTTTGCAAGCACCACGCCTCAGAGAAGAGCACTATTTTTTCAAGTAATGTTAGCTAACATAGCATAATCAGATGCAGATTTATTTTTAGCAACAATAATACAGAATTTTCTCCATCATACAATATGTTTTATAATTAATTGCATGCCATCTATCAACCACGCAGCATTTAATATGATATTCTAAAATCGATCTATCTTACTGCAGTGTGAAACAAGTGTCTCACACCAGCCGCCACACAAAGAGCGAACACACAGACCAACGTTATAAGGTCCAGCGGCTGTGTCATAACAAAAGTTCCGCGCTACTCGCGAGATTGCGTTCGTCTCCCAAACGGCTTTGTTTGGGTTCCAAAACACTCGGTTCTGCTCTGCTTCATACTACAGTAAGGCATCCATGAACATGATTTCTGCCCGAGTCCTATCCCAATTTTTTCCACCGGCTTTGAGGTGAAGACCACATGTCCCAAGATTCCGCGCTCAAACTTGGCACCATCAAGCTACGGCTTTGTTTTAAATAGGCGACCTCTAGCGGACGAAAAAAATCGACATTTTCTAACATGCAGTTAAATGTTAGAAATCATATAGTTCACACTATATTCTTTTTTATTACTGCGTAATAGGTACTCGCACAGTACCCTCCCGTTTTTGTAAATATTTTATTATATCTTTTCATGTGACAACACTGAAGAAATGACGCACATACTGAAGCAGAGCATGATCCCTTCCCTTCGGAGACTGGGCCGCAGGACAGTATTTCAACGTGATAATGATCCCAAACACACCTCCAAGACGACCACTGCCTTGCTAAAGAAGCTGAGGGTAAAGGTGATGGACAGGCTAAGCATGTCTCCAGACCTAAACCCTCAAATGGAAGGTGGAGGAGCGCAAGGTCTTTCCATGATGTCGTCATGGAGGAGTGGGAGAGGACTCCAGTGGCAGCTCTGGTGAACTCCATGCCCAAGAGGGTTAAGGCAGTGCTTGAAATTAATGGTGGCCACACAAAATATTGACACTTTGGGCCCAATTTGGACATTTTCACTTAAGGGTGCACTCATTTTTGTGGCTAGCGGTTTAGACATTAATGGCTGTGGGTAGAGCTGTTTTGAGGGGACAGCAAATTTATACTGTTATACAAGCTGTACACTCAGGTTGTAGCAAAGTGTAATTTCTTCAGTGTTTTCATATGAAAAGATCAAATATTTGCAAAAATGTGAGGGGTGTACTGTTATACTGTATGCTAAAGTGTACTTCTTTTCCACAAAGGCGTCATTGTAATTGCATGGAAAATCAGGACCAGTACAATGTGTAAAGGGATAGTTCACTGAAAAATGAAAATTCGGTCATCATTTACTAACCCTCATGTCATTCCAAACCTGTGTGCATTTTTTTCTTCTGCAGAACACAAAAGAAGATATTTTGAATAGTATTGATTACCACTGACTGCATTGTATGTTCACACACACACACACACACACACACACAAACACACACATGTTCGTTTTGCTATCAAAGTGAGGAGTTTCCATAGGCGTAATGGTTTTTATACTGTACAAACTGTACATTCTGCCCCCCCCTTCTCCCCCCCCCCCCAAACTTAACCCTCACAGAAAACATTCTGCATTTTTACATTTTTAATTAAACATTCATTGTTTGGTGTGTTTTTAAAACATATGAAATGTCCTCATATTTCACGTTGAAGTTGTAATACCAGTGTCATACCCATGTCATTATACACACTTGTGTCCTGATATGTCACAAAAACGCGCACACATTTAGCCTTGAATGTTTTGTTTTTTTTTCCATGGAAGAAAGAACAGATTTGGAATGAGAGTGATAAATGATGACAGAATAGTGATCTATTCCATTAATTTTTCTCAGTATATTTGTCGACCCAACTTTGTAACTTTGATCTTTCCCGCCACTGTTTCACACTATCAGACTTTTGTGCCAAGTCCTCTCTTGTAACATCCTTGTTGATGCGAACTCAAAGCTTTAACCATCAAAGAGCTAAATGACCTTTCTGTAGCAGTGCAGGCCTTGACCTTTCTGTACACTGAGAGTGGGTTAACATCAGCACAAAGAGAGGCAAACCAGCTCTGACAGAAAGGCCAAAAGCCATAAAGATGCTCTCTAAAACCTTATTAGCCTTTGCTTCATAAATACTTTATGGATAATAAATGTAGTGACTCATCTGAGCTGGCTTTAATTGAACCCAGTGTTGTCTGTACAGCCATATGAACTCAACCCATATAACTCAAACATCGCAACAGTTCAGACAAGCGCTGTGTGAAAACTGCTTAAGCAGGTTTGTGGTTTTATGTTATAAACAAAAGCAGGGGGCACACAGATTTCATTAACTATTGATGCAATGTAAGCTGACATTAGCCTGCTTATTATATGGCGGCTTACTAAATAAATTAATAAATGAATTATGCTCTGTTATGTCCTGTTTTAGTTTTGTTTTCACTCTGTTTGATCGTTTCCCGTTCTCTGTTCTACTCATCTCCCTGTGTATTTAAACGCTCTGTTCATTCAGTTTCTTGGTCTGATATCATCTTTATGGGGTTGTGCTGTAGCCTTACTCCTGAAATCCTCTGTGTGTTTTTGTGAAGACAGATATTACTGATACACTGATGAGCCAAAACATTATGACCAGGTGAATATCATTGATCATCTCCTAACAAGGCCACATATTAAGGTCTGGGTAGATGAGATGTCTGAGCAACTGTGTGACAAATCGTTATGGCAAGGTGACTGGGTTGCTCGTGGTCAGCAGTAGTGAGAATTTACCATCAGTGATCCAAGGAGGGACAAACCACAAACCGGTGACAGGGTGTTGGCCGCCCAAGGCTCACCGATGCACAATGGCCACAAAGTCATCAGGTCAACCGTGGCACAAGTTACACAAAATTTTCTTGATGGTTTTGGGAGGAACGTGTCAGTGCATCACACTCTGCTGCGTATGGAGCTGTGTAGCCGCAGACCAATGAGAGTGCCTATAATGACCACGAGCATCGTAACTACCTTGGAGCAGTGGAAGAAGGTTGAGTCCCATTTTCTTTTACATCCCATGGTCGGCAGTGTATGCCGCACCGGGGACTGTGGGACGACGACAAGCCAGCGGAGGATTTGTGATGGGGAATGTTCTGCTGGAGAAGTCTGGGTTCGGCCATTCATGTGGATGTAAATTTGACACGCCCCACATACATTTTTGCAGACCAGGTGTACCACTTCGTGACAATGGTGTTCCCTGGTGAAAGTGGCCTCGTTCAGCAGGATAATGCACACTGCCACACTGCAAACATTGTTCAGGAATGGTTTGAGAAACATGATAAAGAGTTTTCCCCAGATATCACTCCAATTGAAGATCGTTCGAACCAGGGCAGCTCTACTTCGCAACCTACAGGACTTGAAGGGTCTGCCAGACACCACAGGACACCTTGTAGGGTCAATGCCTCGGTGGGTCAACGCTGTTTTGGCAGCACGCGGAGGACCAGCATATTAGGCAAAATGTTTTGGCTTATCGGTGTACAAGAGCTATTGACCAATCACAATCAAGTATTTCAGAGAGCAGTGTTCATTTTTCATCATTTGGCAGACGCCTTTATCCAAAGCGACTTACAAGGGGAGCAATTAGGGGCTAGGTGCCTTGCTCAAGGGCACTTTAGTCATGGTATCGAAGGTGGAGAGAGTGCTGCCGGCGTGGGAATCGAACCGGCAACCTTCAGATTACAAGCCCGACTCCCTCACCACTAGGCCACGACTACCCCAGTGTTGAACAGTGTTGAACTGTAAATAGATTATATATACATATATCCATATATATTGATTTTAGAGACACCCACACAACAGTCATAGACTACCAAATATAGTCAAAACCAAATATTACGCTGAGTGGGAATTTATCAACATCAATAAGACTCGGTTAAGGTTGGCAATGTTTGAGCTTCTGAGAATTCATGACATGCTATAGAGCAGGGGTGGCCAACGTCGGTCCTGGAGAGCCACAATTCTGCAGAGTTTAGCTCCAACCCTGATAAAAACTCACCTTCCTGTAGCTTTCTAGTAACCCTTAAGACCTTGATTAGCTTGTTCAGGTGTGTTTGATTAGGGTTGGAGCAAAAATTTGCAGGATTGTGGCTCTCCAGGACCGACGTTGGCCACCCCTGCTATAGAGTGTCTTCAATCAACTTTCACCCACTGAATTGAAATCTAAGAAATCCACTATAGTAAGCTCCATTAGAATGCTCAATAAGAATCCTAGAATATGTATTTTGTAATTTGAATTATTAGTAAATAAAATGATTTTTGAAGATTATTGGAGTAGTTTATAAAATACTTCAAAATGTCATGTTTAAGTCAGTGTTACTTGCCCTCTTTTTGTAATTGTTTGTGAAATTTACTTGTAAAAATAAGTTTTTTCAGTGTATATTAATAGTTCTACATTCTTTTTATTATTAATAATAACTGTAAATATTGTAAATTGTTTATCATATAAAATGTATATTCTCTGGCTAAAATTTAGGCAAATTTTAGGCAAAGGCAATTAAATTGGAACCAATGAGAACGTGCAAGAAAATAAAAAAAAGAGTAATGAAAGGGAAAAAATAGCACAACATTGCAGTCCAAGCGGGAATGCTGGGACTAAGATAAATAGAGCTCAAATCAGCACTGTTATTTATAGACTGATTACAGTTGCTGAATAGATTAAAGACAAAAGCCAACATTACTTTCATATAGTAGAACTTGTTTAAATTAGAAACAAGATATTGACTAGACTGAGTTCTGATGCAGTAGAGTCAGACCTGTGAGAATATCAGTAATTAAACACCGACCCTTAAGTAGTTTACAAAGAGAAGAAAATCCATCCAAAGCAGATTAAATGAAAACAAGCAAGCAAAGATGGAACTCATAGATGAATTTAAAATTCCTTACTCTTATTGAGATTATAAACATTTTTTTGTATTTTATATAAATAATTAAAAAAATTATTTCAAATGAATATAATTAATATTTAAAATTATTTTACTTTTATGACGTAGGTTGGCATTTATGGAGGACCAGGAGTGCCACATAAAAATAAAACGATGAATCAATTAATTCATTTAATAATTCACACATAAAATGTAAATAAATAAATCACTTTTATATAGACAAATAAATAGACGTATTTAAAGTTGTTTATTTACAATGATTTAAACAGCCATTTAAAAAGCCACTTAAAAGGCGATTTAAAAAGAGATTTAAATCATTTACAAATGTATTTTTTTTATTGTTCTATTAATCTATGTTTAAAAACAGGAATTAAATAAACAACTTTAAATACGTCTATTTATTTGCCTATATAAAAGTGATTTATTTATTTACATTTTTATGTGTGAATTATTAAATGAATTAATTGATTCATCGTTTTATTTTTATGTGACACTCCTGGTCCTCCATAGGCATTAAATATAACCTTTCAAAATCCATCCATTTATGAAGTACAATATTTTTGAACAGTAAAAATTTTTTTTGTGACTATTAAGCACATTTCTCTGCTATATTCTCATTACAGCAAAAATGTCCTCGATTGATACACTAGTGTCCTTCTGTGTGTGCTTGTTTTCATGATTTATGAGGACACAAATTTGTATAACGACATGGGTATTACACTAGTATTGCGACCAAACATGAAATATGAGTCCTCATGTTTAAAATAGCTTTAAAAACATCCTAAACAATGTTTTATTAAAAATGTAAAAGTGCTGAATGTTTTCTGTGATGGGTAGGTTTAGGAGTAGGGTTAGTGTAGGGGGACACAATGTACATTTTGTACAGTATAAAAACCATTACGCCTATGGAATGTCCTCATTAAGATAGCAAAAGAAACTTGTGTGTGCATGTGTGTTTAATCAATATTTTGACATTTGTATGTTTTAAAGTTATGTTTAAATGTTTGCATTTTACAGGCTCTCTATATGTTAATAATGTGCATATCATTGTCTATTAAAATATAGAAATGTACATGCACACCTTACATAAGATTACCTATGGAATCTAAGAAAGAAAGAAGAGATGTTTTTCAGCATCAAGGGGGAACAATCCCCGATTCATTTCCAGAGTTTGCTTGAAGAGGTTTCTAAAAACTTTTTATTTCTTATTATTTCATTTGTCGTTTGAGGTCAAAACCTGCTACAATCAATTTTAGCCAGAGAATGAAACATCTTATCAATCCAGCACAGGAAATGCCCTGAGGTACAACAACATCTCCGTTTAATCAGCCAGCACCTGCGTTAAGAAAGACAAGTCATGTTGTATCCTGTTTATGTTTTGACAGTTTTGGGAGCGAGATAAATAATTATTCCCATCTGGCTTTCTTTTACAGGCACAAACCCACACATACATTAGATTATGCTACTGTCAGACACTGCTTAATAACACCATTTTATCATTATTTTAGTTGGCTTCAGGTAACACCCCAGTGTCTGCGGTAACTTCATGGCTGTGTGAGCTGAAGATACATCTTCTCTAAAAGGCTTTTTCAAGAGCAAAGAGAATCTGACAGCGTGCTTAATTTACTCAATACTTACAGGAAGCAATACAGTTTTAAAGAGCTCTAAAGTGAAACAATGACAGACGATCCACTCTCAGTTTAATTGCTTGTGGGGATTTTTTTTTTTTGGGGGGGGGGGGGGGGGGGGGGTTAACAACCACTGCACCAACGGATATACATTTTTCTAATTAAATAAGTGGAGGTTAATGTATAAACAGAGAAAAAGTTGCATGCTCAGATATGTTGCAAGCTTGAGGTGTGCTATTAAATGATAATAAGAATCTTTGAATATTAATATGGTGCATGTGCTTTCATGCAAGACAGTAATTAAACACAGCTGCGCGCTAAACATTTGACATGCTCTTTTGAACATTAAGAGCAAATATTCCTAACGTATGCCTGATATACACCAGGAAAAATAAAGGTATATATAATGTTAATGACACATTGCATGCATTATTATTTTTATTTTTTTTTGCTTGTTTGTTGCAGATGCAATGTCAGGATATAAATTTCGATCTGTGGTTGGGAAAAGGTCATAGACAGTGTTGGAGGTAAAACAACTTGAGTCACACTCAAAAAAATATTTTTATAAGTTTTATGTAATTTAATTACATAGCAATTTTCCATCCATTTGGATTACATAGTTTTAACATGAACAAACTAATAAACTTAATGTGATTCATATTTGTCAGTCATACGTAAATGAAATAGGTAAGATTTATGTAATAGTTCACAGGTTAATGAACACTGTTTAGTGGTCGTGTGTGTGCGCACTACTGAGTTAAAGTACCGTTGACGCAGTGTCAGAGTTAATGAGATCATTAAGTGATGATGGAGCATTAATGATGAACGCCTGCTGTTAACAAGCAGAATCACTGAAGGACAGAGAAACACAAGAACTGAAGATAAAAGACATTTAATCTCTCACTGTTCATATACTCAACTATTACATAAATCTTGTCTATTTCATTTACATATGACTGACAAATATGAATCACATTAAGTTTATTAGTTTGTTTACGTTAAAACTACGTAATCCAAATGGATGGAAAATTGCTATGTAATTAAATTACATAAAACTTTTATTATTTTTTGAGTGCAGATTACTTTTTTCAAGTAACACATTAACAACTAATTTTACAACTAAATATCTGAGTTACTTTTTCAATTTACTTTTTTGCCCAGTTATTGACTGACAGACTTACAATAAATGTTAATTATTACAAATATACTTTATGTATTTAATCTCACTTCATTAATTATTTGCTTCTGATATTCAATTATTCAATTCAACCATACCAATAAGCAGTGTTGGGGAAAGTTACTTTTAAAAGTAATGCATTACATTACTTTTGCGTTACTTTTTCTCACCTGGTCTGGGCTTGCTTGTTTGTTTTTTAATAACAACAAAAAGAGTTATAAATGTTAGGCTCTTTCACACCAAAAGTGAAATGAAAAAGCCTCAGGCTATTTCTCAATCTAATCTAAAGTCATTTTTTCTTATTAGCATGGTTGAAGCAAAGACATTGGTTAATAAATACATAACGTATATTCAGGTTTGCGTAAAATTCTGAGATTGCATTTCACTGTTTTTATTCATTTTGATGAATACTGAATGTTTTTTGTACAAGTGAGATTAGTAAATTCATGTTCAAATTTAGTCTAGAACTACAATAACCATCATGATTTTCACAACCACACAATACCTCAGCGCTTTATTTCTCTCAGCATGAGGACAGGAGAGCTTTCAGTCAATTACTACTATTACTTGCGTTACTTGTTTGAAAAAGTAACTTAGATATTTTGCTGTAAATTGAAAAGTAATGCACTACTTTACTAGTTACTTGAAAAAAATAATCTGAATGCGTAACTTGAGTTACTTGTAATGCGTGACCCCCAACACTGCCAATAAGCAAAAATCATATTTGTTTTTCAAATGTTTGTTTTCACTATTTTCCAATCCACAATGGCAGCACAGCTAAAAAGTTTTTCAAGCTGCGCCATCTACTGTACAAGTGTGAATTTGCATTGCCTTCATCCTGAGGGTTATTTATTTCACGTTTGCTGTTGCATTTGCCAAAAATAAATTTTGGGTTTTCTGTTATTAAAAAGCATGCAAGTCGAGCTCAATTGACAAAAAGTAACGCAAAAGTAACGCAACACATTACTTCCCATAAAGTTACTTTTTTAGAGAGTTACACAATGTTGTATTGCATTACTTTTAAAAGTAACTTTCCCCAACACAGATTTTTTTTATTCTTTTATAAATAGAAAGTCCAAAATACTTGCATTTATTTTGAAATAGAAATCTTTTGTAATGTTTACTGTTTACTGTACTTCTGATCAAATTAATGCATCCTATACGGAATAAATATATATAGTTCGGTTGCTTTTCGATGCAAGTCTATGAGATTTTTTTCTGGATATTTAAAAGGTAAAAATGTGAAAGTCTGATCTCTTAGAAACGAAATAGCACAACTTTTCTCAAAAAGCCATAAAGTAATGCAATTAGTTACTTTTTTTAGAGAGTTACACAATGTTGTATTGCATTACTTTTAAAAGTAACTTTCCCCAACACAGATTTTTTTTATTCTTTTATAAATAGAAAGTCCAAAATACTTGCATTTATTTTGAAATAGAAATCTTTTGTAATGTTTACTGTTTACTGTACTTCTGATCAAATTAATGCATCCTATACGGAATAAATATATATAGTTCGGTTGCTTTTCGATGCAAGTCTATGAGATTTTTTCTGGATATTTAAAAGGTAAAAATTTGAAAGTCCGATCTCTTAGAAACGAAATAGCACAACTTTTCTCAAAAAGCCATAAAGTAATGCAATTAGTTACTTTTTTAGAGAGTTACACAAAGTTGTATTGCATTACTTTTAAAAGTAACTTTCCCCAACACAGATTTTTTTAAATTCTTTTATAAATAGAAATTCCAAAATACTAGCATTTATTTTGAAATAGAAATCTTTTGTAATGTTTACTGTACTTCTGATCAAATTAATGCATCCTATACGGAATAAATATATATAGTTCGGTTGCTTTTCGATGCAAGTCTATGAGATTTTTTCTGGATATTTAAAAGGTAAAAATGTGAAAGTCTGATCTCTTAGAAACGAAATAGCACAACTTTTCTCAAAAAGCCATAAAGTAATGCAATTAGTTACTTTTTTTAGAGAGTTACACAATGTTGTATTGCATTACTTTTAAAAGTAACTTTCCCCAACACAGATTTTTTTTATTCTTTTATAAATAGAAAGTCCAAAATACTTGCATTTATTTTGAAATAGAAATCTTTTGTAATGTTTACTGTTTACTGTACTTCTGATCAAATTAATGCATCCTATACGGAATAAATATATATAGTTCGGTTGCTTTTCGATGCAAGTCTATGAGATTTTTTCTGGATATTTAAAAGGTAAAAATGTGAAAGTCTGATCTCTTAGAAACGAAATAGCACAACTTTTCTCAAAAAGCCATAAAGTAATGCAATTAGTTACTTTTTTTAGAGAGTTACACAATGTTGTATTGCATTACTTTTAAAAGTAACTTTCCCCAACACAGATTTTTTTTATTCTTTTATAAATAGAAAGTCCAAAATACTTGCATTTATTTTGAAATAGAAATCTTTTGTAATGTTTACTGTTTACTGTACTTCTGATCAAATTAATGCATCCTATACGGAATAAATATATATAGTTCGGTTGCTTTTCGATGCAAGTCTATGAGATTTTTTCTGGATATTTAAAAGGTAAAAATTTGAAAGTCCGATCTCTTAGAAACGAAATAGCACAACTTTTCTCAAAAAGCCATAAAGTAATGCAATTAGTTACTTTTTTAGAGAGTTACACAAAGTTGTATTGCATTACTTTTAAAAGTAACTTTCCCCAACACAGATTGTTTTAAATTCTTTTATAAATAGAAATTCCAAAATACTAGCATTTATTTTGAAATAGAAATCTTTTGTAATGTTTACTGTACTTCTGATCAAATTAATGCATCCTATACGGAATAAATATATATAGTTCGGTTGCTTTTCGATGCAAGTCTGGGAGATTTTTTCTGGACATTTAAAGATTTGAAAGTCTGATCTCTTAGAAAACGAAATAGCACAACTTTTCTCAAAAAGCCATGCCATAAACAAGTTACACAGTGTAACATAATACTCATCATCTGTGCACCATGGCCATAAGAGTTAAGGATACAGTTTAGGCAATAATTTACAAAGCTCATGTGAAGTCCTAAAAAGTGCTCAGATGAAGAGCTGTCCAGAGACCGGGTGCTGAAACAGTCCCTGAAACAATAAAACACACACTACTCGTCTTGCAAGATGCACATCCACAATGCTGCAATCTAGAGGCAAGTCTACAAATGATCTAAAAATGAAATTGTGTTGTTGTTCTATGCTTAATCAGACTACTTTGAAATGCATATTTTAGTAATTACAGCTTGTAATAAACACGTGATGATGATTATAATACATACTATATCCTTTCTGTAGACTTGTAGCAATTATGTTAACAGTGGACTGCAGAAAACCGCATGCTGCTGTGAATTATTAATAATGCAAATGTTTGGCAGTGCAATAACAATAAAGCACTACAGCATCAAAAGCTTACTGTCAACAAAGATAAATGTATGTAAGATTATTTGGCTTCACTAGAAAAGTTTTCATCGGAAACAATATCAGCATATTCTCAAGCTTATGGGCCTCTGCAGCTGCTGGAACAAAATTACACCACTTTACAAAAAGTCAAATACGTGCAATAAATACAGTAGACATTTATATCATTTATTCACCATCGTGTCGTTTCAAATTTGAATGACTTTGTTTCTTCCGTGGAACACAAAAGGCAATAAGAGGAAGGGATTTTTGCTGTGATATTTCATGTCTTCTTAAGCCAAAGAATAGTTTTTAACAGCCCTGAACTGAATCAAAATTGCATCTTGACGCTCCAAATGCCTATGTATGGGAATGGGATTTGAGAGAGAGCAGAGAGGAAGATTTTCAGTGAATACCGATTTATGTGTTTTAAAGAAGAAAGTCAAGAAAGTTTCAAATGAGACTTCTCGTTTTCTTTGCCGTATATCTGCGGCACATTTAAAAAATCAGACACAAAGCAGAATATATCTGCATCTGTTTCAGTGTTGTCAAAAGTACCGACTTCGTTGCCAAATTTTAAAAATGTGATGCTTTGAGCGCTGTTGCACGGATTCGTAAACACCTCGGATTGTGTTCACACGCTCATCAGATATGCCTGTGATTGGCTACAATGATCAACGTTTCAAAAACATGTAAATAGAAATGAATGACGCTCTTACACAAATAAACGCAGGAGCCTTTAAAAGCACGAGTCTATCAGCATATTGAAGGCAAAAGGTTCAAAAATATGAATTTTAACACGTTAACAATGCGTAAAATACATATATTTCACATGTTAAATACGCACGAAAAAACATCACATTGTTACTGCAATAAAATTAATGTTTTTTTTTTCAGTTCTCTGATAGATGCGTGCTTTCAAACGCTCCCGTATGATTGTAGCCAATCACAGACATATGTGTTGAGCATGTGAACACAATGGCCAATCAGAGGTGTTTACGAATGCGCTCAACAGCACTCAAAGGGTCACATTTTTTAAATTAAACTACCGACTTTGGTATCGAAGTTGGCACTTTTGATGACACTAATCTGCTTTATGACAGCCAACTCTGTAAACGGTTTCAGATGGGCAGTTTAAGCTTCGAAGATTATCATGTCAGGATATCTGTTGAATTGATGCACGGTCACAGGTGTTTGAACATGGCTTATCCCAGCACACAGCCTTAAATGTTTTGTGATGAACCATATATTATATAATTGAGCAGATGTTTTTGCACTGATGCCAGATTCACTTGTTATGTTTAATTGGTAATTCCATCAAGTTCCAAATGGGGGAAAAAAAAGTACAAAGTACAACAGTAACCTACAACTAAACATTTCAACTGTAAGGTATGTAACTAAATGGATATATGTGACCACAAACCATTGTCATAAGTCGCACGGGTATATTTGAAGCAATAGCCAACAATACATTGTAAGGGTCAAAATGATCGATTTTTCTTTAATGGCAAAAATCATTAGAATATTAAGTAAAGAGCATGTTCCATGAAGATATTTTGTAAATTTCCTACTGTAAATATATATAAAAAATATTTGTCTGTTGTATCTCAGCCAAATATTGTCCTATCCTAACAAACCATACATCAATGGAAAGCTTATAACAATGGTTTTGTGGTGCATTATATTGTCCACCCTTAGTTTGCACAATATGATGGTAAATATATTACTTTTTTAGGTAAATTATTCCATTCACAGTAGATGGGTTCATATGCACACAGTTATCAGGCTGAGCGCATTGATGTAACGTTTCTCTGTCTCTATTTGAGTCGATTCTAGCGTAAAATTTGCACAAAGTGATTATAATTGACAAAGGTAAACAGAAAAAAAAATACACAAAGCTGAAACACGTAGTTCTAGAGAATAGACATTGTGCAGACATTGTTTCTGTTTATCGACAAAATCTGTGGCCATTGGGGCTTGTTAGTGGGTATTACAACCATCATCATTACATTGTAATTACATTTGAAACACTTTATACAAGAGCATTTGTGCCTTTGTGTGAAGTAGAGAACACGGTGTGATCAAATTCTCTATTATCCCTGCGTCCAAAAGATCTGACAGCATTTTGATTCAAAAGCGGTTTTTGATACCAAGCTCAGGGATAAAGTGTTCCACGTTAAATCTTTGATTCTCATAATACCTCAGCAGCCATCATTCTAAACGTCAAGGCTGACTTCATTCAACTATTCCTGCCTCATCCGTTTCAGCTAACAGGAACGTAAAAACATCCCTCAACCCTGCGCATTGCAAGGATCCTAAGAAATTGCGGGTCAGCAACTCAATTAAAGTCAAAAACCCAATTTAAAATTACCCTAATGAAAGTCATTTTTAAGAGATTTTTTAAGGCAGAAATCAATCTTTAGATAACAAATGCATGTCTGTCTTTATTACTCATTGATAATCTGATGCGTGCATTTATTATTCTTTTTTACTTCAAAACGAGAACAACAAATCTAATTCAATTGTAGCAAACAGTGCAGAGGTTAAACACGCTCCCATTTTCCATTAATCCAAATATCACTGACATGCGATATGAAGATGTTCAGTAGAACAGATCATGCACTGAGAAAGATAATTTAGCACACATACTCGAAAACTTCACCGCAGTCTCATATAGTCATTTACAGACTTGTGATTTGCCTCACAATGATGTCAAGCATGCAGAGAAATGCCAGAAGCAACAGTTCCACAAGGGATTCAAAGCCGAAATTAGGTAGGCATTCATTAAAAAGTACAGAGATATCAGGAGAATATGATCCAACGTACACTGAAAGAGCAATTAGAAGATGAGACAAAACGAGACATTGCTCAAAGGTACGTACTGTGGTTCTGAGGCAGCGCTCCAATGTTCGCCATGCTCTTCTGTGAGTTCACTGCACATGTGTGTGAGTGAAAGAATGAATGAGAGAGAGAGAGACCTTCCCCTTTTCTCTGTGCTGTAACATTCACACTAATACTGACGGTGTGGCAACAAGGGGAAGGGGGTTATGATGTTACAAGATAGAGCGAAAGAGAGAGAGAGAGAGAGAGAGAGCAGGAGAGATAAGCACAGAAAGGAAGGGAGAAGCGGGGGGATAGTATGGCATAAAACAATAAAGCAAGAGCAGATTCGCAGAAAAAAATCAATGCTAGAGTGCTGAGATCAAAAGAAGAGCTTGACATCCAGAGAGAGGGTGAAGGAAAGTAAGAGTTATGAGATTGCAGGAAAAATCGTGTAATCTGAGCTATATACAATATATATATATATATATATATATATATATATAGAGAGAGAGAGAGAGAGAGAGAGAGAGAGAGAGAGAGAGGAAATTCCAATTAAATTGAACTATATATACAAAAAAGGAAAATATAGAAAAGATTATCAGAGAGGAAATTGCAATTAAATTAAATAAAATATCTAATTGCAATATACAAGCTCATATTTCCTGCTTCCTACTCCTTCATTATCAAATTCATCTATGCATCCCAATGTACATACTATCCATTCCTTAGTATGTGAGATTAGTGTCCCAAAGCATAGTATGTTGAATAGAGTATGCCAAAAGTCCCCAGATAGACATTCTGCTATTTCCAGTAGATGTTCGAAGTGCGGATCCGTGCACACTGATGATGAAATTACCCAGAACCCATTTCCGCTTTGGATTTGGTTCAGAAATACAAACACGGATAAAAAGAACTACAAGGATAATGGATATTCATGAGACCAATGGTTGAGTAGAGATACTCTGAAAGGGGTTTGAGTTAATAATAATCCAAATCTAACCAGATAAAAAAAAATATTTATTTAATGTTATCTGTGTTATATTTAATCTATAACAACTTTTATTAAGATACGAACAGCACAATGACGAAAACGGATATGTTGAGCCATTAACTGGTAAAAACATCAATATGCAAAAAACCGAGTTCTACAAGACCCGATGACAGGTCAACTATGTGATGTTTGTTTTCCCTCCAATATGGTAGGAAGAATTGTTTGAGTAGTGTAAACTAAATTAAATAAAGTGCGGAACACTGTACAAACGGTGCAAAACACAATTGACCCTTCACCAGCAGTTTGATTGACAGGCGATCCAACCAATCATAACCCGAATCCACCATTTTGCCCGAGGAGTTAGTAGATTAAAACATTGGTGAACTTGAACTTGAAAAATTGTGTGAACTCATCGCTTCATTCCATTTGATATCCATTCATGTTTATTTGATGCTATAAATGAACTAGTATGAAGAGAGGATCGGTTCACGAGGAGCTACAGCGATCTGTCACCACACATTAAACACACACTATATGCTATTTATTGTTAAAACTTCTTTAATAGATTACAATATATTATAAAAACACTGTCGTTGTCAGTGTCCTCTTTGCTCCGCGATGTATTTTTCACTGCGTGAGAACATGATGTGTGGCATGAGAGCGCATGGCTTGTCGGGCAAAGTAACAGTAACTAAAGGGGGCGGGGCTTTGTGAAGGATCAATTATGACATTATCCATCATATTACTCAACTCTTAATTGAATCCATGAAGTCTGAACTTTTCTTGACAGGTGACTAAATAATTGAGTTGAGCAATTAAATGGTTTGGGGGAGGGGGGAACTGCAGTGTAATGACACTGGCCTGTTCATAACAATGACTGTGAAAGTCCTCTTTATTGTTTTCTTGATGCTTCTTTGTATTTTGTCCTTTTAGATCTTGACAGAAATTGTTACCATAAACTGTAGTCACTCAACATTATTTCATGGTTTTCTTTACATTTAGTTTTGATACCATGAGTGATAGACTAAATATTTTTCATCATTTTGAATTATTTGGGTTTGTTGTTGACAATGTTTTTTGTGTGTGTGTGTTTATACTTCCAGATTATGCTTACCAGCTGCACTTGAAGTCATGATTTGACTTTATTTTGATGGTCCCTTTAACAACATTCTGTTGACAATAAGTTACATTGCACCTACATGTCTACTAACTCTCATTAGACTGTTAGTTGAGTATTAGTAGACTGGTGGGTTTAGGGTTAAAATAAGTTGACATGCACTTACAAAGTTAACTTATAGTCAGTAGAATATCTATTGGGAGACCATCATATATCAGATATGAAGCAGACAGTCTACTAATAGGAAGTTATGCCTTTTCTTATTTTTCAACCCATCCTTATTATTCAACACCTGTCATATAGGCCCTTTTTACATCTGGTATTAAGATGCATTTTGGTTAATCGGATCACAAGTAGATGAGGTAGACACATTCCTGTTTATACCTTAAATCAGTCTCTTTTGTCCACTTTGAACCACTTCTGTCCTGATTTCTTTGAGGGGAAGGTCTATGGGCTGGCAAATGTATGGGTTTTTTCAGATCTTTCGATCCAGTGGACAAAATGATTTAAGTCAATTTACATATGAATGCAACTGGAGACGACAGGAGACATACAGAGACCATCAGCTTTCGTTTCTGCTCTGATAGCTCCAAGACCACAATAAACGCGGTGAGTAAGTGTTAGAAATCAGGAATGGTGAGAGAACATTGATTGGTACATTTTTCGTCTATGAGCCAAACTTGGGTCTTCAGCCAATAAAGTTTAAATCCCGTCTGGCTATACCGCGGTTCACATAATGTTTACGCATTAGGTCAGTGAGCGGTGTTTTGTGGACACATTTGACAATGAGCATTTACACGTGTGTGATGAGCAGGGAACGGTGCGAGACCGGTGACGCGACTGAGCGGAACCTGCGGGCCACACCGGTCTCGTGTCTCTCACAGAGGAGCTCCGGAAGCATAAAAGAGGAGCGACGACAGTGAAGGGCGAGAGAGGACCAGGCCTGGATTTTATGTTGTGTTTATTTTGTTCGTGTGGGCGGCAGTTTTACGTTCGTTTTGTTTTTGAGTTTATTACATTTTCGGTTGAACGTTCGCCGGTTCCCGCCTCTTTCTTCCCATATTTACGAACTGTGTTACAATGCGTTTTCGACAAGTGGTTAAAAGTGGACAAGCTCAAAAAGTTTTAGACCCCATTTACACCTGTAGTTTCGTCCACTTGTGATCTGAGGTGTAAACATCGCCATAGAGACAATGCCACAATCCTATTCTCAGTGGATAAAATCATATCTCACACCCTACGTTCATTTGTTGTTGAAAATCCTTAAAGGGATCCTTGATTATGATTTTACTTTTTAACTATAGTTAGACTGTAATGTTGCTGTTGGAGCATAAACAACATCTGCAAAGTTACGACGCTCAAAGTTCCATGCAAAGGGAGATATTTTCTTTTACAGAATTTGCTTTTAAGGACTACAACAAATGGCTGGTAGAGACTACAACAAGCTTCTTCCTGGGTTAGTGACATCACTACCCCTAAAATTTTACATAAATCCTCCCCTCTGGAACACACAAAAAATGGGTTGAGGTTGCTTTAGAGAAGAGGAAGAGTTGCTGTAGTAGAGTGTTGTGACCATGCCGTCATTTAATGCCGGACTGCTTCACAAAAAAGGGTAAATTCAATGCTGGATTTGCACAAATGATTAACATGCTAGTCGATGAGTTGAATCAACTCAACAGCATCTCCATCAATTCATCCACTAACCATTCAGAAACGTCCAGATGCATTCTAAACGTTCTAACTTCTTCCTGAGTCTCACCATCGGTGTCCGACTCCGGTTTGAACAAGTCTGGACACCATTAGTGACAATCGCTACTTTGGTTACGTGAGATTCTCCAGCTTTGTTGTTGTTGAGCAACCGAAGCGTGCGCTTGTTAAAGTTCTGCCCTCTTTTGGAAAGTGGACCGGGTGCAGCAGCTCATTTTCATTTAATGGGACACACAAAAACAAAGTGTTTTTGCTCACGCCCAAATTTGAGAAGCTAAAATAAATTATCTGAGGAATTCTGGAAACACAAGAGAACTATATTACATCTTGTGAAAAGGTTCCCTTTAAAGCACTTCAATATTCATCAGAGAAGTCTTTTTTTATAAAGGACAACTTATGGCTGATTAGTGTTGAATGAATGGATATATGGATCTTTAAAATGTAAAAATGTTCTTGAAGTTTCTTCACATCAATGTTATTAATTCCAGAGCATTGACGGTTTTCGAATGAATTTGCATATAAAATGCTCTTTGTGCATCTTAAAAAGATTCATTCTGGCATTACGTTGTAAAACACTTTTTCTTGTTTTGCCCACAGGAACAATCTGCTTCTTCAAAACCATGATCCCATCAAGTTTTTTTGAGTCAAGCAGTCTCTATCTTGACCCTCTGTTGATATTTTTTGTGACATCCTTATCAGGATAAAAAGTGGAAATACAACACTAACAGCTAAATAAACATTCAGAGCATCTCATCTCAGCACTCCCAAAAGATTTCCTGCCAGACCAATTGGCTCAGGAAGGAGTAGAACTGCAGAAGTCTCATTTCCATAGCGACAGCAGAATAAAGAAACCTTGGGGCGCTACTGCGCAAGCTAATATAGTGGTGACCCTAGAAAGCGGGACATGGATTTGAAATATATTCAGTAGCTCTGTTCCAAAACCCAGTGAGCTGCCTTGCTGTTTAATGCCTAAGGCAGCATTCTAACTGAACCCTCATAATTGACTCACTGTGTCATCGGATCTGATAATAAACTGGCTGCCTGTTCGACCACAAAACGAGTCCAGTGCAACTTTCATGTTGCATGTATGAATTAAATTATGAAGACTACGGGGTTGGAAATGCTTTTCTGCTACATGGGTTGTTATTGGCAATATTTCCAAAAACGTTGCAATAAAAAAGTAATTGTATGAATTATATGAGGCACATTTGTTATGTCGCAGGCTTTAGATATTTGGATTGAGAGTATGTTATTCAGGCTTGCTATTGAGGGGAATAACACACCTCAGAATGTCACAACTGACCAATCAGAATCAAGTATTCCAGAGAGTTGTAAAATAAGGGTAAAAACCATTAAAAATAAATACACCACATTCAAATATTGGGTTAAATAATACACTCTTAATTAAATTGATTTATTTTATATTATTTCTCTCTCACATCCCCATTTGTCTTCATTGAGGACATAGCAGTGTTTTCTGGGTTTGACATAACAACAAAGGTTATTTTGACAAGCTGCCTTTACATCAAAAGCATGCCTTGAAATGCAGTCTAGCCAGAAAGCTCCCAGGAACCAAGCATTGACTTATCTTCTATTATAGCACAGGGCTGTTGAATGTTTGATTACGATTAGTTTACAAATGTTGTGTATTTTCCAGTATATATGAAGTAGTTCTAAGTCTTTCAAACACATTACAGTCACATATAACTTTGCCAAATTATTTCAGTTATTTCCTTAAAGCGGTGCTTAATTTGTAAAGGAGTAATTCCTTTTCTACAGCCAGGTGTATTACTCTTTCACGTGTTAAATTGCTACTAGGGGTGAGCGATATAGCCTAAAAATTATATCACGATATTTCAAGAATATTTGCGATAACGATATTTATGATGATATAGATAAAAATGTATGGAAAAACGTTTTACAGGTGATTGCAGCTGGCAGGTAGCAGGATTTATTAGTGCAAACACAATGAAGGAAGTTTTCCATCCTTTTCGAAGGAGCTACTGTCATTGATGACAAAATACCTAATTAAATACATATTTATTCAGGTAAGAAATACTACAGAAATTAAAGTAATTTATAAACTAAGTTATTTTACATTTGATTAGTGTTCATTCTAAAAATTAAATACAGATTAATGCCTACCATTAAAGATATAAAACAATCATTCAAGAGCAGAAAGTGATTTTCTTTGTCTTTTGTTTTTTGATTAACATGGTCTGTTAAGAAGCAAGAATATTGGACTACTGTCACTTTAAGGGTTTATGTTACAAAACGTCTCCGGTTACTATCGTAACCTCTGTTCCCTGAGAGTCGGTCTCTCGAACACTGCATCACCGAAGGTGGTGCTCTAGTGATAACCCCATAGCGCCACCTTCGGTGACGCAGTGTCGAGAGACCGACTCGAAAGGGAACGTCTCCAGTTACTATCGTAACCTCCGTTCCCTGAGAGTTGGTCTCTCGACACTGCGTCACCGAAGGTGGTCCTCTAGTGATAACCCCAAAGCGCCACCTTCGGGGACACAATGTCGAGAGACCGACTCGAAAGGGAACGTCTCCGGTTACTACCGTAACCTCCGTTCCCTGAGAGGAGGTAACGAGACACTGCATCACCGATGGTGGCACTATGGGGTTATCACTATAGCACCACCTTCGGTGACGCAGTGTCGAGAGAGACCGACTCGAAACGGACCGGAGCGAAAGAGACGAGTGAGAGAGAGGAAGGGGCTGTGTGTCACTTCGTCATCGGAGTGAAGAGAGCGAGAACGCTGAACGTTATTGCCAGTGCCGCTGGTAAAACGAATCAGCTCAGACTCGGAATGATGTGACACTGACCGGTTGGTTATGAGGAAAATCGTCCGAGTGGTGAAACAGTTTCTTTTTTTTTTTTGCTAAATATTGTGCTTCATTTTTGAAGGTCTGACCTCTTGTAACCAAACAACTTCCATTCAATAGCTCCCTGTTTAGGTACTAAATAATCATCGGAGGCTGACATGCTGCTCTTACTCTCAGACAGGTGGACTAGGGAACGTGAACGCGCCATACGTCATCGCGTCGCTATATCATTGATATCGCGATATGACACTTTTTTTTTATCATGCAAAAAATTATACCGGTACTATCGTGGACGGTATGATATGGCACACTGCTAATTAGCTACATTGAGACTAAATATCTTCCATTTGATCAGTGAAATTCTCCCTCACTGACAGCGTTGTTGCCGCTTCCATTTGTGACTAAAATAACTCCCGTTGCTTGTGTCGCCGCTATTCTGATTAGTACTAGCAGAATGGTTCAAGGGTGCAGTTCCATCTAGTAAGGATCTCTTTTTATCAGAAACACCATCAATCACGGATAAGAAAGCTGATGGGTCAAAAACAAATATGTTAATATGCAAATCATCACTTCTGCATCTGCATAAACCCAAACTGCATAAATTGCAATTCTAACATTATTTAAATGTTATTACTTGTTTCAGAACACTTTAAAAATAATGTTTGTGGAATAATGAGATGAACGCAGAAGTTTTTCTGAACACGGAAGTCTCACCTGACTAGTACTAGAATGATGCTTTACATTTCCAGGCTCCGGTTAGTCTAGCTAAATTAGCGTATTTTCGGAGCTCAAACCAATGAGTGGCTTTAAAAGTACATGGCTCCTTCTGTCTTTTTGTCAGTGCCTCCCTCATCAAAGTTTAATGAGTTGTCTGAAATTAGTTGCATTGATAATATACAATATGAGCACTCATATCCTATGTGCAGCTCCCAATCGGGATTTTGTTCTTAAAATGATTATAGCCCATATATACCCTCTTTGAGGAGTATTTTAACTTAAGTGCTGCAAGCCATGTTCGTTTTCTCTTGCCAGTCTAGCATAAAATGCAAGGCCTACAGACATTCTCTTCAGATTCTCTGGTGCTCAAAACACGTACTTTCCAAGAATTTCTTCAGTTTATTGCTGTTATTGCAGTCTACAAGACATCTTAACCCTGGGCTCATTTTTATTAATGTAAGTTTCCGTTTAGTTCATTCAATCGCTCCTTTTACCCAATTGACTGCGTTCCTATGGAGACCGGAACAGGACAGCATCCAAACGGAAGCTGGAATTCCTCATGGCGGTGCTCAACTTTTACTCAGGAAAAAGGTGGATGACCAGGAAAAAACATTTAAAAAATGGGAACGTCAGCAAAACGTTCTTCCATATTTGTGTTGTCCTAAAATAAAACAATCTATCTGAACAATGTCTAGTAACCATGGTATAAGCAGAATAATTGACTCCAGTCTATTGAATTATTAAAAAATAATGCACACCTGATGTGTAACTCTGCTTTGCATCATGACTGGCAGCATTACCACCTCAGGTGTGCATTGTTTTTCAATAATTCAACAGCCCGTCGTTAATTATTCCTCACATGATATATTTCAGTAAAATGAAATATACGTAGGCCTGTATTTACGATCTGCATTTTTGAATCCCTGAGCTTGTCGCAGTGCATTCTGAGATTGACTTATCTGTGAAAAGCACACGCAATGCCGCCTTAGAATGTGACTAACTCTTTCAGGAGCATGTCTATGATTCCTATCAGCATGAAGACTGACATCTGGCTAGGCAGCTTAGTACGTTTTGGGACAGATCCGCTGCGCCTTCACAAGGCTGTGGGGTGAGGAAAACAATTCATCTGGGAAAATATCACAATGACACGGTGGACGCTTTGAAAACCAGGACAAGGAAATCCTGGAACAGCAGAGAGAGCATGAAGATCGTACGGTAGAGAAAGAAAATGAGAAAACCAAATTCTATCCTCTTCTGTTCTATTAGTTTTTGTAGTCCTTGGGCAGCTATATTCTGCAAGAAAGGAGAAAGCATCCATCTCCTCAACCACTGGGCTGAAGGGACGTGCCTATCCCTCAGGACCGATTTAGAATTGTAGAATATGAGGGATGCCGCCACTGAACTTCCCTGCGCCTTGAGTTTTTCCCCTGACATCCCTAGGGATCAGCATGAAGACTGCTCTCAATACATGTCATTACTTTCTGGCCCCATTATGCTTCTGCAAGCACCCAGCAGTCGCTATCTGGGCAATATATCTCTACACCCTTCTGAATTCAGTGGAAAGCATGGTCAGATCCTCTAGCATGCTGGTAATTACATGGTGAAAACACACAGAACAGCACATGTATGCAAGAGCCAAGTATCCCCCTGAATTGTGAATGAAGTAGCCATGGGCTGTTTTCCCAAGTTCCTCATTGCCACCATTCATTCAGTATTCATGTATTCGCACAGATTCGCCTTGATCTCTAGTGTGTCGGCAGACAGCTCGAATCAAGTATTCATCTTTCATTTTAAATGAGCGGTTATGAATTTGGATGGATGAGATTTTGGGTCAAAGCTACTTTGTTGTTGTTGATCTAATAGGTGAGATGAGATACTGCAATAAAAATAGAAAAGAATAAAAAGAAAGCAATGCAATGAGAAATGGGGCTGTCGAATAATGAAAGTGTTGCACTCAAGCTATCAGATCACAGAATTTAATAGGAAAGCGTGACTTTGCGTAAAAAAACGCAATTGTTCAAATGCATGAAATTGATTTGTGCGTGTGTCATAAAACTGGATTTTTACATTTCCTTGAGGAAATGGAGTGGTGCTTCTCTGTACAAAAGTTTTCATGCTTATTAATGTGAAGATGCTTTGAAAGTCTGTATTGTATAAAGCGCTATATAAACATCTGTGACTTGATATAGCGGAATACAGATAACAAAAACATGCATTTACACCGTCATTAAATGTCTCCAAATTCATTTTCAATTATCCGATCACAATGAGTCTCGAGCGCATCTGATCATGAACCGTTCATCGAAAATGCATGTGTTGCGTATCTTTTGCATCATCCTTTACATTGGGAGCGTTGCTACAGCTATGCATCTCTAAGGTGTTTAAAGTGATTACTTACTGGGCCAAGTAAAAAAAAAATAAATCTAAAAACTATGCCTGTATCATATCCTGTAAAAAGGATATGGTAAAAACATGCTCATTTTATAATGATAAGTTCTAAAGGGAAATTTCATGTTCTTTTACGGTCATATTGTTAAATGTACAGTTTATTGGAAGTGGAAAAGAACAAGTCATCTTATAATTTACAGTGAAATGCTTCAAACTGACATTCCCTGTGTGACACCTCGCATTTTTCATTTAAATAATTATGTTTCTGAGGAGCGATCTGTCACGACACATTAAAGAGTCACTATACGGTATTTATTGTTTAAACTTTTAAAAATGAAACTGTTTCATATGTCTGTCGACGCGTTGTCAGTGTCCTCTATTTTTCACTGCGTGAGAGCGCATGGCTTGTCGGACAAAGCAACGGTAACTAAAGGGGGAGGGTCTTTGCGAAGGATCAACTGCAAGGCTTACTTTTTATTCTGTGATGGAAACAAGCTTGCATTAATAGGCCTATACAGGTTTTTACCATAAATTTCAGTTCAATCCATAAAACTAAATCATTTCTTTTGTGTGTTTTTTTACAGTAAATTTCACAGACTTTATTTATTTATTTTTACCGCTTTCTACAGGAGACGTTTGGAATAATGACTTTGCGTCTCTCTTTCTTAGAATGAATTTGGAAGAGGACTGGCTCTAAAAAGAACAAAAAAGGCATGTGCGTGTAACAGCCTGAAATTGAACTCATTATTCACTGAAAATCTTGTCTTTAAAATCTAACGGGACATTGCAGAAATGGAAAATGCAGCCTGGACATTCTGCTATAAATAACTCCTTTTGTATTAGAAAGTCAGCTCTTGAAAGACATGGGGGTGAGCAAATGAAGAAATTTTTTGGTTAAATTGTAAGCCTTTTTTAAGTCTATTTAACCTGTGCATTGTAATTTGAATCTTTCAAGCATCCAGGATGTAGCTGGACGTCAGACGTTCACTCCACTGTGGCTAATTGCATCTGCACACAATGCCTTCCCCTCTTATTCCATTCCCTAAGACCTTACAAAACCACAAAAGGCAGCAGCCACCATTGTGGCGGCACAATGCGCATATGCTTGCCTGGAAAAAGGCCAGCCTTCAGTTGATCTCAATGGATCAATTGCTGCACCCTGATGTGTGAGATATTCAGCTGAGTTGGACCAGTCCTGTTTGCAGCTCAAGGATCATGTTTGCCCAAGCTCATTAAGTGTTCAAGGCAATTAGAATGGATAGGACTTCTGGCAAACCTCAACAGATTAATAATAATTGCTGAAGCCCCCAGCGAGGGTGGTACATATTGCTGGTGAGAAAATGATTTTGCAGGCGGCTAGGCTCGGGATGCTTTTAAATGCCACGCTACGGATGATAAGGTCCAGAGCTCATGTTCAAAAGCTCTCCAACATACATCATAAGAATGTGTGTATGTGTATATGGGTCATGCATGGCATGAATTACCTGATCCGTGGCTAAATTGCATTTCCTGGTTGGCCTATCTTTCATCATGCGATCTAATGCGACTGCTGTTTTAGCAGGACAGTAGAGTGTTTCACATCTTTCACATGCATTGCGAGCCAATTTCAGTGATGATAGGGGTTTTAACAATTCATAACGTCAACAACTTTAGAGAAACGTCGACGTATTCTCACTGAAACAAAGTGCCTTCATGGCAGATACTCTTCTGAAGAAGAAATATACTTTAGCATACTTTATTACTGTAACACGTTCGTAAATACGGGAAGAGGGAGGCGGAGGCATTCAACGTAATTTTAATAAACAAATAAACAAACAATGAAACAAAAGTAAAAGGGGTAGTCGTGGCCTAGTGGTGAGGGAGTCGGGCTTGTAACCTGAAGGTTGCAGGTTCGATTCCCACGCCGGCAGAATTTGAAAGTGGGGATTGTGAATAAACAGCACTCTCCCCACCTTCGAAACCACGACTAAAGTGCCCTTGAGCGAGATGCCTAATTCCAAATTGCTCCCCTTGTAAGTCGCTTTGGATAAAAGCGTCTGCTAAATGATGAAAAAAAAAAAAAAAAAAGGGCGGCAGTTCCTCACGGCGACTGCCGCCCACACAAACGCTCTACTCCCCCCGGGGGCCAGTCTCGGCGGCCGCAGCACCTGGGGGTACGGACAGACGAGACGAGAGAAAAGGAGACGGAAGCACAAGGAGCTACCAAGACGGTGGTGATATGGTCAGGTATGGTGACCCATACTTGAAATTTGTGCTCTGCATTTATCCCATCCAAGTGCACACACACAGCAGTGAGTAGTGAACACACATACACACACACAGTGAACACACACCCGGAGCAGCTATTGCTACAGCGCCCGGGGAGCATTTTAGGGTTAGGTGCCTTGCTCAAGGGCACCTTAGTCGTGGTATTGATGGTGGAGAGAATGTTGTTTATTCACAATCCCCACCTTCAATTCCTGCCGGTGTGGGAATCGAACCGGCAACCTTCTGATTACAAGCCCAACTCCCTCACCATTAGGCCACGACTTGTGTAAAGTAAAATTGAAATGTATGAAACTGCAAATCTATTAAAATAATTGTGATTAAGACAACTGTGGCCTTAATAAATTATTATGAAGAATAAATCGTTTTAACAATGAAAATATAGCCTATAGACAATGTACAAGAACATAGTTCTAATCCATATTGTCTCAACATAATATTACTATCGTAATGAGATTGATTTCGATTAATATCAGAGGCTCTGTTGGACACATTTTGTTTCAGGAGTCCCTCTATCATCCTTGCCCTGAAAAAAGTTGAAGACCCCTGCTTTACAATTGTTAATATTACCTAATGCATTAAAAGTGCCATTTCACAAGATGCAATATAAGTCTAAGGTGTAATAAGAATGTGTCTGTGAAGTTTCAGCTAAAAATACCCCATAGATTTTTTTTAAATTATTATGCCATGTTTATTTGCCTATTTTTGGGTGGGAGAAAAAAATGAGCTGATTTTGTGTGTGTACCTTTAAATGCAAATGAGCGTGTGCCCCCAATACACTGCATAAATAATACATTAGTTCACACAGCAAATATAAATCTCAAAATCGATCATTACAAACTGTTCATGCTGCAGCATATCAGATCATGTAGGTGTGGCATGTATTTTGTGGAGGTCTGCTAACGTGGCTAAAGCTACACAGTGTTAGAGAGACTCAATAAGAATAAAGATGCGTTCATGAATTATTCAGACTGCAAGCGTTTTCGGATTAGAAATGAAAATAACAACAAGGCTCTGGTCTCCATAAATACAGTAAGAAACTTTAACCATATTTAACAGTACATTAGCAACATGCAAACATTACAAAATATATCATGGATCATAAACAGTTGGAATCGATCCATCTACTTCACAATACCTACAGAACTTCTGATGATTCGGCTGTGCAGGGTCTAGGCTGGTATGAGCACATTTTGGGGGCGTAAATATTAACGATCCTGACTGTTACATCACAGTCAGTTTTATGTTGGGATTCAGCCTTTTTTCAGTGGTGTTTTGCACGAACGATTTACATATGAAGGAGGACGCAATGGTGTTTGAGGCTCAAGGTATGTCATTTCCATGTACAGAATTCTTATTATTCAACTGTGCAAAGGTAAATACATTTTTCCATTCTATGACACCGTGACCTTTAACTATCATGAACAAGAATATTTTCTTACAGCATTTATTAACCTTTGTTAATGTTAGTTAATAAAAAAGTTCATGTTTGCTAACCAATATTAACAAATACTACTTTTGACCAGAATTTTTAGCTAATGTGTTAATGTATGAAGGGGTAGTCGTGGCCTAGTGGTGAGGGCGTTGGGCTTGTAATCAGAAGGTTGCTGGTTCGATTCCCACGCCGGCAGGAATTGAAGGTGGGGATTGTGAATGAACAGCACTCTCTCCACCTTCAATACCATGACTAAAGTGACCTTGAGCAAGACACCTAACCCCTAATTGCTCCCCTTGTAAGTCGATTTGGAAAAAAGCGTCTGCTACACTGTAATGAATTACTGTAAAAATTACAGCATTATTTTACAGCCGCTGGCTGTTTTTTTTAATAATACAGCATATTGCTGTAAACTGCAATGCATTCTGGGGTCACGTGTTGGTTTGACTCAAATTTACAGAATATTGCTGTAAATTGACCCTTCGTAATTAAAAAAAAATAGTTATTTACTGTAATCAGAGAATACAGGGAAATTCTGTAAATTAAATGACAGTAACACTACTGTAAATTTTACAGTAACTGGCTGGCAACCCAGTAATTACAGTAATTACAGTAATTTTTTAACAGTGTAAATGATGAAAAATGAAAAATGTTAACATATGAAACCTTACTGTAAAGTGAAACCACTTTTTTTCTTAATCAATAATCATTTTACTCAGATGTACGTTACAATACAAGAAAATCTGGAATATCTATAACAGATCTAGTTTAATCAAAACTTTAATTATTGCTATTTTTTTTTTTTGAGAGGTGTGTCAACCACCCCGAAGACTCTCTAGCTAGTTTGCACTAAAATTTTACAGTACATTTTCCTGTATCTGTTTCCATTTACTGACTACTGTTTCACTGCAAATCAACCCAAGTCGGCTCAAAGGACACAATTACAGGGTAAAACGGTAATTTCTGTGATTTATGAGATATGACATGCTGGTTGTGGGGGTATTCTCTGTCTTAAGATCTGGCCAGCAAAAGTTGAAAATTAAATCCTGAATCTACTGCATAAGATTGCTACTAAGATTGCTAATCATACTACTAAGATTGCTCCAGCGGTACCGTTCTAACAATTAGCATAATGTTATTAGGCATGGATCAAAAGGTTCCGCAGTATGACAGTCACTAATTGTGACTAATACATGACTCTTAGCACAGTGATGGTTATTAACATATATATTACATGTTATCACATCGTCAAGGCTAATGAATGCCTAATGAGTATGCTTTGCTGATGAAGGGTGCATCACTTATATTAACTGTTTGCTTACTGTATTAAGCTGTCAAATAGCAGAATTAAATGTGATAAGGGCTATGTTCTAAAATCTGGTGGGATGCCTATATGGGCCGCAGTTTAAGGCATCAAAAGTGATGCAAAGGTTCCAAAAGGGAAGCAATATAATCATGCTGTATTCTAAGACACCTTAGGTTTAATCTACCCAAAATGAAAGAAAGATTTAGAAATCACTCAATACTAAAAAAATGTAGTTCAATTCATTAAAAGTCAAGTATTTTACCCAATATACGCATGTGCAATGCATTGTTTTTGCTTAAGTGTTGTAGGGGATTTTACAGTTAAAGACCCAAAAGACCAGATATGATAAATGAAGACCCGGAGTCAGAGTCTAAAAAAAATAAATTGAAGAAAAGTTTAATAAAGAATAATTTGCAGTTTCATCAGCAGAAGCCAGCTTCAAGTCTCACAAGGGGTCCGTAGGCCGCCCTCTGTCTCCTCCTCCCTCTCTCACATTCACATTTCCAGAACAATTATTACTCTAACAGAGTCCACCAACTACGTCATTACTAAGATACTGATTGGTTAAGAACACCAGACAGAACTGGTAATTTTTCCACACATGGACAGATAGTCAGAAGCATATCTCCTTCCATTATGATGCTGACGATCGGACCCTGAAGTTAGGGACACAATGTCCCTCTAGGTCAGGCCTAGACGCCTTCAGGTCTCCAGTCCAGATGACAACAGTCCACCTGTACCCATAACAGACCTGTACAGAACACTTAGCGCACATACAAAGATACACATGATTCACAGCTTCTTCAAGGCTGAAGTTGATCTGAGCTCCGCACTCTTTTCTCTTTTGTAATGTCTCTCAGCCATCTCTCTTTCTACAGTCTTTCTTTAAATATCCCTTTTGCGCTCTCTCTCTCTCTCTCTCTCTCTCTCCATGAGTGTATACGCCCCCTACAGCTGATTGGCTACAAGTGTGTTGTGGTGCTCAGTCTTATCCACTTTGAATAGTGTTTCACTTACTGCACCTTTAAATATAGGCAATTAAAGCTGGCAAAATTGATTCCATCTGCTGTCTTGGTCATTGGCAGACTCCTGCTACTAATTTAACTGGCATTGCCAGTAGTAACTGTCACTTACATTCCCTCAAATCTACTCTTAGATGCTGTACATGTGAAAGCCCATTTATAGGCCTATAAGGGCAAAGACATCAATGTAGCTCATTTAAACTTGGAAAAGGGTCTTTATTTTTTCATCTACTTTTCCCAGCGTTTCCCACACTTGCTTATGACATCTCTGCTAAGGAAACATATGTTTCAGGTGTTGTCATGATAGATGTCACTCGCTTCTAAATACATCCAAACGCTTACCTGCTTCTACAGCAATCAAACCACACAAAAAAGGGAGAGTGAGATTTCATCCCCCAGCAGGAGGTTTCGATTCAACTCCGCATTATCCCCCATCCTCTGGGTTTCACGCTCTTCAAAACAATTGGGGATAAAAGAGCAAAAATGGAGCTAAATCACTTTCCCCAGGGAAGAGAGAGATAAGTCATATTCTCAGTGGTGTTATCCATCATCCGCAGCTCATAATGTCTCCTGTACTGAATCATGATTGAGATGACTCTTGGCACATGAAACTAAGAGCTTTCCTCAAACTACAAGCACACATTAACATCTCATTTTTAAAGCAACAGAATTTACAAGCAATTAATTGAAAGAGAATGCATAGTATTTTGAATAAGAAAGTCCCCAGACTGCCTGAACGGGTGTTTATAAGGACAGTGATTAAATCATTGGAGGTAGAGCAGTCGCTGTACTGTTGCTGCTAGTAAACATTCTCACTCGACTGGTGCATCAGTACTATCAGGAGGGATCGCGTGAGCTTAACGGTCTTCACTCCTGTTGCTAACATCATGTTGCTGCATATTCACATTAAGTTGAATTAAAACTCTTATATCTGTTTCCATATTGCCAGTTTGCATTGAAAATTAATGATTTTAGGTCACTGTTAGTGTGCTTCTTGATGCAATTTGCCTACAAAAATGGCAAAAGCTTTTAAAAATGCAAAATTCAGTCTGATTGGCTACCTATCTGGTTTACAGCATTTCACAAGATTTATAATGAGAAGAATGCTAACTTAATTACCAACAGAAGCTTAAAGTGTAAACACAGAAGCGTTGCGTTGGCTCAAGAATTTACTCTCAAGCAATGTATGAAAGTGATGAAACTAAGACATAAATATGCATATCTTTTTTATAATTAAGTTAATTATTATTAATAATTATCCTGATATACAGTATGTGTGTGTGTATGTGTGCGTGTTATTGTTCTTGGTAGTAGTAGTAATAATTGTAGTAGTAGTAATAAAAAATAATGTTTGCATGATGTCCTTCCCCTATTGCTTTGTAAATTTTACTATGAAATTTGATTGATAGATAGATAGATAGATAGATAGATAGATAGATAGATAGATAGATAGATAGATAGATAGATAGATAGATAGATAGATAGATAGATAGATAGATAGATAGATAGATAGATAGATAGATAGATAGATAGATAGGCAGGCAGGCAGGCAGAGAGATGGGTGGATGGATGGATGGATGGATGGATGGATGGATGGATGGATGGATGGATGGATGGATGGATGGATGGATGGGTGGATGGATAGATAGTCCCTTCCACTGATCACAAAACATTGCTTCAATGAATTTATCTTGATTTGATATGGATGTCTTAGAAAGATTAACGACAATCGTACTTTGTGCAATTGACACTGAAATACTTAGACGTTCAGACAGATGCTCCCAGGCACAGCAGAACAATAAGTTCTCACATCAATAATGGAATGTCAAGATCTATGAAAAATGTTCCAATGGACAATTGAATGCACAATTCATTTTTCTCTGTCCATCGTTTTTATTAAATGGTTTCCACACAGTCAGAGGCTTCTGATCCAGTACTTCCAAAAAAAGCTTTTTGCAAAGCAGTGTCACAGTGGTCTGAGAGAAAATCAAAGTAGGAACATTAGAGAGCTCTCCCTGAAGTGCTCGCTTAAAACATCACGACAGAAGTAAGCTATTAAGCCAACATATCCGTGTCTTATAGCAGTACATTTCTGCCTTAATATGCCCTTTAGTGCAGCACATAAACACATAAAGCACGGCTATTTGTGGGGAGAAAATGGCTGTGGATTTACACTGATGGCCTTTCGCATCATCCTGATTAGCCCTGATGGCTTCCTTAAGAGAGCCATTGAAGCCTGTTGATTCTCTTGCTCAGCACAACTGTAAGTGCATGAGTGGTGGTAACTTACACAGCATGTGCACTCACTGATAAGCAAAGGAACAATTATTCCATTCCTGAAGCTCTTCAGAGTAGCACCACCACAACTGAACACATGTATAGACACAACCACATGAGCACACAAAGGGCTTTTTGCTGTGGAAACGTATTGTAAATCATTTACCTCTCTGCATTTTTGTATTACATGAAACCTAACAGCTTTGTCAGATGTTGAGCCAAATTCTACCCCCATTCAAATCCAAAGAAATTCCATCGGCTGACATAACATGGGTACTCTATTCTATATCTGACTAGAAATATTACAATATCAATTAATCAGTTAATCTACTAACTCCCTTGACTGCTTTGTTGGACAGAATGGAGGCTTTGGGCATATGATTGGTTAGATTGTCTGTCAATCAAACTGCCGGCGAAGGGTCAGTTAAGAGAGTGATGTTTCCAAAAATATTAAAAATCCTCTAACACTGCGAAAGATTCAGCCACAGGCAAACAAGCCCAATTATTCAATGTTTTATACTTCATATTCTTCTTTTCATAGTAGTAAGAGGATTGCAGTTGAAAATCTTCTAGCACAGTCCAGCACCACATCTGCAGACGTGAAACAAACAAAAACAATTTAATGACGACTATGGTGCAGGGTTTAGAGAAAAAAACCAGTGAAGCGGATCCAAACAACAGATAAATGAGAAGATCTTTGCCACAGATGTGCAAAACTATAAACTATGAAGTTGATGTTTTTTTGGAAATTCAATTTGCCCGGCTCTTTATCCTGAAATAACTTCTATAAAGGACAACCAAGTTGGACAGAGTCTGATGAGCTGTATCTGTCTACATAGTTTACACAAGTACATAAAAATAATTCTATACAGTATTTTTGTGTGTAATTTTAATGGAAAAAAAAAAAACACAAACAACAACAAAATATTTTTTTATTTTAATGTAATTTCCTTTACACTGAGAAAAAAATAATCATTTTATGTAATTTTACAGTAAAAAATTTTTGGTAGTAAAAATATAACAGTCATCTTATCATTTTCACTTTCTTTTTTGTTATCAAATGGGTTTATTGTTATATGTAATGTTGCTTAATGTTTATTGCATTATTTTACTGCATTTTGACGGGGTTATTATAACTAAAACCACAGAAAAATGTTACTTGAAATGAAATAAATATTAACAGAAATTAAAATAAAATAATCCTTAACCTCACAGCTAGTTACCGAATCAACATTTCTCATTTTAATTTAGTTAAACTTGATGTGCTCAAACAAAACAGAAATGAAAATGAATAAAAACTAAATTAACAGACATTTTAAATAATAATACAAAAATAAAAATATACAATAATAATACTACGCTGTGCATCTTCTATATAGCTTAGTATATTGTGATTTGTGAACTTTATCGTATTATTATGGTGGTTATCAGTATATTATACAGGTGCGATGGTTTTTGGTACTTTAGTAAGAGCTTTCCCGTCAAACCTAAAATGTATATATGTATACATATGTATAAATGTATATATGTAATGGTGAAGTTTGTATGGTGAAGCTGCCATTTTTAACAGTCAAGCTAAACAAGCTCAGAATCGCATTGTTTCATTCCAAAGTGTGTCAGAGTGCAATTCATAATGAAACGCAAGTACATAATGCATTCTCAGTGTAGGCTCTTATGTTTTCTCTTTGAAGTGAACTACTGTCAGTGGAGCTGTTTGATAAGAATCTTGTTGAACAACTTAAAGTGAGTTAAACTGTCATTAAGTTTATAGTTAGCTGTCTGAATTAGATATGTTACTTAAGCAGCAAATATATTAGCATATTAGAAGGATTTCTGAAGGATTGTGTGACTGAAGACTGAAGTAACGAATGGCGAAACGATTTGCCATAACAGAAATGAATTGCATTTGTAAATTGCATGAAATAGAGAACAGTTATTTTAAATTGTAATATTGTAATTATAATATTATATATATATATATATATAAATATATATATATATCACAATAGTACTGTTTTGATCAAATAAATGCAGACTTACACTGTGAAAAAATTACTGTAAATTTTACAGTATAATACTGGCAGCAGGGTTGCCAGACAGTTACTGTAAAAATTTACAGTAGTGTTACTGTAATTTAATTTACAGAATTTCCCTGTATTCTCTGATTACAGTAAATAACTGTATTTTTTTAAATTACAAAGGGTCAATTTACAGCAATATTCTGTAAATTTGCGTCAAACCGACACGTGACCCCAGAATGCATTGCAGTTTACAGCAATATGCTGTATTATTAAAAAACAGCCAGCGGCTGTAAAATAATGCTGTAATTTTTTTTTACAGTAATTCATTACAGTCACTGTTAAAAAATTACTGTAAATTTTACAGTATAATACTGGCAGCAGGGTTGCCAGCCAGTTACTGTAAAATTTACAGTAATGTTACTGTAATTTACTTTACAGAATTTCCCTGTATTCTCTGATTACAGTAAATAACTGTATTTTTTTAAATTACGAAGGGTGAGTTTACAGCAATATTCTGTAAATTTGAATCAAACCAACAATATGCTGTATTATTAAACAACAGCCAGCGGCTGTAAAATAATGCTGTAATTTTTACAGTAATTCATTACAGTGTAGTGAACATAAGAAACATAAACTAACCTAAACTTGTGTACTCGAAAATTAAAGTACAAACAGCTATACTGTATAGTAGTGCTTTATTTTAATAATATTTCAGGGAGGGAAGGATTTTTGGCTTGTTGACTAGATTGAGGGCACGTGAGTCGGGAAAATCAGTGGCCTACTTTAGCTTTGTGATTATTCAGGCTGTACGGTGCATAAATAACCATCAAAGCCTTTTTCTGATTTTTTGATTATGGAAGCAAGCAAAATTGTTTCCTGAGTAATCAAGCCCATCAATATGAAGATGGCCCTCTGTAATAAAAAAAAAAGAGAAAAAAAAAGCAGAATCACAGAGAGGCAAAGAAATAACAAGGTGTACCTAATTATACTGATCCATGAGGAACATGTGTAAACCATTTCAAGTTTTTTTTTTTTTTTCTAAAAAGAAGGATGACAAACGAGGGATAGCGTCAAATTATTTAACAAGGACAACCTGCCTTTTTTCAGAAACAAAAAACAAAACAAAATACCAAAAGCAGTTCATTATACTGTATTCTGCTGTGAATATTGCCGTAAACTAAAATCAAAATCCCAAATTGCTCAGATACAGAACACCCAGGGATATGCTATTCCGCATCTACACAGTGCAGCAGAAATAAAAAATGATTTACATGGGAAGTCATGTATGTGAGCGTGGCTTGAAGGCACAGAACAGCTGTACATGTCAATCAATATGAAAGATTCAGTAACAAGTGATTTATTACGTTGCTCATTGCTACAGATACGATTGCTATGAGTTTAAGAGCTTTTTAGAGGCATTTATTGTAAAAATATTGTAATCAGCATGATTGGCAACACTTTACAATAGTGTTCCTTAGTTAAACATTAGAACTAAGATGAAGTAACAATGAGCAATACATTTGTTACTGTATTTACTAATCTTAGTTAACGTTAGTTAATAAAAATCCGGTTGTTTGTTCATGTTAGTTCACAGTGCATTAACTAAAGTTGACAAGATTTTAATAATGTATTAGTAAATGATGAAATTAACATTAACAAAGATTATTAGTTCATGTTAACTAATGAACCTTATTGTAAAGTGTTACCGCATAATTAAATCTGACTAGTCATTAAATATACAGCATTTTGTCTGCAGCGTTGCAAGTCATTTAAACGGCGCAGTTTTTTATCGTGCAAAGAAAAAAAGTGTTAAACAGGATTATGCATGACTTTGTTACGTTGCATGTCACACAGTTAAAAAATTACTGTAAAATTTACAGTAGTGTTACTGTAATTTAATTTACAGAATTTCCCTGTAATCTCTGATTACAGTAAATAACTGTATTTTTTTAAATTACGAAGGGTCAATTTACAGCTATATTCTGTAAATTTGAGTCAAACCAACATGTGACCCCAGAATGCATTGCAGTTTACAGCAATATGCTGTATTATTAAAAAACAGCCTGCGGCTGTAAAATAATGCTGCAATTTTTACAGTAATTCATTACAGTGCAAGTTCATGTGATATTGAAAAAAAGAAACAGTTATTTTACATTTTTAACATCATATAAAAAAGTGTCAAGAAAACACCCAGTTCATTAAGTGTACTGGAATGGACGTTCAAGCTGAGCACATGTAGTGCATTGTGGGAAACAGTATCCCAAGCAGTGCTCTGTCCGTACGCGGCACATTTTGGGAAATGGAGTAGGTCATATTCTATATGCATACGCCAATTTCACATACAGTAGTTTACAATATTCATATGAATCAAAATATAGTTTGACTTTGGAAAGATATGCACTGTAATGAATTACTGTAAAAATTACAGCATTATTTTACAGCCGCTGGCTGTTTTTTAATAATACAGCATATTGCTGTAAACTGCAATGCACTCAAATAGACTCAAATTTACAGAATATTGCTGTAAATTGACCCTTTGTAATTAAAAAAAAAATACAGTTATTTACTGTAATCAGAGAATACAGGGAAATTCTGTAATTTAATTAAAAAAATTACTGTAAATTTTACAGTATAATACTGGCAGCAGGGTTGCCAGCCAGTTACTGTAAAATGTACAGTAATTTTTTAACAGTGTGTTTATCAAATAAAACATATCTATGAAATGAAGACAATTTAAAATGACAAGAAATTGCATTGTGCCATCTCCAGTCATGTCATTTTTTATTTTGTTACTATTTTTCTTCCTCTTTTTATTGTCATCCCTGCTACAGTCATAATCATTACTATATACTACAGTTTTAATTAGAATTATTTAAAAGTTTTCACATATATGAGCAGCATTTTTGATCCCTTATTTCACTGGGGTTGTTTCAAATTTAGACTTAACAATAGATGGAAACAGAGGCAGAGGAGGAAGAGTATGTGTAGGAGGAGGACAATCGCTGTGGAGAAAGTTGTAGGAATTAGGAAGTTTTTCCCTTCGCCTGGCACAAAATGACATTGCCTGTGATTTGGACAAAGTCCTCCACAATATTCAATCATTTCAAGAATATTATTGATTTGGCTGCAAACTGTCAATGCCATCACTGTTTTCTGCATGCATTGTTATACAACTATACAATAAAACTACAATACGTAGTGAATACTGCAGAAATAGTAAGAGTTGTATAATACTGGGCTATTCTGAACATTACATTGAGACCACAAAAGGACTAATTCTGCCCTCTATTGGATAATAAGAGAAGGCATCTGAAAATCAAAATCTTTAGATTTTAATGTCATGAAAAGCAACCAAAACAGTTTTTTACAACTTGTAAAAATTTGTGAGAAGAGCTGAGCTCAATATTGTGTAATTATGATGTGTGTAATGATGTGTGAAGTACAGTGTAAATCAAAGTATATGTCCTAGCAGGAAATAAAATGTGTCCTAACAGGAAGTGTCACGGAGCCCGGTGAGTAATCAATGTGTGAGTGTCTGGCGGCCGCAGGGAGTCTGTAACCACTGTCAGGAGATGATGATGATGAATGAGGCCTACGGTGTTGTTTTGCTTTCGTAGCTGTCGTTGCAACGGGCCTCTGACAGTGGCTTGTCGGGACAAGTTGCCGGTGGAATTGGAAAGTGGAAAGTTTGACATAAGGTCTGAAAGTGAACTAAAGAGTCCTCCCATGCAAAAAAAACCCTCAAAAGGTGCTTTTGTACAACGATAAGGAGCTGCGATAATAGGAAACTTTTGTTACCGACATTTTCCTTAACATAGAACATGTCCTGGCAAGCTACTGTTGGTAAGTGTAACAATTCTAACAGATGATCTTATGATGTGTTAAACTCTTGAACTAAATCCCCAATTAACTCTTTCTTCGCCATTGACAGAATTTTCCGTCATTTATGAGACAACACTTTCCCGCCTTTAACTGATTGTCCAGTAATCCATATTTTCTCTGTTATACAGCTTCTGAAAGAAGCACTAGCTGCAAAAACAAGTGAAAAAGAAGCAGAAACAAGCAAAAGATCCAAAATGCTTGCGCATTTGTAAGCTTACTCGATCATCAAACATTTAACAGCTTATAAACTGCCTAACGTTACCGAATGAAATGTCGAAGTACTGGACTGTGCAAGATTTGGGGGTGTATCTACTTTTGATTATCCTTAATCTGATCCAGATGTAGTGATTTTCACAGCTTTTTGTTCAAAATGTTACTTTTTTTTATGACCTACCCCCATTCAAGTGTTGATTAAAAAAAAAAAGAATGTGTGAAGCTAGAATTTTCCTTTCTTTTGATATAAACTGTATGTTCAGATATTCATACAAGGAAATATTCTGGGGTGCGACAAAAGAATTAAACAGATTAATAGACCTCTTTTGCAACAGATAGGGTTAGTTCATTCAAATTAAATATTTATATTCAATTGGCTACAATAGACTTTAGATGTCTGCTAAAGAGCGCTTAGTCTGGAAAACATCTGATAAACATCTTAGAAAAAGCCTCTTCCGTGAACACTTGATCCCCTCGTAAAATTAAAAAAAAAAAAAAAAAAAAAAAAAAAAAAAAAAAAAAAAAATACCCCTTTCCTTCCCTTTTCCCTTCCTACTCTAGCTTATGGTACTGAGCAATGTATGAAACTTGTATTGTGAGCACTTCCTGTGTTATTTGCCAATTCATGAAGAATCGCTTGTTTGTTTTCCTCACTTGTAAGTCGCTTTGGATAAAAGCGTCTGCTAAATGACTAAATGTAAATGTAATGTAAAAAGCAGTTTCAGACACACTCTAAGCCATAAACACCTTAAAGACACTTTCTAAATGTCTATTCAACATCTGACACAAAACATCTCGACAGATTATACATCTTGCAGATGTATGCAGACATCAAAGAGATGTCTCTGCGATGTATTACACATCTAAAATCTTGTTTGCTTAAATTTTTTTTGGAATTAAATTGAGATTTAATTCTCAATTGAGATCTGAATGTGGCACAACCCAGAAGAAGCCAACTCTGAATTCCTTCAAGGTAATGAGCTATGTAGAGTAACTGTAAGATCTGTGTGAGGGGAATTCTCTAATGCTCCGTTAAATAATCTGCCCGCTCGGAACAAATGAGGATAAGTTCATTTAATCAAAATAGCAAGTCAGCTTTAAACTGACCTTTAAATGAAACATGTCACTGTGTAAATGTTATTGGAATCCTGATGATGTTGCAAAGTAATTACCATTAATTGCCCTTATTGAGACAGCAAACACATGTAAGCTTAAATAAATCCAGGAGAACTGTAATTAGATTCCCTGGCATTTACATCATGGCAGAAATTAGCATCAAGAGATTTGTCATGGCAATTTAAAACACTTAAACAGAATTAACTCAAATACTGACCTGGTGATTGATTTAATTAAGTGAAACTAAAGGAATGTTCTTCAGACAATAGTTTCCTCTCAGTTTGTAAATGTAAAGACAAAAAAAAAAAACTAGATTATACTAATTTGCAGCGTAAACTGTGCATATGAATAATTCAACTTTTTAAAAACAAAATTTGAGATATAAAAATAACCTTCCACTGATAGACTGCAATTATGCAACCATCACTTTTTAATGCCATTGGGGCTTTACGCAAACCACAAAACACAAGCCTTCATTTGTGAGGAAGCAAGCTCAATGTGGGAGAATTGTCGGCTTAATTTGATTCAGTGTTTGTGCTATACGATTAGCTGTAGACATGATTTGATAGATAACCTCTCATACATGAAAGAGTCAGATGCACCCAATAAACTGATCATTGCACTGTAAAGCAGCCATTATAAACATACATTTCAAGAGCTTTGTGAACAATAAGTGATTTAATGAGGAGATCAAAAATAATGAGTCAGGGGATGTTGTACATCTTTTACCAGCAGCAAAAATGGGAGTGGAACATGATTTCTTAATAGCCTGGATTAAAAAGAGTATGGATAGCAGCTAAAGCTCTGTTATTCAGTCTATTATTGACTTTAGCTGTAATGCTTGTCGCTAAAGTCAACAATAGACTGGATATAGATATGGAACAAGTCTCTAACAAATTAAAGAATCTCCAAACATTCCAAAATATACTAGGAGTTTTAAAGTATTTCTTCATGCAAATATTCATTCTTACAAGAGCCAAATAGCCACTCAGCAATAGTAGGAATTGTTCACCAAAAAAAAAATATATATATATAAAGGTCTGTCGTAATTGACTTAAATGATTCAATTTGATGTAAATGAAGTAGGCATGACAACTTTGAATCTGAAAAAAAATTCTACTTTTGTTCCTCCAACAAAATGGGCTTGGAATGTGCGGTATTTACTTTTATGTTTTTGGGTGAACTTTTCCTTGAACCTTTTTAGTCTTTATAAAAAGAACTCACCCACACTGATGTAGTTGCCAGCAAGAAAGAAGTTCCAGTGCAAGAGTGTACTGCTGCGGGAAGAATCCGTGTCATTGGTGAAACCTATAGATCTCATAGACAAATTGGGAGAATCCGTGCTGATGCTCTGTCTGCCAGAGAACATGGAGATGTTCAAAGATGCGGTATCCATATTGCTTAGTTTCTTTGATTGCAAAACCATTAAACAACCCCAGGAACAGTCATGTAAGATTTAGGTTCTACAAATTCCTGAAAAAGCTGTCCGTTGTTTCCTAATGTATCCTTCTTGAAAAAAAAAAAAGAAAGATCTCCTGGCTTCCAGAGTACAGCAGGAATTTTAGCAGATGTTCAGACAGAGTCAGTGTCTGGGTTTGGGAGCGATTAGGGTTGGAGGTGTGGTACAACCATCTGACGGAGCTCCACATCCAGTAATTGACCTGCAGACAGGACGAGGTCAGTGATGATGGCCTGGAACAAAACCACACCTGCAGCAGGGTGCACACCTGTCAACACAGGGCAAATGCAAGGCTTTACAAACTACACAAACATTTTATAAACATCTATATAAAGAAAATCACAATGAAAAAAAAAAAAAAACATTTTTACTTCTAAAACGCTAGCAAATTTCACAAAAAAATCCTAAAGAAACAAGTAACACATCAAATTAAGCATGAAATTTTGAAGTAGAGAGACTGAAATAGTATTTTCCTGTCAAATGTACTTTCTATTAGTTCTTAGAGATAGTCAATTTCTCCGCTAATACTAATACAGAATATTTAGAATGGTATCTGTTGATGATACCAACAGCTTGATTTTCTTAAGGAAAAAAAAAACTCCCAAATAATGCTGGTTTGGTACATTATTGTAATATTAGAGGTTAAAATTAACAAAAGAGCTATTATGTTCGACTGCTCTTCAGATACACAAAATAAAAATGTACACAAGGTAGTTTTCATAGACACGTGTCTTCATTGAAAATGTATATATATATATATATATATATATTAAAAAGCTTCTCTCAAGTGTTTATTTATAGCTTACTAATGAACTGTGAACGTCGGATAACTTTCCTGAGGTAACGTTAAATGCCACATTGAGTGACATTTTTCACAAGCTGTTTTATTGACGTCTTTCCGCGCTTGAAACACATTAGACATTCATTTCGGTAAGTTGTAGTGTCTTTCAACATGCCTGCTGATGGCGAAGCATGTTTTTTCGAGCTATAATTTGTAGTAAAGTGGGGAAAATGATCTATATATCTGTCACATCACATTTAAGAGCATCAAAACGCCATTTGAATTTCGTCATAAAATGGACAAAATTTGAAAGCTCAGACTTTGTTTCTAATCAGAAGCAACAAAGCTCTTTGTGCTTATTGGATGGGAGATGCACAACAAATAGGCATAAAGTATGGTCATGGTGTAGAAAAACCTGCTGACAGATCTGGCGACCATGAACTAAGGGTGATTCATAGGGTCAAATAGAGCCTGGTTTAATTTCGCGATTTTTAAATGCGTTGTTGTCGCGTTAACTTTCCTTCAATTGAATACAAGATACAGGTGCTGGTCATTTAATTAACAGGGATTCTATGGACCTTAAACCAGGTACTGGTTGCTTTGGCACTGTGTGCAGGTGCCAAGTCCTGTTGGAAAATGAAATCTGCATCTCCATAAAGTTGGTCAGCAGCAGGAAGCATGAAGTGCTCGAAAACTTCCTGGTATACGGCTGCGTTGACCTTAGAGCGCAGAAAACACAATGGACCAACACCAGGAGATGACACGGCACCCCAAACCATCACTGACTGTGGAAACTTTACACTGGACCTCAAGCAATGTGGATTGTGTGCCTCTCCTCTCTTCCTCTTGACTCTGGGACCCTGATTTCCAAAGGAAATGCAAAATTTACTTTCATCAGAGAACATAACTTTGGACCAGTCAGCAGCAGTCCAGTCCTTTTTGTCTTTAGCCCAGGAGAGATGCTTCTGATGCCGTCTGTTGTTCAAGAGTGGCTTGACCCAAGGAATGCGACAGCTAAAATCCATGTCTTGCATTCGTCTGTGTGTAGTGGTTCTTGAAGCACTGACTCCAGCTGCAGTCCACTCCTTGTGAATCTCCCCACATTTTTGAATGGGTTTCGTTTCACAATCCTCTCCAGGGTGGGGTTATCCCTATTGCTTGTATACTTTTTTCTACCACATCTTTTCCTTCCCTTCGCCTCTCTATTAATGTGCTTGGACACAGAGTTCTGTGAACAGCCAGCCTCTTTTGCAATGACCTTTTGAGTCTTGCCGTCCTTGTGCAAGGTGTCAATGGTCGTCTTTTGGACAACTGTCAAGTCAGCAGTCTTCCCCATGATTGTGTAGCCTACAGAACTAGACCGAGAGACCATTTAAAGACCTTTGCAGGTGTTTTGAGTTAATTAGCTGATTAGAGTGAGGCACTAGGTGTCATCAATATCGTTTTGATCAATTACTCTGTTTTGACCAATCGTCTTGTGCTCATTAATGTGTGAGAGTGAAACAGTCATCAATTAGGGATTTTTGCAAACTTGGTGAACAAGGAAAACTTTTATCAGTTGGTATGCTTGTCATCAGTTGGGACTGCTTTTAAACATGCACTGAAGCTTGGACCCTCAACATTCATTCTCAACTTTAAATAAAAAGATTTTAAATGTCTGGCCATCCAAACAGGATGTTCCTCGTCTGTGGCCCGAGATGCTGGGATAGGCTCCAGCATCACTCTGCCCCTTTAGAGGATAAAGCTGTTTGGAAAATGGATGGATGTTAAATGTGACTGAGCCACGCATCACGTAATCACGTTGGAAAGATCACACGTGACGTCAGCGGAAGTACTGATCCAGTGTCTACAAAGCAAACGTGCAAAGGCCTTTACAAATAAAACAACGTCGGATGATTTTGAAGTTGGAGGAGAAAATGGGATTTTACCCTACCGCGGTTCTTCCACCTACACCACATCACCTTTCCAACACGTGGTGCATCGCAGAGCACTGCAAGATCGTTTCGCTAGACAAGACTCTTATTTCTTGGCTGGGATCATGTAGAGGCCTTTGAAACTGCAAGTTGGACCTTCAACCCATTGTACCCTGGTGAAGTCCACTATATGCAGAAAAATCCTGGAATATTTTCCTCCAAAAACTCAAACTTTCCTCAAAAAAACTTTCTGAACTTTCCTCAAAAAATGTTCTCCTTAATTTATTTTCGACTGAAGAAAGAAAGACATAAACATCTTGAATAATGTATGAGTAAATTATCAGGAAATTTTAATTCTGAAGCGAACTAATCCTTTAAAAGTATTTTGCTTATACTGAGCCGTATTCACGTACCATGAACTTGGCACTTACAGGGAGTGCAGAATTATTAGGCAAATGAGTATTTTGACCACATCATCCTCGTTATGCATGTTGTCTTACTCCAAGCTGTATAGGCTGGAAAGCCTACTACCAATTAAGCATATTAGGTGATGTGCATCTCTGTAATGAGAAGGGGTGTGGTCTAATGACATCAACACCCTATATCAGGTGTGCATAATTATTAGGCAACTTCCTTTCCTTTGGCAAAATGGGTCAAAAGAAGGACTTGACAGACTCAGAAAAGTCAAAAATAGTGAGATATATTGCAGAGGGATGCAGAAGTCTTAAAATAGCCAAGCTTCTGAAGCGTGATCATCGAACAATCAAGCGTTTCATTCAAAATAGTCAACAGGGTCGCAAGAAGCGTGTGGAAAAAACAAGGCGCAAAATAACTGCCCGTGAACTGAGAAAAGTCAAGCGTGCAGCTGCCAAGATGCCACTTGCCACCAGTTTGGCCATATTTCAGAGCTGCAACATCACTGGAGTGCCCAAAAGCACAAGGTGTGCAATACTCAGAGACATGGCCAAGGTAAGAAAGGCAGAAAGTCGACCACCACTGAACAAGACACACAAGCTGAAACGTCAAGACTGGGCCAAGAAATATCTCAAGACTGATTTTTCTAAGGTTTTATGGACTGATGAAATGAGAGTGAGTCTTGATGGGCCAGATGGATGGGCCCGTGGCTGGATTGGTAAAGGGCAGAGAGCTCCAGTCCGACTCAGACGCCAGCAAGGTGGAGGTGGAGTACTGGTTTGGGCTGGTCTCATCAAAGATGAGCTTGTGGGGCCTTTTCGGGTTGAGGATGGAGTCAAGCTCAACTCCCAGTCCTACTGCCAGTTTCTGGAAGACACCTTCTTCAAGCAGTGGTACAGGAAGAAGTCTACATCCTTCAAGAAAAACATGATTTTCATGCAGGACAATGCTCCATCACACGCGTCCAAGTACTCCACAGCGTGGCTGGCAAGAAAGGGTATAAAAGAAGAAAATCTAATGATATGGCCTCCTTGTTCACCTGATCTGAACCCCATTGAGAACCTGTGGTCCATCATCAAATGTGCGATTTACAAGGAGGGAAAACAGTACACCTCTCTGAACAGTGTCTGGGAGGCTGTGGTTGCTGCTGCACGCAATGTTGATGGTGAACAGATCAAAACATTGACAGAATCCATGGATGGCAGGCTTTTGAGTGTCCTTGCAAAGAAAGGTGGCTATATTGGTCACTGATTTGTTTTTGTTTGGTTTTTGAATGTCAGAAATGTATATTTGTGAATGTTGAGACGTTATATTGGTTTCACTGGTAAAAATAAATAATTGAAATGGGTATAAATTTGTTTTTTGTTAAGGTGCCTAATAATTTTGCACAGTAATAGTCACCTGCACACACAGATATCCCCCTAAAATAGCTAAAACTAAAAACTAAAACTTCCAAAAATATTCAGCTTTGATATTAATGAGTTTTTTGTGTTCATTGAGAACATGGTTGTTGTTCAATAATAAAATGAATCCTCAAAAATACAACTTGCCTAATAATTCTGCACTCCCTGTAAAAGAAAATTTTCATTGTTTTACAATGATAAACATGTAGATATTCCTAAATTAACAAAGACGTTTGCTTTGCTGTTTCAACCCCCTCTCTCTTTCTTGCTACAAGGGCCATTTGGAAGGCACAAGGGTGTGTACATCGGGGGTCTACAAATTGTCATACCTTCAGTATAGTGGGGGCAGTTTTAATCTTATGATTGGTCAGTTTGAATGTCTCACATTTGGGTTTCAGTCACATGATCAAGGAAGGGATAAAAGAAGATTGTAACTATTGCTCTGTCTCTTTTTACTTACTGCTCTCTTTTTCTGGTCTCCCTCTCTCTCTCTTATTCTCTTGCTCTTCTTTTCGCTGGGGCTTCTTGTCTCGGGCTCTTTCTTTGTTTCCTTTTCTAAAATCTCTGTATCCCTCCCCCTTCCTATCTCTCAGGTAACATTCAGCATATATACTGGCTACGATTAATGGTATAAATTTTCTTATACCGCTCTCCCACATATTTTGCTATTGTAACTGTGCTTATTTGCATCGTTGGTATAAGGAGCAGTGGGTGGTAATAGACAACAAATGGTCGGTTATCTTCCATATTGCTGATAACGTTTCTTTAGACATTCGGCGACCCTGCAGCCTGAACCACGGTTGGCGAACCACCCTAACACACATGTCTAAAAACTATGGTGTTACTATTGCTATTGTACACATCCAATCCAGAAAAACATGATATTATTATGGTACCATGTTCTAAAGAACGTGATATTACCATGGTGACCCCCACCACCCGGCAAAACGATAAAAAACATGGTATTATCTTGGCTCCACATGCAATATAATATAGTACCATGGTACCATGTCACAGGAACACACACAGTGAGGCGTATGATATCAACATAAGAATGGAATGGAAACTTTCATATTACTGTAAGGATGAAAAACAAATGATGTAACCACTTATCAAAAGTCTTATCTTTTATTTTTGCATGGCTGACAGTCAAGACTCCCATTATAATCAATTCTGATCTCTTATCTCTTTCTGAATTCTACTTTATGACACTGAGCTGTGCTAGAGACGTAACCTGAACAATGGCTTTAATGTTCATTTTGAGTGCTTGTTGTGTTTGACGTGACATGTTGATACCTGAGGATACAGGACTGGACGTGTCAGCAATGTAATGGCCTCAGGTAACAGACAAGGCAATGAGAGGGGTGAAACCCCCGATCCCCTCCCTCTAAAACAACTCAGTCTCAGCTAAATCTGTTTGGTCTTAAATTCCTTGGTAGACCAAACAGTGGATATCTATTTGGAAACGCTTCACCTATCAATGACATCCTACCATCCAATGTTACCCTCGGTTTTATTTAGTAAAAACCATGGAAACACCAAAGACGCTTTAATATATTATGTGTTTTATTACACAGGTCAGAAAACTAATATGCATTATAAAGGTATTCTTGAAGGAACTGTTTTGAGGGACGTGTCAAATTATTGCTTGTGATAATCAACAGCATTTGAAGCATTATGAGATTTACTGTATATGCATGTCTTTGTACTAAACATTGTAATGCATGATGTCTTTCCAAGAAAAGCAACCAGCTATAATACTTATATATTCATGACTACACCTTAAAGGGACAATATGTAAGATTTTTGGATTAAAATATCCAAAAACCACTAGAACAATGTCATTTAATTTGTCGACTTGCGGGTTTACATTATCCCAAACGTTTCCAAGAATCCAGAGAAATAAGCAATTTTGACCAGGACACGGACCGTGTCCGTGCATCACCTATCAGTGACATCATACCCATGTTAGCCCCGGTTTCCCGTTTTATTTTGAAGAAAACACCAAAGACGCTTTAATATATTCTGTGTTTTTATTAGACAGGTGAGCAACTGTTTGGATACATTCATCGACAGAAAACTAATCATGTTATAAAGCTCAAGACAGTTAGTCTTATTGTTTAAATCTCGTTTTCTTGATTTACCATGAGTACCATGATTTACCATGCCTAATATCGATCTAGCTTACTGCAGTGTGCAACAAATGTCTCATAGTAGCCAATGAGAGAACACAGAGTAGCACTATAACAACTTTCAACACACAAATGGATCTAATATGATATTCAGCAGTGTTTTTGATATGCCTGCATTGGCGCCGTTGTATGCGAACTGAGCCGAGCCGGACGATTACGTCACTGTTTTCTGCAGTGCTGATATACATAAATTAACTAGACTAATAACTACTGATATTTGCAACGGAATGAATCAATAATATATAGAATAAGCTGCACAATGACACCATTTTCTTATTAATGTAAAGCTGCTTTGCCACAATTTGCATTGTAGAAAGCGCTATATAAATAAAGATGACTTGACTTGACTTGACATGACTTAATATGATAAAACAGAGCTGAATTACCCCACATATACATATAGTAAAACTTCCACTGCTCTTGAGACGTGTCACGCTCGTCTCTCATTAGCAATCGCTCCAGTGGCCCCGTTTCTGCTCCCACAGAACTTCATACTAACATTAATTATCTCATCCATGAACATGATTTCTGCCCGAGTCCCGTCCCGATTCTTATGCAGCGGCTATAGATGTGAAGACAACACCTCTCATGATTCCACAAAATCAAGGCTAATCAAGCCTTTGTTTTAAAAAATTTTTTTTTTTTTTTTTTTTCATCATTTAGCAGACGCTTTTATTCAAAGCGACTTACAAGGGGAGCAATTAGGGGTTAGGCGTCTTGCTCAAGGACACTTTAGTCATGGTATTGAAGGTGGAGAGAGTGTTGTTTATTCACAATCCCCACTTTCAATTCCTGCCGGCGTGGGAATCGAACCAGCAACCTTCTGATTACAAGCCCAACTCCCTCACCACTAGGCCAATATATTGTATATATTGTGCCTTCAAGGGGGCTTTTACACTGGGAACTTTTGCTGCGGCCCGAGCCCGGGCGCGATTGTTCCCAGAGCCCCACATTTCATCAACACTATCATCTCTTCGTATTTTATTTAAGCAAATACATCATAATTGGCTAAAACGCATGCGCAGGTTACTTTAATTCCTGAACAAATGCACACCCGAGTGTGTTGCTTCATTTTCATGCAAACCGCCATTTGAGCGCAACCTCCTTCAGGTAGTCTCGGGTTCGGTATCTCGGCGTGCACTCACCTTTCACATTAGCGATTTTTCATGCGAACCGTGCCCCATTTCAACTAAACTTGCAGTGTGAAAACCCCCTATTAGCCTACTGATGTATAAACAATTCATTTGCACTGGCCCGGCGCCAGTTCGGCCGACAAAAAGCCGAAGAAGACCAACTTCAGCCAACAGTATGGAACACATTGAGAAAACTTAGTAGGCCAACGCACAAAAATTGCCCGACGGCCGACCGTTGGCTTGGTGTGTTCCGGGCTTTAAGGGTAAAGCCTTGAATGCTAAGCATTTTAATGAATTATACGTATTCAACAAGTATGACTACAGCTATTCACAGGAACATACAACATATAAGATGCATTATGAATGCATTATAATGCAATAAGAATATTTTTATTGCATTATATAAACAGACTTTAAGTAACATGCTATACTATGGGTGAATCTCATGAAAACGGTCACCTGTCCCAGTCACCATCAAACAGGAAAAAGCTGCATCTGTGCCAAATTATATATTGTAAATAATTACTAGGTACACTGATTCAAAACAAGTAAGTCAAGACGAGTTATACGTGTGGCTCATTCTCGTACTTGTGGTAAATTTGATTCATTTCTTCCGTAAACCTGGAAGTAAAAAATTCTACTTTATTCCAGTCATATATAAGAAATTATATTTTACACATGAAGAAAAATGCCAGTGGGACATTATTTTATGCCAATTAACTCTCCTTCAGTGTGTTGTGACAAAATAATAATAATTTATTTGATTAAAACTGCAATATAATAATACTATTTATTAACTGTAAATGATCATATATTGTAAGTAATTTGTGCTGATTTAAATGCTAAATTACAGTAAAGTCCAGCATTGCATTAATACGAATCTAATGAGAATCACCTTCCAGACACACTACTGATCATTTTGGGGGAAATGTTAGAAATGATCACAGAAATGAAAAAAATTGAAATGTAACTTTTCGTCTAATGCATCAAAGGCATCTGAAACTCAATGACTGAAATAGGTCAGAGATTGTGGAATGAATCAGAACTGTTGTTTACAGACTCTCTCATTCACTCCCGGTTCAAAGCAGAGGCAGAAACAACTGAACTTCAGTTTTATAGGAAGTAAGGAAGATGTATTGCCTCACAAAATGTCCTTTCGGGCCCTGGCACCTCTTTAAATCTGCTACTGAAAGACACACAAAAGCTATTGTGTGTTCAACCTGACCGGAAACTCACTGACTATGCAAATGTTTAATTTCCTTCCCTTCAACATAATAAAAGTTTCCGCAGATCATTTGCTTTCAGACAAGTAAAGCCATTTTTGTGAAGCAAAAAACAAAGGCACATGCTTGATCTGAACATCCCCCGAGAACACAGTGCGCTCAATACACAACGTAACATGAGATCTGGCCAATCTGGCTGAACCAAACACACAGCATCACAGCACAAACAACATTCCACTATCTGAAAGCCAAATGTCTGTATAGTTTCTACTGGTTTATAGTAGTTTTTCTTTCTTTTCCTGTTGTCCACATGCAAAAATAGATCAGAGATGGTGCACGGCAAATAGCAGATGTGTGTTGACAAGCTAATGGCGTACCAGCTGGAAGGCTGGTGACCGTGGATCGCTCAGAGTCGCTCAGCACTACAGAATGACACAATAGACCTTTTATTTCAGTTTCAACCAACCAGTTCGCATTGCAACTCGTCCTACATCACAGTGTTTGGGTTGAGATTTCCAAAGGAAAAAGGAGCTGTGTCACCCACACTGACAAACAAAATTCACTTTAAGTGGAACTAAAAGCGACTCAGATGAATTATAATCATTGCACATAAACATCCGAAATGACATAGATAGAAGGGTGTTCCCTGCCTAAATACACCGGTTAAGTTTTAATTTATGGCTGCCTGATTCATGTTTAGCCTGAGGCAGCACAGGTCAAGTTTAACAGACTCAGATTAAATCAGGTTTCTCGTATGAGTATACGGAGAAATCTGCTCGTTTCATATAGAGGAATCTTAGGAAACTTGTGATGTAGTGTAAATAAAACCTCTTTAAAATTTGGTAACACTTTAGGTTCATTAGTGTTTATGTATTGACTAACATGAACTAACCCTGAGCATTACATTTGTTACAGCATTAGTTAATAAAAAATACAGTTGTTCATTGTTTGTTCGTGTTAGTTCGCGGTGCACTAACTAATATTAACAAGATATTAATAATGTATGAGTAAATGTTGAAATTAACATTACCTAAGATTAATAAGCACTAGTTAACTGATGTACCTTATTGTAAAGTGTTTCCAAAAATTGTATATATATATATTTTTTTTAATTGCAATAGCATTACAGTAATGACAATAATGAGTTATAATAATAGAAATGATCAATATAAACATTTATTATGTTCATGAGAATTTGTCAGAAGACACGCTGAAGTGTCATTAAATTACGATACAATGCAAAAAGGAATAAAACGAGAATATAATTTCATTTCTTCTGATTTTGGTGAAATATAACCTGGGCATGTTTTTTTTTTGTGTGTGTGTGTGTGATTAACTTGCACAATGTCACACCAAAATCACATAAAACACAACAGACCCGTCCGAAGTTTATCGTGTCTTTCTTTCTTTCTTTCTTTTCATTCTTTCTACCTGAGCACCCAGGTGAGAGTGTTGAGTTTCAGAATACAAAAGTCTCAGAGAAAAAAAGCCAGAGTGAAACTAAGGAACTTTCCAATCTTTTATCCACTTCTACATCAATGCAGGCAAAATCTGTTCTGAGCAGAATCTCCTCATTACGTTCAAAGTAAGTACATTGAAAGTATTGCGAAGTCTCACGTTACCTTTGTGAAAGGGGGTCTTGGAGGAACAGAAGCAGGTAGTTCACAGTGTGAGCTGGAGATGATGATAGTGAGCAAAACACTTCTCCAGGCTCCAGTTTTACAGCTCCGATCTTCTTGTGTACAAAGAATATGGCTTTTTTTATTACAGGCAAAATGCTTCAGGCACACAGCTCCATACTGCAGGTAAAGGAAGTCATTTGAAAGCTCTTTGTACACAGTGGGTGTTCCCTTATGGAGCAACAGTTTTCCCTGCGTCGAAATTGGACAAGTAAGGGCAGAGGAGTCTTTGCACAGGTGGGCGGGATATGGGGTGGAGTGCAACAACTACGGCATATGGGAAATAGCCGTATTGTCTGCAAATATTAGAAGAAGTTTATTCTCACTTCAGCATATTTTATTGTTGTTTAAATTGAAATTTGAAAAAGAGTTTATGGTAACACTCTATTTTGATGGTCCATTCTGTTACGCTGCACCTACATGTTAACTAACTCTCATTAGATTATTAGCAGATTATTAGTAGACTGTGTGCTTAATATCTGCTGACACTTTATTTTTATGCTCCCAACAGACTTTGCAACCACATGTCAACTCATTCTACTAACCCTAACCCTAATAGTCTACTCAACTAATACTCTAATGACTGGTAGTTGACATGTAGGTGCAGCGTAAATAAATTGCAACCGAGTTTGTATTTTGAGTTATATTTACATCTACTTTCTCTTTATATAGAATGGCATTAGCGTACAGATTAAATCAGGTTTCTCGTATGAGTTCATTTTATATAGAGGAATCTTAGGAAACTTGTGATTATTTTAGATGAAAATAAAAACTTGTGCAGATTTATCTGTAGTGTAAATAAAATCTCTTTAAAAGTTGGTAACACTTTATAATAAGGTTCATTAGTTATTATGTATTGACTTACCCCGAGCAATACATTTGTTACAGCATTTACTAATCTTAGTTAACGTTAGTTAATAAAAAATACAGTTGTTCATTGTTTGTTCATGTTAGTTCGCAGTGCACTAACTAATATTAACAAGATATTAATAATGCATGAGTAAATGTTGAAATTAACATTACCTAAGATTAATAAGCACAGTTCATTATTAGTTCATGTTAACTGATGTACATTATATGTAAAGTGTTTCCAAAAATTGTGTATTTTTAAAAAAAAAAATTGCAATAAAAATGATAGTGTTAGTGATAATAATCAATGATAATAATAGAAATGATCAAAAAACTAAAGAAATAAACTTAATAAATTTGTAAAAATAAATATAAATAAATTTGCAACTTTTAAAATCCCGTCATGTTGTGTGTAGAGACGTGTTTCAGACAGGCCAGGTAAATGGGTTAAAGGTAAATCAGTTACTTTCTGAACACATTAAATGGTGTTATGCAACCATGGTAATATGAATTTAATGACTAATCTTGCTCTATGGGATTTTTTTAATAGAAGCAACCAACTGTGCAGTGCTCAATAGAGCAATTGCTAGGTATTGTCTTGATATTTCACACTGACACATTCAGCAGGCGCTGTCTGTTGTGCTGTGCGTTCATAAATCTGCACAAAAAGGGTTCAAAGTCCTTTGAAGTGACTTCCCATAACACCACTTGATATTTTATTGGCCCAATATGTAATGACAATGTTACCAAATGAGCAAAGTGTGATATTTTACTAGACTTTGTAAGAACTTCAGTAAAGGTGCCAAGCAGCATGTTTACTTCATATTCTATCTACTTCACAGTAAAAACCCCAGAGTTAAATCAACTCTGCTCAGATCACATTTGGTCCCTCTCTAAATAGTGTTAAAGAGATTGAAT
>CM074315.1:6892120-7074620 GCA_037194245.1 Opsariichthys bidens | reverse complement strand
TACTAATACAGTGGTAATTTTTCTCAAAGTTATTGCTTTGAAAACACCCACTTTTCATCATATACTATCAGTTACTGATCACCAAAATCAAGTCGAACTCGTTTTTGTTATTCTGAAATGCACTACTGTTCAACAGTCAGTAAAATGAGATTATTTAATATTTTTGAAAGAAGTCTTTAGTGCTTACTAAGGCTGCCTTTTATTTTTATTTTTTATAAAAAATACAATAAAACTGTAAAATTGGAAAATATTATTAGAATTTAAAAGAACCATTTTTATTTGAACATATTTTAAAATGTATTCCTGTGATGTAAAGCTGAATTTGCAGCATCATTGCTCATCACATGATCCTTCAGAAATCATTCTAATATGCAAATTTTCTGCATGTCATTATTGGTGCTTGCCTAAGGCAAGCATCAATCTTGTTCTTCTGCAAACTTATTATTATTCTGCTTCTTCTTCCGGACAAAACTTCGGCGCGTAACTCGTCCCGCACCGTTTGTCCTAGACCCATGAGTGAGGTGTCAAATCGACCGGCTCATTGAGGAGAGGTGTGCTATGACTTTTATAAGCGATCGGGCCGACAACGTTCGTACAGCGGACGAAAAAGCAGCGAAAAAAGTCCCATAGACTTCTATTGAAAAATCGATGAGATGGATTTAAATGAGTCAAAACATCTTTGGCATTTTTGATATGGACACACATGCAGTCTATTAGTTTAAGCCTGTTAACTGCCTAGACATTCCCTAGCAACCATTTAGTGCACCCTAGCAACCAAACCCAAAGAGGGATATTTTCAAATCTGAACATCATAGGGTTGGTTTTTAGCATTCATACTGGCAGGCAGTCTTTGGAGGATCATCACTGGCAGCTGTCTAGCCACTCCCTAGCAACCAAACAAAGTACCCTAGCAACTGTTTAGCAAGACCTATATCTCTGGATCAGAACATCGTACAGACATGGTTGTTGGGACTTTTGTCTCATGCTAGCAAACTGGACGTCCAACATGCTAGCAGTGAATAGCTACATGCTAATACTCAATAGCTAAGTGCTAAAGTGGGCTGAGAACATGCCAAGAACTCTATAAAACTTCCATTGTAACTATCTGTGACAACTACCAACCGCCTAGTAACACCCTAGCAACCGAGGGCCGAATTTTGCCACTGCAAGCACCAATCACATTTTCTTCAGGAAATGTACGTTCTAGTTTCTGATTGTTATCAATGTTGAAAACAGCTGCTCTAATGTTTTTTTTTTTATGTGCGTGTGGAAACTGCTCCTTTTTTCAGCATTCTTTGATGAATATAGGAAGTTTAAAATAACAGCATTTATTGTAACAATATTAATGCCTCTTCTGTCACTTTATATCAATTTAATGTATCCTTGCGGAATAAAAGTATACATTTCTTTCAAAAAAGTTTCGAATGATGCTGTATATCATTTTCCTGAAGTGTAAAAGTTTAATCTGTGTAATTGTGAATGTGTTTTCTTTAGCTACGAGTGGGAAATGTGTCTGGCGATGACCCGAGGATCAGTAACAGTTACCGTCTGCTGGGGGCGCTGTCCCTTCTACAGCTGGGCGTCACTCTCACGCTGCAGTTTAACAACCTCAAGCAAAGACAGAGAGCACGACAGGAGTGGAAACAGCACAGAAACCTTCTCCCCAGGTAGTGCCGCACTGCCTTAAGCTTGTTCCTTCCGCTCCTAATACCCCCTGTTCTTTTGTGGAATAGGGTCATTAAATACAGTAACTATCAAAAGTTTTTTGATGTTTTTGAAAGAAGTCTCTTACGTTCAGCGAGGCTGGATTTATTGAATCAATATAAACTAGTGTATATAAAACGGTTAGTTCCTGTCCTTGATTCTGATTTGTCAATAGGTTTCATTCACAATAAAGCATGGCTATAACCGCTTCACCCAACGGTTCTGTGTATCTCTACACAACACCCTTAGCGACGTAAACTGTTCTCAATTGATATTGTTCATTGAAGCTTACTGTATTATGTTGCAGAATACCATGAGTGCGCGAGTTTATTATTTGCAATCAGATTTAGCATTTTTTTTCAGGTCAGTCCTATCTTCATAATAAAAAATCTGTTTAAATTGTTCCGTGTTTACAACAATTCAGTGTTTTCAATGTAAAAGTCTGACTGACACTCATAAAGTCATTCTTTGCCGCCATCTAATGGCATTATAATGTAACTTCTGTTGCGGCTCACGCTCATTTTTTCCGGCGGAAGGAAGGCATTTACTGATTTTAGAATGAAACTTTTAGAAGAAAGTAGCATCGATACATATTTTTGGCTTTACTCTTTATATTGTGTGTTAGCCGTTTTATAAAAGCAATAAGGTACTCAAGTCTAGTGCTAATAGATATATTATATACACTATATAAGTCTAGTGTTAATATAAATATTTATATATATATATAATATATAAATATATATATATAATATATATTTATATATTGTATATATTATATATTTTTATATATAATATATAAATAAATAAAAAAAAATATATATATATATATAAAAAATATAATATATATTTCACAATTCTGAAATTCTTTTTTCCTCTCAAGTATGATATAAACTGAGTTATAAAGTCTGAATTGCTAGATTGATAAATTGTGGAATATGAATTCACATTGTAGTCATTAAAGGAAAAATTTTAAATTTTAACTTTTTTTTTTTTCTTTTAATAACATCCTTATTTGTCATTTACTTTTTCTTTCTCTGGCATTAGTTTTGTGGTAATAAATGTGACATTATGGAGTCTTTCCTAATGCTATTGATTTATGTTGTGTTATTCGTGTTCTCTCTTTACACATTCTTCAGTCGTCAGGTCAGCGAGTCATCGTCCCGTTCTTCACGCTGTATCTTGTGTTTGGAGGAGCGCAGAAACACCACTAGCACTCCCTGTGGTCATCTCTTCTGCTGGGAGTGCATTACGGAGTGGTGCAATACCAAGGCAAGACTTCTATATTACATAATACCGTGGTGTGTTTGCATGTAAAGTTAAACATTACTGAGGTCTGAGCAGTCATTTTCTTTGTTGCTTTTATTGTAGACCGAATGCCCACTGTGTCGAGAGAAATTCCAGCCTCACAGATTGGTTTATCTGAGAAGCTACAAGTAGACGTTTGGTTGATCAAGACTGTGGGAATTTGAACCGCTTGTGTTTTAGTTTCCATCACTGGAAATAACTGACGGTAATTTGTGTTTAAAGATCACACGATCTTGTCGTGTCTCATATTTTGTATGAAATGGACCATTTCTTCCTGAAATTTGTCAGTTTAACTTGAAGCATTGCAATAAAATAAGATATTTTTACAGAATTTGGTGTGTGTATTGCTTTAGACAAATAGCACAGCACATAGAACAACAGTGTAGTCAATCAGTGATCGACAAGCATCATAAAGTCAAGACAATCTACTAAAAATAATTGCGCATCTCATCATTTTTTAAAAAATAAAACAACTTTAGTCTGTGCAATAAAAAATAAAACCGATGTTTTGTGTACATTATTGTACACAGACATGAATGATGCCTCAAACCATGCAGCTTGTTGACAAAAGGTGCATTGTGACTTTAACTTTAACCTGTTGGATAATCAAAAGGCTTGTGAGACTTGTGAATTGCCTCTTTTGATTCGGGTTAATTAGCCACTACCCAGGGGTGCATTTCCCAAAAGCATCCTTAGCCAACTAACATCGCATGTTCCGTCCTTACTAACATAGTTCAACGATTTGGTGTTTTTCACGAAACCATAGTTCAAATGAATATTCGGTGTATTCAATGTTACATGGTGGACGGCTGCTGTGTGCCAGAACGCCATAACAGACGGGGGAAATGAAAGGGTAAATCATTTTATTGTATTCCTAAGGATCCCGATAGATGACTGAAATGGTTCACTGCAATAAAATGTGCACAGCAAAACAACAGATGGTTGTATTTTTTATTTTTTTTTTATTTTTATCTGGTGTTTTATAGGGGTTTAATAGTAACCCTAAAATGACATGAAAATGTTTAAAATGTGTTAAATAACTGGGCAGACATAGGCTAGATATTTCAGTATACACATTAAGTCAAGTCAAGTCATCTTTATTTATATAGCGCTTTTTACAATGCAAATTGTGGCAAAGCAGCTTTACATTAATAAGAAAATGGTGTCATTGTGCAGCTTATTCTATATATTATTGATTCATTCCGTTGCAAATATCAGTAGTTATTAGTCTAGTTAATTTATGTATATCAGCACTGGAGAAAACAGTGACGTAATCGTCCGGCTCAGCTCAGTTCACATACAACGGCGCCAATGCAGGCATATCAAAAACACTGCTGAATATCAAGCAAGTGTCCCCAACTTAAGCAAGCCAAAGGAACCAAAACTCCAACAAATGGAGAAAAAAACCTTGGGAGAAACCAGGCTTAGTTCTCCTCTGGCCAACAGTGAACACTTGTCCGATACTCAGGCAGAGTTACGGGTCATTAAACCGATTTGGAATCGCAACAGTCAAAATATTTAATCTAGTTCCATCTAGTTTAAGATCTTTTTGTTCACGCCGGTATGGGATGGTTTGTTGGTTTGCATTATACCACCCGCAGGGTTCAACTTAGTTGTTCGCAGGGAGTAACTTAGTTACGTATTTAAAATACAAACTTTGAGTAACTGTGGAGCGGAGTTAAGTTTCATTATAAACTTTTTTATAAAAATGTTGTTATTTTTATTTAGTACTGTCATGAACAAGACAAAATGACTGAATTTCTAAAAAAAAAAAATTGCCCAACTGTCAACTTTACTGTCCTGTCATGACCTGGATTGTTCACGACTGTTTTCATTTTATAATTGTAAAAATGGTCACTGCAACTTTCTTTCAGAATTAGTTTTTTCCCCCTCACAATTTTGAGTTTGTATTTCAAAATTCTGACTTCTTTTTCTCAGGATTGCGAGATTTAAACTCACAATTGCAAGTTATAAAGTCAGAATTGGGAGATATAAACTAGCAATACTGACTTTTTTCTTGCAATTGTGAATTTAGTATGTGAGTTTATATCTCATAATTCTGACTTTATAACTCACAAATGCAACTTTATGTCACGCAATTCTGAGGGAAAAGTCAGAATAAAAACTTGCAATGACCTTTTTTGTGTTTGTGTTCCACACTTATTAGTATTCTAAAGTATTTAGATGAAGTTACTAAACTTGAGTAATGTAACGAAATACGTTACAAATGACTTTTTAAAGCATGTATTTTGTAATCTGTAGTGAAATACATTTTAAAAGTAACCTACCCAGCCCTGACCACCCGTCACAACGAAAAAAATCTTAAAAAAATATTATTTCAAGGGGCAACTAATGACACCTCATTTGGATATTTTCATGTCGATAAAATTTGGGATTAAATGGGTTAAGATTTCATGACATTTATGATGTCTACTGTACTCACAGTGATAAAGCCATTCTGGCTACCTAGAAACAAGGACTCAGAGGGTCGATCACATTACCTAACAGCACGGTTGACTTACCCAAGAGTCTCCGGAGTACAGGACAAGGCAAAGTTGATGAGGTAGTTGTAGATATCAGGATACTTCAGGTCAGAAAGCTATCCGTTCCTTTTATTGATACACATTAAAAGCACCCCGGGGGCATTATACACTGTTAAAAAATTACTGTAAATTTTACAGTATAATACTGGCAGCAGGGTTGCCAGCCAGTTACTGTAAAACTTACAGTAGTGTTCCTGTAATTTAATTTATAGAATTTCCCTGTATTCTCTGATTACAGTAAATAACTGTATTTTTTTAAATTACGAAGGGTCAATTTACAGCAATATTCTGTAAATTTGAGTCAAACCAACACGTGACCCCAGAATGCATTGCAGTTTACAGCAATATGCTGTATTATTAAAAAACAGCCAGCGGCTGTAAAATAATGCTGTAATTTTTACAGCAATTCATTACAGTGTAGGGATCTATGTTTAATCTATTAAGTTTTGCTATGTGCAAGTCTATGTTTTTTAAATTAAAGTGCACAGTGAACTCTGTTGCCTTAAAACTCATGCTGGCGCCATTCATTTCATATTCGGTCCTGGCTGTCCGTGCCTACTAGCATGGTGGCGTTTCAGCATATGGTTTCTGTGACTAAGTTGGTTGATTTGTTCAAAGATGCATCATACTGTGATAGTAAAGCAGCGAGTTAACGTACATGCAAGTATGGAAAACGCACCCCAGTACAGCTTAGTAACTAGGGTTGGGTACCGAAACCGAACCGAATCAGAATGCGAATGTCGGTGCCTCATTTCGGTGCCACTTAAATGCCTGAAGTGATTGAAATATTTGTCCTCTGACAAATATTTGTGCTATGACACAGACGAAAGAAGCATCAGATTCATCGCTAGTTAAATTTAAATACTGCGTTCATGGGGTGTCAGAATGCTCGGAAAAATTATTTCCTGACTGAGAGAACTCACGTGAACGTCGGAAAGCTTTGATGATACAAATCACAAATCGTCGGGAAGTGAGACCATCCGTGAAGCGCAGCAACTACACTGGCGCTGACTGCAGTGCAGCAGGTGGTCTACCGTTAGCTTAACTAGCTAAATTAAACGCGCTTAAATTAAAATGCCTAAAACTAAACGCTCCAAAGTGTGGCTATATTTCACCAGAAAGGATTCTGACACCGCGACACACAGCAAATGTTTGCGTGTAAAGGGGGAAACGCGTCAAACCTAATGAAACATTTGAGGGCACATGGAATATGAGCGTGTTTGACCGCTAGCGGACACTAGTGTGGACGACCCCAGCCCCAGTAAGCGGGACAGTCTTCCCATATTATCTGCACTTTCAAACAGGCCTCATCGACACCATCTGAGAGCGTTTTCTCCTGTGCAGGACATGCAATAATTCAAGAGAGGTGTCGTATTTTGCCAGAGATGGCAAATATTGTCATATTTCTGCAAAAAAAAAATTGCTGAAATTTGAAGCTGTTAAATTATTGTAGTTGAGCTAGTTGGCTCAGGTTTTACTGCTGTTGTGTTTTGTGTTTAGGCTACTTATATATTCATGAATACTTTGAACTTTTAATATATTGTTCAATTTAAAGAACTTTTTTTGTCCAGCAAAAAGGTTTTCTTGACCGAGTCATCCACCATCATTTTGTGGCTTTTTTTAAAAGTATCGGTTCTGGCACCGGTACCGTTTTAAAAGTATCGATTTGGCACTGGTATCGAAAAAAACCCAAACGATACCCAACCCTATTAGTAACTCCATATCAACGCATTGGCAACCGCCCATAGCGTCTTAGCATTGTGACGCAGTGTTTTACCTGGGCAAACACCACTCTAATTTTCTCATAGTTTTTAAAGGTCGTCTCTCAGTTTAAACTGAGAACTAGATTTCCTGGCTCCTCCCAGTGGGTTGGTTGAGCAGTAATCTGGTTGTAATCTTCTTAGCTCACACAACGTGCTCTCTGCAGTTTGAAGGTTTCCCCCAGATTTCATACAGATCATTAACTAAAGATGACACAAAATGAAGGCATTAGCAAATATAACATGCTGCCCCTGAGGGTAAGTGATTTTTGTAAATACTTTACAAAACAGCTGTAGCCAAACGATTATCCAAATGTAAGAAAATCAACGTTTTATCAGTTAACATTTAAATCATTAGATCTTTAATTGAATTGTTTGGAAGTTGGAATGCAGCCCTCATGAATATTTCATTGAGCTGATGGAATGAGACTTTGTTTTTAAATGATACCTGAGCAGATCTGCATTGAGATGACGAAATGTGAATAACAAGCATCATGCCGTTGGCTGAGGAAAACGCAGATGAGCCTCCATGTGCTCTGAAAGATGGTAGAACTTCATACAAGAACACCCCGCTGAGCAAACCTCCCTCTGTGCTAACGTTTGGTTCCGAGCCCTTCATTCAGCAAACACTCTTCAAGAGGGAAACAGACTACACTTTTGATCTTCCTCAGAACAAGAACATTTATTCGGTTTCAGAGAGTGGCTCAAAATATGTCAGAAGAGATACAACACCAAGTGATGCTACAACCCGCATATGTTGTAATACAGCAACCAAGCATAAGTGTGAGCGATGGAAGAGCCCAGAGAGGGATTTTACTGAGGATTCCTCATTATCCACAATTTCAAAGAAAGGCAGCCAGCCGACCTGCTTTAAATCTGCAGACATTGCTTATAAACCCCAAAAGGAAGTGCTCGCTTCTCAAAGGGAAGATGAAAGGACTTCATCCTGTACCTTTCATAAGCTTCTTGAGTCCTCGTGGATGTCTGCAAACTTGCATTGCTCGATGCTTCCCTCTTTTGTGGAACATCAAACTCCCAACTTATCTGTATCCACCTCAGAGGTTTCCCCTCTCACGACACCTGTCATCACGGAAAGTGAAAGGCACAGTAGCTACATTCCGAGGGATATCAAAAGACAACCAAGAAATGAGCAGTTTCAGTGCTGTAATACAAGATTCAGCTCTAGTCTTGTTCCTAGAGTATCTATACATAGCAAACAACCCAACAAATCTGGACAAAAAGAAGTTTTTGTCAGAGACACAAGGCCTGAAAGCAACAAATTGGCTTTTGATGGCCCTACTGTGATTAACCCTCATAAAAGGATTGAAATGCAGGACAATTTGAGTCAAATGCACCCACTTGTGATTCATAGAGAGGATATAAAGAACCACGCGGAAACCATGCAAAAAGTCTATCTAGGAGGAGCATGCAAATGTCCTCCAGGACTGGCAGGAAGTAGGAATGAACTACCTACCTCACCTTTTGCGAAGTTTAAAGCCGTGGCTGCAACAGAAGCTCGGACTTCTGCTCAGGTATGTTGACATCCAACAATATCCAAAATGAAGCCTACTGGAATTTCTATCATTATTTGGAACCAGTCCAAATGGAGAATTCCTAAAGAAATTTAAATAATAAACACTAAAATGTTTAGAGTACAGTTTACTAGCAGACTTACAGTGGTTAATTATAATTAAATTGATTTTAAAACTCTGTGATTTCCTGTACAATATAATAGAGTTATAGTCAAGTCAAGTCACCTCTACTTATATAGCGCTTTTTACAATGCAAATTGTGACAAAGCAGCTTTACATTAATAGTTGGCAAATCAAATCAGTTATAATATGGATGTCAAACTAAAATCAAATTAGAATATAATATGTCCAGTATATCTCTTGATTCTTATGGCCTTGTTCGCACTGCCATATTATGTTATTATTAATAAATTAACTTTTTTTAAAATTAAGAATAACATTAAGACATTGTATTGTATTGTACAACTTTTTATGCCTTGAATCAAAATCAGGTTGCTGTTGCGCTATATATCAGAGCACATTAATTAACATGGTCTGTCTGAATACTCGATTCTGATTGGCTGGAAGGTCGCTGTTTTTGAAGTTATTAAATCCACGGCTTCATTGTTAGTAGAGAGACCTGCACAGATGCAGGTACTGCATCTCTCTCTCTTTCTCTCGGTTTTTAATTCAATTAATGATGCTTTATTATTATTTGACATCAAAATAACACGAGAGTGATTCGAAAGCCTACGGAGTCGTCTACTCACTAATCGCTCTTGCTGTACTTTGATGTCATACACTGATCGGTCAGAGCAGCACCACTTAAAGTCAAACACACCTATCCTGTGATAGAATTTTGGTCACCTGACATCAGAAGTGTTTTTCAAACAAATAGAAATGACTTGTGATGTTGGTGGCCTGGTAGGAAGATTCTTATTTAATTCCATTAGGATTGGTTTCCTATTCACATTAGTGAAGCAGTGTGTTTTGAAGGTATAATATAATTTGATTTGATTTGAAGAAGCTGAACACTTTTTTTTTCTCTCTTTGTTTGAAAAGCTTGATGTGGCACCAGAGGCTTATGATGACTTTGATGAAAGGAAAATGGAAGAAAGGTAAAGAAAATAAACTCTGTGTCAGTGTCAAATGCCTGTTTTTGTGAAAGCTCTTCAAATAGAGACTTACCAGTACCGGTTATTTTGGGGCTCAGGCGAATGGATAGTATTAAATGCTTTTTTGAACCCTTACACTGTGTTTATATTGACCGACTCATCCGGAAGTTGGGCCCTAAAATATGTCCGTTGATCATTTTTATCCAATTTTCACTGTGCAGGTGCGAGGACCTGTATAGGTTCCGTCTGCGGTTGCGCTGTCTGAGACTGTGGTCCAAAAGACTCAGGTTACTCTCTCAAGCCTGCTGTCATGACAGAAGACGGGTTTTAAACAAAGCTCTGTACGTTCTGAGATGGGCCGTAAAGATGAATTGTGCTCAAAATGATGCAATGGAGAAGAGGAGAAGTAATTTCCTGCTCTATCATAGTTTTTACCAGGTGAGAAATTTGTACAACAGCCCAATAGATTTAGTTTGACTTTATTTAGATTTAGTATTACTTAGATTACTTGGATTTAGTTCTAATTTTTTATTGAAGGTTAAAAGTTTGTTATTAGAATTTTAATATACTGTATATTTAACAGGATTGTTTGGTTATTTTAAAAAATATTTTGAATTTTTCTTTTTTTTTACTGTTTTGAGTTATGCTGCAGTTGCTATTTAACTATTACTTACTTAACTACTTAAAATAATAAATAACTTATTGTGATGATAATGTAATTATGAATGGACTTGGATCCCCATGTGATCATCCCCAAATATTTTTGATATATTATGGCAGTTTCCTGTGAATATAACTCAGAAATTTACAGCCAGGGTTGGGGAGTAACGAAATACAAGTAACTTAGTTACGTATTTAAAATACAAAATTTGAGTCACTGTGTTTCATTACAGTTACATTTGAAATGGGTGGTAATCAGATTACAGTTACATCTGAAAAGTGTTTTACCAAAGTGATTACTTTGAATTTTAATGTCATTTAAACAGCGATTGGTGATTCTCTGACTCTGACAGTCTGAAAAAGAGGAGTTAAGTTTCATCAACATTTAATACTTTTATGAGGGATCATAAAAATGTTGTTATTTTTATTTAGTACTGTCCTGAACAAGACAAAATGACTGAATTTATATAAAAAAATACCCAACTGTCAACTTCACTATCCTGTCATGACCTGATGATCCACGACTGTTTTCATGTTTTGTGAGTCATTTTATAATTCACTCGTCACTGCAACTTTTTCTCACAATTTGTTTTTTTCCCCTCACAATTGTGAGTTTGTATTTCACAGTTCTGACTTCTTTTTCTCAGAATTGCGAGATTTAAACTCACAATTGCAAGTTATAAAGTCAGAACTGGGAGATATAAACTTGCAATACTGACTTTTTTTCTTGCAATTGTGAAATTTGTATGAGTTTCTATCTCATAATTCTGACTTTTCTCAATATTGCGAGTTTATATTTCATAATTCTGTCTTTTCTCAATATTGTCAGTTTATATCTCATAATTCTGACTTTTCTCAATATTGTGAGTTTATATCTCATAATTCTGACCTTTCTCAATATTGCGAGTTTATATCTCATAATTCTGTCTTTTCTCAATATTGTCAGTTTATATTTCATAATTCTGACTTTTCTCAATATTGTGAGTTTATATCTCATAATTCTGTCTTTTCTCAATATTGTCAGTTTATATCTCATAATTCTGACTTTTCTCAATATTGTGAGTTTATATCTCATAATTCTGACTTTTCTCAATATTGCGAGTTTATATCTCATAATTCTGACTTTTCTCAATATTGCGAGTTTATATCTCATAATTCTGACTTTTCTCAATATTGTGAGTTTATATCTCATAATTCTGACTTTTCTCAATATTGCGAGTTTATATCTCATAATTCTGACTTTTCTCAATATTGTGAGTTTATATCTCATAATTCTGACTTTTCACAATATTGCGAGTTTATATCTCATAATTCTGACTTTTCTCAATATTATGAGTTTATATCTCATAATTCTGACTTTTCTCAATATTGCGAGTTTATATCTCATAATTCTAACTTTTCTCAATATTGTGAGTTTATACCTCATAATTCTGACTTTTCTCAATATTGCGAGTTTATATCTCATAATTCTGACTTTTCTCAATATTATGAGTTTATATCTCATAATTCTGACTTTTCTCAATATTGTGAGTTTCTATCTCATAATTCTGACTTTTCTCAATATTGCGAGTTTATATCTCATAATTCTAACTTTTCTCAATATTGTGAGTTTATATCTCATAATTCTGACTTTTCTCAATATTGCGAGTTTATATCTCATAATTCTGACTTTTCTCAATATTGTGAGTTTATATCTCATAATTCTGACTTTTCTCAATATTGTGAGTTTATATCTCATAATTCTGACTTTTCTCAATATTGCGAGTTTATATCTCATAATTCTGACTTTTCTCAATATTGTGAGTTTATATCTCATAATTCTGTCTTTTCTCAATATTGTCAGTTTATATCTCATAATTCTGACTTTTCTCAATATTGTGAGTTTATATCTCATAATTCTGACTTTTCTCAATATTGTGAGTTTATATCTCATAATTCTGACTTTTCTCAATATTGCGAGTTTATATCTCATAATTCTGACTTTTCTCAATATTGTGAGTTTATATCTCATAATTCTGACTTTTCTCAATATTGCGAGTTTATATCTCATAATTCTGACTTTCTCACAATTGCAGCTTTATATCACGCAATTCTGAGGGAAAAAGTCAGAATTGTGAGATAAAAACTTGCAATGACCTTTTTTGTGTTTGTTCCACACTTATTAGTATTCTAAAGTATTCTAAAGTATTTAGATGAAGTTACTAAACTTGAGTAATGTAACGAAATACGTTACAAATGACTTTTTAAAGCATGTATTTTGTAATCTGTAGTGAAATACATTTTAAAAGTGACCTACCCAGCCCTGATTACAGCATAGTTAACTTATTTTATAGACAGCTTTTACATAGACAAAAGCCCAAATTCTACATGGTTAGAGTTGTTTAAACAAACCATTTCAACTTCATAGCTTTAAGGTAATAGCAGCTGACGCGTTCTGTTACAGTGGAAGAATCACTATGACAGCAGACACCTGGATAACTCATTACACAATGAGCGCAACACGGATGCGTTGAGAAATCGACTCATTCAGACCAGCAGAACTTTGGTTCTGATGACCACATGTTCCACCTGGAAGAACCTACATCTCCTCAGAACAGCTGTGATTCATTATCAGTAAGAATCATGTAATCTGGGTCAGATCTACACTTACCGCACAATGAATAAGAGTTAATAGGGATAACTGAGTCACTGTCTTGGACAGGAATCAGGATTTTCCTCACTGTAATGAATTACTGTAAAAATTACAGCATTATTTTACAGCCGCTGGCTGTTTTTAATAATACAGCATATTGCTGTAAACTACAATGCATTCTGGGGTCACATGGTGGTTTGACTCAAATTTACAGAATATTGCTGTAAATTGACCCTTTGTAATTAAAAAAAATACAGTTATTTACTGTAATCAGAGAATACAGGGAAATTCTGTCAATTACAGTAACACTCCTGTAAATTTTACAGTAACTGGCTGGCAACCCTGCTGCCAGTATTATACTGTAAAATTTACAGTAATTTTTTAACAGAGCTTTGTTCCTTGTTTTAGAAACACCACTCTCCTTTTCTTGAGAACATGTAAATATCTAGTTGTGTATGTAAGTGTGTCTGTACGTGCTTTACACCCTGCAGTCTATCTGTACTGTATAAGCACTGGCTGCTGTGGAGGCAGGTGTGTTTAAAGCGGTTCTCTAGGAGACAGCAGGAGTGGTGGGCATGTGTGTGGTGGGACAGACATCTCAAGAGCAAAGTCTGGACCTTGTGGATAATAACCTGGCAGAGAAAACAGCTGGCCACAGATCAGTACAGGTAAAGACAGAACATTGTGTCAAAGTTATATCCATGTATGTGTCGTGCACAGAGTTGGAGAGTAACGAAATACAAGTTACGTATTTGAAATACAAAATTTGAGTAACTGTATTTCATTTGAAATGGGTGGTAATCAGATTACAGTTCCATCTGAAAAGTGTTTTAGATTACCAAAGTGATTACTTTGAGTTTTACTGTCATTTAAACAGCGATTGGTGATTCTCTGACTCTGATAGTATGAAGAAGCGGAGTTAAGTTTCATGTTTCAATTCTGACTTCTTTTTCTCAGAATTGCGATATTTAAACTCACAATTGCATTTAATAGTCAGAATTGGGAGATATAAACTTGCAATACTAATTTTTTTTCTTGCAATTGTAAATTTACTATGCGAGTTTATCATATTTTTGACTTTTCTCAATATTGCGAGTTTATATCTCATAATTCTGACTTTATAACTCGCAATTCTGAGGGAAAAAGTCAGAATTGTGAGATAAATGACCTTTTTTGTGTTTGTTCCACACTTATTAGTATTCTAAAGTATTTAGATGAAGTTACTAAACTTGAGAAATGTAACGAAATAAGTTACAAATGACTTTTTAAAGCATGTATTTTGTAATCTGTAGTGAAATACATTTTAAAAGTGACCTACCCAGCCCTGGTCATTTTTTCAATCTCTCAAATGTAGAATGTAATCTCAGAATTTTCTATATCTTATATAAATATCTCAACTGGCTCCCCTAGATATCAATGAGATCTCTTTCTTTCTTTTAGGATGCATTTGTTAGCATCAGCATGGACGAAATGGAAGATCAGTAACCGTCAGAAGAAGCTGGAGAAGTTCATGAAGTCCACGCAGATAAGCAACCTTCTTTACTTCTTCCAGCGTTGGCAAAAAAGAGCAGAATCTGGTCAAAGAGAGAAAAAAAAGCTGTTCGTTTTGATCCGGTAAGAGTCAGTCTACCTCTCACGTCATCACCCCCATATCATTGTGGAACACCAAAGGCTCCAACACTGTCAGAAAAACAAATGTGCTTTTAGGAGTGCAACAGCTTGGGGACACTGGGACAGTATCCTTGAAGAGACAACCATACCTCAAGTCAAGTCAAGTGCAAATATACACTTTGTAATACTACCAAATCATCATGATGATTTAACTTTCATCTTGATATGGAAATCTCAGCTGGCCAGGCAGACAGTGATTCATCTTTTAAGCCACAAGACTGCAGTGCACACTGTGCTTATAGCTTAAATGTGTAATATGAAGAACTACTGCTTATAAACGGCTGTTGAAATAGCATTCTCAGTTGAAATGAGGTTTGGACCTGGGAATATTCTTTATGTCCCGACTTGACAAGCAGATTTGGGTGTTTAGATGATGGTTTGTTTTAAGTGAGAGTAAAAATCTCAAAAATTAGTCGTCTTAAGGGAAAAATAGCACTTGTCAAAGAAGTCTTAAAGGGATATTTCACCCAAAAATGAACATTTTGTCATAATTTCTTTCTTCAGTTGAACACTAAAGAAGATATTTTAAAGAATGTTGGTAACAAGACAGTTGACTTCCATAGTATATTTTTTCCTACTATGGAAATCAATGGCTAACGTCAACTGTTTGATTACCAAGATTCTTTAAAATATCTTCCTTTGTGTTCAACAGAAGAAAGAACCTCATACAGGTTTGGAACAACTTGAAGGTGAGTAAGTGATTGTCCTTTTTGGATGAACTATCCCTTTAAGACAGCCGTAATTATATTATAATTACTGTATATTAGCCATAGAAAAGTATTGGAATTGTAATTTTACAGTTTATCAGAAAAATTGCTCTTTTCAAATTGTGCAACAAATGTAACGTATCCTTAAGGTACTACGACAAACATTTTAGAGGTAAATATAAAGTACAAAGATGTCCTTTCATGGCTATTGCTCCAGTGACAAGTTGTTGAACCCCTAAATGTACAATTTTTGCACATTTGAGAGGGATGACTTTTTGGGAAATGTACATGTGAATGAAACAAGAGGGACTGTGTCGACGGTGTGATACGAGATATGAAAGAAGCCCCAAATACCTGGATGAGTGATCATTATAGAGTTCAACTACTGACATTATTGGGGAATAACTGACCTTGGAATGTTGCGACAATCAGATCGATCAGAATTACGTATTTCAGAGAGCCATGTAAAATAGAGCACAAGAAACTGTCTAAAATAATCTAGTGAAACCCCTCCGAGCGGGCCTAGAACCCATGTCTTAGGGAATGGGAGACAGACGCTCTACCAAGGAGACTAAAGGCTGCAACCTCTAGTGTCTGTCGCTAGAGCGTTTCTTGAAGTCAGAGGAGTGAGGTTTACTCGCACAGCAACTACTAGCTGGCCTCCGTTACACTAGTAACTCCATAACATGGCTATAGCAATCACCCAGGGGTCAAGTGGTTCCAAAATCTAGTTTTTAGGTGAAGAAATACTGAAATAAATGCGCTACCATGTCATTTGTTTTCTGCACAGACGCACCCTACACTCCTGGCATTGCTACGTTCAGAAGACAAAACTAACACGTTTGAGCACCAGAGTCCCATGGTTCCTTTCCAGACGGATGTTAGCAGGTAGGTGGAGCCAAAAAAAAGGAAAGGAAAAAAAACACAACCCCCACCCCCTCCTCCAGATAGGAATGACTGACAGCGTTCAATAACAGCCCCTGACTCTGACAGGCCTTTTCATAACTTTGATGCGGGGAGTCTGCTGAGGTGAGACACTGAGGACGCATTAAACTCCACTTTCAGACTTCCCTAAGCACTTCTCCTTGGGGGAATCCCCACCACCATTCTGAATTGTGTTCAACTTTTTCAAGTGGACAAAGGAAGTCTACTTGGAAGAGCCTCGACCAATAGAGAGTGAGTCTACTTAATATGCACACTTCAGGCAGATCCATAGACCACAATGCTACAAAACGAATTTGACGTCAAAACAGATTTAATTTACCCCCCCTCACACAATCTAGTGTATGATATTGGAATTATTTTGACATTTAACCGCATGTAATGCTTGTAGCTACCTTATGTCGACTGTTATAAATTGCATTGTTTTAAATTTCTTTTTTGTATTTTTTAATATTTTATATATAATATAAATATATGGATGTATTCATATTTCATATTTGTTTCTATTTCATTTTTTAACAGCTCAAGCATATACACTGTTAAAAATTGTCCCGTTAAAAAACAGTAAAGAACTGGCAGCACGGTCGCCAGCAAGATACTGTAAAATAACAGTATCTTACTGTTGGTGAAATTTACAGTTTGGCTACTGTTTATTAAAAAAACGGTAAAGAACTGGCAGCACGGTTGCCAGCTAGATACTGTAAAATAACAGTATCTTACCGTTGGTGAAATTTACAGTTGGCTACTGTTTATTAAAAAAACAGTAAAGAACTGGCAGCACGATTGCCAGCTAGATACTGTAAAATAACAGTATCTTACTGTTGGTGAAATTTACAGTTGGCTACTGTTTATTAAAAAACAGGAAAGAACTGGCAGCACGGTTGCCAGCTAGATACTGTAAAATAACAGTATCTTACTGTTGGTGAAATTTACAGTTGGCTACTGTTTATTAAAAAAAAACTGTAAAGAACTGGCAGCACGGTCGGCAGCTAGATACTGTAAAATAACAGTATCTTACTGTTGGTGAAATTTACAGTTGGCCACTGTTTATTAAAAAAAAACTATAAAGAACTGGCAGCACGGTTGCCAGCTAGATACTGTAAAATAACAGTATCTTACTGTTGGTGAAATTTACAGTTGGCTACTGTTTATTAAAAAAACTGTAAAGAACTGGCAGCACGGTTGCCAGCTAGATACTGTAAAATAACAGTATCTTACTGTTGGTGAAATTTACAGTTGGCTACTGTTTATTAAAAAAAAACTATAAAGAACTGGCAGCACGGTTGCCAGCTAGATACTGTAAAATAACAATATCTTACTGTTGGTGAAATTTACAGTTGGCTACTGTTTATTAAAAAAACTGTAAAGAACTGGCAGCACGGTTGCCAGCTAGATACTGTAAAATAACAGTATCTTACTGTTGGTGAAATTTACAGTTGGCTACTGTTTATTAAAAAAAAACTATAAAGAACTGGCAGCACGGTTGCCAGCTAGATACTGTAAAATAACAGTATCTTACTGTTGGTGAAATTTACAGTTGGCTACTGTTTATTAAAAAAACAGTAAAGAACTGGCAGCACAGTTGCCAGCTAGATACTGTAAAATAACAGTATCTTACTGTTGGTGAAATTTACAGTTGGCCACTGTTTATTAAAAAAACTGTAAAGAACTGGCAGCACGGTTGCCAGCTAGATACTGTAAAATAACAGTATCTTACTGTTGGTGAAATTTACAGTTGGCTACTGTTTATTAAAAAAACAGTAAAGAACTGGCAGCACGGTTGCCAGCTAGATACTGTAAAATAACAGTATCTTACTGTTGGTGAAATTTACAGTTGGCTACTGTTTATTAAAAAAAACTGTAAAGAACTGGCAGCACGGTTGCCAGCTAGATACTGTAAAATAACAGTATCTTACTGTTGGTGAAATTTACAGTTGGCTACTGTTTATTAAAAAAACAGTAAAGAACTGGCAGCACGGTTGCCAGCTAGATACTGTAAAATAACAATATCTTACTGTTGGTGAAATTTACAGTTGGCCACTGTTTATTAAAAAAACTGTAAAGAACTGGCAGCACGGTTGCCAGCTAGATACTGTAAAATAACAGTATCTTACTGTTGGTGAAATTTACAGTTGGCTACTGTTTATTAAAAAAAAACTATAAAGAACTGGCAGCACGGTTGCCAGCTAGATACTGTAAAATAACAGTATCTTACTGTTGGTGAAATTTACAGTTGGCTACTGTTTATTAAAAAAACAGTAAAGAACTGGCAGCACAGTTGCCAGCTAGATACTGTAAAATAACAGTATCTTACTGTTGGTGAAATTTACAGTTGGCCACTGTTTATTAAAAACACTGTAAAGAACTGGCAGCACGGTTGCCAGCTAGATACTGTAAAATAACAGTATCTTACTGTTGGTGAAATTTACAGTTGGCTACTGTTTATTAAAAAAAAACTGTAAAGAACTGGCAGCACGGTTGCCAGCTAGATACTGTAAAATAACAGTATCTTACTGTTGGTGAAATTTACAGTTGGCTACTGTTTATTAAAAAAACAGTAAAGAACTGCCAGCACGGTTGCCAGCTAGATACTGTAAAATAACAGTATCTTACTGTTGGTGAAATTTACAGTTGGCTACTGTTTATTAAAAAAAACTGTAAAGAACTGGCAGCACGGTTGCCAGCTAGATACTGTAAAATAACAGTATCTTACTGTTGGTGAAATTTACAGTTGGCTACTGTTTATTAAAAAAACAGTAAAGAACTGGCAGCACGGTTGCCAGCTAGATACTGTAAAATAACAATATCTTACTGTTGGTGAAATTTACAGTTGGCCACTGTTTATTAAAAAAACTGTAAAGAACTGGCAGCACGGTTGCCAGCAAGATACTGTAAAATAATAGTATCTTACTGTTGGTGAAATTTACAATTGGCTACTGCTTTTGCAAATACAGCATAAAACTGTTTCTACAGTTTACAGTAAATTAACAATTAACAGTAAATTAACAGCAATTTCTAACAGTGTACTACGGAGCCCCTAAAGGGACGTAGTGGTGGAAAAAAAATGGGATGGGAGGAATTTTTTTTTAAGAAATCTTGCGTTCTCTCGCAAAGATGTTTGCGTTCGCATGCAAAGATATTATCGTTCCCTTGCAAAACCTGTTGTGAGCTCGGACAAAACCTTCCTGTTTAATGTCCCTCTGGCTGGCAGTAGTGTGTATTAAGTCAGCTCGAGCGGCGGCGAGACAAGGGACCGTCTAAAAAGTGCAAAACCCAAAACCCCTTTTCTCATTTTATATTATGAAAAACGCAATAACTTCACTTTTCAGACGGTCCCTTGTCTCGCGCCGGCTAGTAGAGACAAATTAATATATTGTAAAGCACATTTGAGGAAAATTGGGTTTTTGTAGCTCGTTGTCTATGTTACTTTGATTGGAAATAGCTGCATTTGTGTTTTAACAACGTTTAATTCACGAGTTATTGATCCGGGAAGCTCGAATATGTGAATATATTGCCAACTTTACTGGACTCCTTAAACGCTGACCGCATTTCTTTATATTTGAGTCAAACAAGTTCAAACTCTAAATGTGCCGCGCACCATTTGTGTGTATTAATGCACAGAGATGACTTAATAAACACTACTGCCCACCAGAGGGACTTTAAACAGGAAGGTTTTATCCGAGCTCACAACAGGTTTTGCAAGGGAACGCAAACATCTTTGCGAGGGAACGCAAAGTTTTGCGTGAGAACGCAAAAGATTTCTTTTAAAAAAATTCCTCCCATCCCATTTTTTTTCCACCACCACGTCCCTTTAGGGGCTCCGTATACATACAGGCCTAAGGAATGGTGTGTAAACAAATTATAAGGAAAAACAATTAAATGATACATCAGCTCCATATTGGATTGAAAGTGATCAAAAAGCTTAAGGCATTCCCTTTAAACACATTAAGGGTTGCACCAGTATTGGGCACTCATGCAAGGTAAGCAATGACTTACATCCAAGTGAACGAGACGGAGGGAAGTTAGCAAGGCATAAGTCAAATTTTGACTTCAATGAGTCAAAGTGATAGCTGCTTTTTTAAATCTGTGCAGTAAGCTTCAGGAAGTGGAGAGATGTCACAGGAAGGATGCGGGAAACAAGAAGATGTCTGGAGAGAACGTGCCACCTGCAGGATAAAGGTAGAATGCAGACTTCATTTACAACGTGGCGTCAAAGGGCTCGGGCAAGGAAAGAGTTAAGGAGAGTGCAGGAGAATTTACAAAGAGCTCAACTCTCAAGGTAAGTCAGCTTGTTCTCCTGCGCTTCATTTGCATTGTAGCCGTTACATTCAAATGAGATGTTGGAAAGCTTGCACGTTTTATACAAATAATAAAGTACAAACACTTTTTTGAAATGTTGTCAATTGTAAAATGTTAGTGAAAGAGTTTCTTTCTGAAAACGTCATTCACCAACATCAGGAGATCAAACTAAATATGAGCTATTTGTTTTGTATTGATTTTATATGTTTATGCATGGCTCGCAGAATTTATAAGACCTTGGCAGAGGTCAAACTGCTCTCACTGAGGGCAGTTTATGTCCCTGGACTCTTGAATCTGGGTGTAGATATCCTGTCAAAGCAGGACCCGAGCCTGAGGGACTCCACCTGAGTGTGGTGGAGTTGATTTGACAGTGCGGAAGTGGATTTATTTGTTTCAGCAGAGTCCACCCATTGTCCTCTCTGGTTGCTTGATGCCATGGATCTGACATGGTAAAGGTTGCGTCTGTATCCAACGAAATTATGCCAATGAATGAGAATGCCTGGTACTCGTAGTTCCATTTTGACCAGCTCTAGTTTAGTTCTCAAACCAACTGTTTCTCTTGGAAGGTTCTCCATGGGATATTCCAACTAGGAGGGACTTTTTGTCTTGGGAGCAAGTCAAGTCACCTTTATTTATTTAGCTCTTTTTACAATGCAAATTGTGGCAAAGCAGCTTTACATTAATAATTGGCAAATCATTTTGGCTGCACAGCAGCTCCCAAAGAAAATGGTGTCATTGTGCAGCTTATTCTATATATTATTGATTCATTCCGTTGCAAAGATCAATAGTTATTAGTCTAGTTAATTTATGTATATCAGCACTGGAGAAAACAGTGACGTAATCGTCCGGCTCAGCTCAGTTCGCATACAACGGTGCCGATGCAGGCATATCAAAAACACTGCTGAATATCAAGCAAGTGTCCCCAACTTAAGCAAGCCAAAGGAACCAAAACTCCAACAAATGGAGAAAAAAACCTTGGGAGAAACCAGGCTTAGTCGGGGGGCCAGTTCTCCTCTGGCCAACAGTGAACACTTGTCCGATACTCAGGCAGAGTTACGGGTCATTAAACCGATTTGGAATCGCAACAGTCAAAATATTTAATCCAGGTCAATCTAGTTTAAGATCTTTTAATCACGCCGGTATGGGACGGTTTGCTGGGATATGTGCCACTGGCTGATGAGTCACTAAGTTCTTCACTTTATTTCACGAAGTCTTCGTCAACACTCCAGGGCCAGGTTGCTGCCGCACACAGGCACAGGTTCCCCGTCCGACCCGACACGGCCCGGATCCAGCCAATCACGTTAACTGGTAAACCTCGGAATAAGCAGAGAGACAAAAAATTAGCGTAGACGCCATTCATTCTTCAGTACATCTGGTGTTATAGGAAGTGTTCCTGGTTCCGGCTGACCTGATCTATGCAGCCTAACAATCCTTTAACGGATATGAAGACAAAAGTTTATAGTGCGTCATGTGTATGCCAGGTTAAAGAGATGCGTTTTTAGTCTAGATTTAAACTGACAGAGTGTGTCTGCTTCCCGAACAATGCTAGGAAGATCGTTCCAGAGTTTAGGTGCCAAATAGGAAAAGGATCTACCGCCTGCGGTTGATTTTGATATTCTAGGTATTAACAACTGGCCAGAATTCTGAGATCGTAATAGATGTGAAGGAATATAATGCATTAAGTTCTCACTCAGGTACTGGTCGATCTTTCACCCCTGACCCAATATTTGGAAACTGTGGGTCTGGCCTCTGAGGGAGAAAAATCTGGTCTTTAAGCTAAGATTGTTTAGAGCTACCTCTACAAGGAAATTTTATTTTAACTGTAGTGGCATCTTTTCGCATCATGGTGCGATCAGCGACACTTGGACCCAGTCCACTGCCTGGTTGGTTCAGTGCTGGAGTTCCTGCTGGAGCATCTCTCAGCAGGGTTGGCCCTTGCTACACATAAAGTTTACGTGGCTACTATTTCGGTTTGCCACATTCATGTTGATGGAGACACTCAAAAACTTAACTTACCCCAAACCTTTGAACACTGTTCGTTGATGTTGTGGCACCGATTCTCTGTGTGCTAGATGTTTATCGGCGTGGAGGACACTAGTTCAGCGCAGTGCATTGCTTCTGCATTACTGTTATCAGCGAAAGGCTTTGACACTCAAGACATGCTTCCAACAATGGAGCAGATCTCTACAGTTACACCGTCTTCAGAAGGATTTCCTCATCAACCAGTTTCATACAAGACAGAACAACAAAGGTTAGATCAAATATTAAAATATTCAGCAGCCGTTACTCCAGTTTTCATTGTTACATGATTCTTCAGAGATCACCCTAATATGCTGTTTCTGTACTCGAGAAACAGTTCTTATTATCATCAATGTTGAAATTCTATTTGGATTTTAGGTTGTACGATGGAAGTGTTCAAATGGAAAACACACATTTCAGCTCAAGAACTCTCAGCGGTGCTACTGCTCCACAACGCTCTTCATATGTGGACAGAGATTTTAGTGAAACAACAGCTGGCACAGTATGATGAAATCCTCTTTTTCTCTTTCTCTGTAACTATGTCTTTGTACCTTTTCTCAATTCTTGAAATTTTCATTGAGATCTCACAGATCAGCTCAAGATAGAGCTGTTCAGCGGGCTGTTCTTCTGGAGTGGTACAGACACACTCAGGCTGTTTTTTCCGATGGAGTTCTGCTTTTCACAGCCAGACTGGCTCATTTTCATCCATCCTCCTCTTCCTCGTCCTGTTTTGATCCTCTTATGTTCACAGCTGTTCCTCAGGTACAATCAGTGCTAGCCGTCCATTGCTTGCGTTTTGTTTGTTTTGTTTTCTTGATAGCAAACCCAGACCATAGCAGAACCTTTAGGACCAAGACATTTTAAAGTCAGACACCACAACACTGTTAATCTTGAAGTATTGTTGACACAAAAAAAGTGATTGATTTGATGGTCAAACTAGAGAGTAATTCCTAAGAAACATAATCAGTTGGAAAAGTATAGGTGTTGTATAATCTATAAGCATATTGTGATTTTTTTTGTTTGTTTTTGGCATCATGAATGTTCAATCATTCAATCAGGGTTCTCTGGTAGAATATGGAAACTGCACAGCAGAAGATGACGGATTGGAGCGAAGTGTGTTGACACATAATGAGCAACACTGCCCTCTACTGGCCACAGAATCACAGCACAGCCACATGTCATGGACCATATCAGAGGAAAACAGATCTCTGCTGTCAGTTATCAGGTTAGCTACATAAAACAAAATTTCATTTTAATTTTACAATAATTTTAATAGTTTTAAATTAAAGACCATCCTACTTTGCTCTCCCCCACCCCTCCTCTACAGTACAATTTCTGAGGAACATGGAGACCCTGGAAATGGGAGAATGGTTCATAATTGTTTCTGGGGCTCCTATGATCACTGCAGACTCTGCAGATCAAAGGTGATATTGGTCAACCAATCAATCTATAGAAATTTATGTTGTTTACACATAAACATTTTATTTATAATATTTCCCTGATATTTAACATGCACTTTCTGTTAAATTCTGTAGTAATATTTTGCTTTTTTTCCCACATCAAAATTAAAAACAAGCTAACTTTACATGAGAAACAAAATTGAGTTTTGAGATTAGGATTTTTATCGTTTGTTATAACTTGAGTATGGAATCTTTCCACCAAATTGTTAATCATTTTACAGGATCCCATAATATCAATCCTGTTTTTGGATCGTTATGGCGGTAAATCATTAAAAACTTTAATGTTCTGCTCCAGAATCAGCTTGGCTTCTACTGTTATATTATTAATAGTTGGGGACCAAACTGACAATTTAACAGTCAGTTCTATGCATATAAATCTGCCACTATATCATTTTTCCTCAGGTTGTGCTGCTAAGAGCCCTCGGCAGGATGATGCATCCTGACTTGACTCTGGCCTTTTCCCAGTGGAGGAGTCTAGTGCACACTATCAGAGAAATGAGACTACAGGCTGATCTCTGTAGAAAAAGCAGGAGACGTAAAGAACTGACTGTGGTTTTCAGGGTGTGGAGAGCTCATTCTCAAATGCACAACAAGGCTGTCCAGCACTGGGTAAATGATATTCTTAATCAACAAAATCTTTCATATTGGTCCTTTGGCAGAAATTGTGCTCTATAGTAACTATGCCAACTTTGAAAAAAATGCTGGATGTGCACTGTGACAAATTCACGGTAGGAAAGATCCATTCACATTTTTCTGTGCCTCATGGGCTTCCTCTCAGCCTTCTGACCAGTCCCCCCCCCCCCCCCCAAGGAGTAGTGGGCAGAAGCTCCGGGCTACAAAAAGGAGGAGGCAGGACCTGAGGGAGGAAATTACTAAGAAGCGCTCTGAAAGAGCAGCCAATCAATGATTGTAATATCACTCTCTCTTCCCCAACCACGACCCCTCCAAGGAGCTCCTGTGAGCACTGATATCTGGCTCTGTCTTGGACTAATGATGAAGGGTGTGTCACCAGTATTACACCGTCCCATGATCTGATTGGTTAATGGATAGGCCGGGAGGATTGCGTTACTAAGGGTAACTGCTTAGTGTGATCTCATGTTAATTCGGTTGCCCTCATTATGTACTGCTTCAGTAGTAAGTGAGTGGTTGGTACGATCCTCTTTTCAATTCCCTGATATTAGGAGACTCTTTGGCAATCTCCTTCCAGTACACTTAGCAATGGATATTAGCATTCATTTGTAATAAGATTTAAGCAGAAGATAGCTGACCGTTCTATTGCATTCACTCTACTGTCCAATAGTATTAGAGGATGCAAAAATTGTACCATGTAACTTAATGGCAGGCTGTGTCTGAAGACATTCTGCCCGCTTTTGTCTGGTAGAAGTGGTGGTGACAGAGATATATTGAATCTCCCCCGTTGCCACTTGGGCCAGTTGTCCTGCTCAGTTTCTGGAGATGTTGAGTGTGACCTTTTAAGAAAAAAAAGGTAATGCTCTCGGGTGAATGAAGTTGGAGTTGTTATAATTCTCTGCTTCATTTGCTCCCTCCCCAACTGGGTTGTTAGTAGGGATATTAACCCCCCTTAGCAAGGGTGTGCAAGCTTCCTAGGTTCCAAAAGGTTCAAACCTAGGGAATCATAGCACTGGACAGCTGATTTTCCTATACCTCCTTCCCATAAGAAGGTTCCTCGTCTGGAAGAAGGAGCAGCCCTGAAGATTGTAGTCTGTAATGTTGGCTTGAGAAGTCATCATTCTGCATGCTTCCTTCTCTAATATTCCTTAGGATATAGCAAAGAGGATGGATTCAATTTGTAGTGAGTGTGTTGCTCTCCTTGAAATGTGTTATCAAGACAGATTGACTTGCTAAGTCGGTGTATGAGCCATCCTCTGCACTTTTTATGTAGGACTCAAGCTCCCCAGTGGCAGCCTCAGCTTGGAGCCTAGGTGATGCTAAGTTTTTGGGCATGCTATATTATGCCCTGCTTTCATTTTGTCCCCCTGTGACTAATATAGAGGAATAGGCTTCACCTTGATGGAAGAGCAAGATGAGCTGAACTCGGGCAATTCCTATGTTTTATTTATTTCCTATCCCATGTATTATTGGGTCCTGAAATAGGGGTTTCACCCTCTTTTGGATAGGTGCTCTACTAAAACTAATTGCTAGCTATAAGAGGGTATGGTATGAGCTGCTCTCCCCCAATCTGTTTGGGGTTAAGTAAGGTCTGAGCTCCCCTGTGCCACCCTTGGGGTTAGAGCCTGGATGGTAGGAGTTACTGAGTACATTGCATTATGGCAAAGTATGGGAGTAGTCTTCCCTCTCAGAGGAGTAGCAGTTCTAAGCAGCCTTGCTTGCTCTTTGTGATAGCTGCTTAAGTACCCTTAAGGTAGAGCAGGGTGAATGGAACCATGCTTTGTTTACCTCCCTCCCCAACTATTGTTCGGTTCTGAAGCAGGGATAACACTCCCCTTGGATGGGTGCTCCACCATGGCTACAGTCCTAATGAAAAGAAGTGGTTCGTTTGTGGGTGTCCCTCCTTGTTAGCTGTTATGTAATACATGGTGTGCCTTTATTTAAGGCAGGATTCCGCTGTTTATTGGGGTTTGAAGTAGAACCTTAGCTCCCCTGCGGTTCCCTGGGGGTTAGAGTCTGGGTGATAGGATTAGTGGGCATTATGCCCTGCTCTCATTCGCCCTCCTTTCCTGAGCAAGAGCAAGGACTAGGCTCCCCCTTGGAAGGAAAGTGATAGCGAAGGTTGTAGCCTGGAAAGCTTATGACTATGGTTGTAGCACTTGAAAGGCTTCCTTTCTTAATCTGCTCTTAAGATACCCCAGCAGGGTGGACAGAACTACTATGGGCAGTTCTCAAGATTCCATCTGTTTTGTTTACTTCCCTCTCCAATCAGTCTTTGGGCTTTGAGGTAGGGTTATAGCTCCCCTTTGGGAGGATGCTCTACTATGGTCAATACTAATGGCCTGAGGACATTTTGCCTGTGGGTGTCCCTTCTTGTTATTTATCTCATACTTTGGTTTGGTGCCAAAGAGACTTTAGGTGCTAGCTGTAGCTGACCTTAGATTGCATTTACTCAAGGCATGATATGAGCTGCTCTCCCCCAGTTGCATTGGGGTCATAAAGTCTGGGTTATGAGGATAACTGGGCACACTGCATTACTGGATTACAGAAGACTGCATCACACTCTGCGGTGGTGATTGTGAGAAGCAGGGCGGGCGAGAGCCGTGAGGGAACGGCACGAGGCTGGTGACGTGATTGCTAATGAGCGTCAGCTGCTCGGTGCACCGGTCTCGTATCTCTCATGGAGGAGCTCCAGAAGCATAAAAGAGGAGCTACGATAGTGAAGGATGAAAGAGGACCAGGCCTGGATTTTATGTTGTGTTTTATTATGTTTGTATGTGGGTAGCCAGTCTCCATCTTCTTTCCGTACTTAAGAACCGTGTTACATTAGGGTGCCGGAACCCGGGAAGAAGGAGGCGGGAACCGGCGAGCGTTCAACATAACTTTTAATCAAATAAATAAACAAACAACAAAACAAAAGTAAAATGGTGGCAGTTCCTCACGGAGACTGCGACCCACACAAACATTATAAAACACAACATAAAATCCAGGCCTGGTCCTCTTTTATGCTTCCGGAGCTCCTCCGTGAGAGATACGAGACCGGTGTGTCGCGCAGCTGACGCTCACTAGCAATCACGTCACCGGCCTTGCGCCGTTCCCTCGCGGTTCTCGCCCGCCCTGCTCGTCACAGTGATATTCTGATTATATCAGAAATGTACAATAATAAATGCACAAAAAATAACATTACAATGTCCAGAAATCAATTTCAATATTACATTCAGTTTATTTTATTGACAAAGAACTCATGTTTAATGTGATAGTTTCATCCTTACATCTTGTATAATACAATTGTTTGTCTCTGTGAGTATTCACATTAGGGAATAAATACGTGGATCTGCATAAAAACATTTGTGAGTTCTAATGGACTGGTGGTAGAACTTTAGTTTGCCAGAGGTTCTGGGTTCTAATGCGCCCTCAAACAGTTTATTTTATTTTTTCTCATTAAAACCAAAGATGCTCATCAGTGATTTTATATCAAGAGCTGGGACAGTTTTTTTTTGTTTTTTTGATTACACCAGAATAAATTTAGAGTCTTTGCAATAGACTTAAGCTATAAATTGAAGCGATTAAAATCAACACACTCCAGCGACAGATCCCCTCTTATTTAACACAAATGAACAAACTTCTAATCAAATGGAGATGTTTGTTTTGTATTAAGTACATCCGTGCAGCGAGATTCAAAAAGTGGAGCGAACATATCCCATCCGCAGATTTACACCTATGACTGTATCATACAAAAACACCTTTTGCAAAAGTCATTTGGGTCTGGAAGAAAATTACTACTAGGGTGAACTACTAATAAAGTATGTTTGGTAGTTTGAGAGACTTTGGGACAAGGTTGTTTTGGTTTTGTTTGTTTATTTTTTATTTATTTTAATTCACAGGAGAGGAGGGTGCGCATTCAATCTGTCGTTCAGTGGAAACGAATGGTTTTGCAGAGATGCAGGATGCATATGTTGGAACAGAATGCTTCACTTACCCATGGCACGAGTCTACTCAGACACTGCTTCTGTACATGGACCAGACTGGTAAAAATAATGTAAAAAGCGAATGTTATGAATTTTCCCTGGTTACTCTAAACATGTCAATATGATCAGGAAAACTCCATCAGCATTGGATGCTTGTTATTTTATTTCCCTTTGTATTTAAAGCAGTGGTTCTCAACTTTTTCACTGCAAGTCCCCCATATATGGGCACTTGTAGTTTCTGTGAAAAAGAAAAAAAAGGTACTAAAATAATTACATTTCAGAATTCAGCATTCCCGCTCTTTTTAAACCAATGAATTTATATATATGTACATATAATTGGGATTTACTGAATAAGGATTAAGGTTAAGGATTTTTACGTGATAAAATATTTTAAAGTTTCTCAAAGAGTTTTTTAAATACTGTTCTTTAAAAAAAGAACAAAAAAAGCAATTTTTTCAGTAACAGAACAAATTTTACATTATAAGTTCTTTTTAAACCTTCTGATTATCGGTAAAACCAAAATGTGAAGATATTTTTTTCTCTGACTGATTCCTCATCTTTTGATCAAAGTTATCTCCAAAAATAAAATAAACATCAAAACAACGTCTTCATTTAAGAAAGAACAGGAATCATGGAGGACACCAGGTTTTTCTTGCCTATTTATTGGGAAAATCTTAATAAAAGCCACAATGATATTTAGTGTCCCAATAATTGACAAACATTTAAACATTCACTCATTATCTATATATTCAGCTTGCAGACAATTGTAGAATTTTGGTTCAATACAATACACTTCAAATGATTATTCATATATGTAAATATGCACTACTTTAATGACAAGACAAGACTATGTAGCTGTTGTGGAAAAACTAATAAAGAATACCAGTCACAGCAGGAATCGCTCTCCCTTCTCCATGTTTAAGTTTATGGCATGCTCAACTCAGGAACTTGAGTATCAAAATTATCCCTGAGCATCCCAGTGGTGAGGTGGGTTGGGGTTGGGGAGTAACGAAATACAAGTAACTTAGTTACGTATTTAAAATACAAAATTTGACTAACTGTGTTTCATTACAGTTACATTTGAAATGGGTGGTAATCAGATTACAGTTCCATCTGAAAAGTGTTTTAGATTACCAAAGTGATTACTTTGAATTTTAATGTCATTTAAACAGAAATTAGTGATTCTCTGACTCTGACAGTCTGAGTTAAGGTTCATGTTTTCGACTGTTTTCATGTTTTATGATAGTTGTTTGTGAGTCATTTTATAATTGTAAAAAAGGTCACTGCAACTTTTTCTCACAATTAGCTTTTTCCCTCACAATTGTGAGTTCGCATTTTACAATTCTGACTTCTTTTTCTCAGAATTGCGAGATTTAAACTCAAAATTGTAAGTTATAAAGTCAGAATTATAAATATAAACTTATAGAGATATAAACTTGCAATACAATTTTTTTTTCTTGCAATTGTAAATTTAAAATGAGTTTAAAGTCATAATTCTGACTTTTCTCAATATTGCAATTTTATATCTCATAATTCATACTTTATAACTCGCAATTGCAACTTTATATTACGCAATCCTGAGGGAAAAAGTCAAAATTGTGAGATAAAAACTTGCAATGACCTTTTTTTGTGTTTGTTCCACACTTATTAGTATTCCAAAGTATTCTAAAGTATTTAGATGAAGTTACTAAACTTGAGTAATGTAACGAAATACGTTACAAATGACTTTTTAAAGCATGTATTTTGTAATCTGTAGTGAAATACATTTTAAAAGTAACCCACCCAGCCCTGTATATATGTCCAATTTTTAATTAGGAAACTACTATATATTTACAATAATTCAAATATCACATGAAGGCCGCATTAATACATGTTCTTATTCATCAGTACATGTTATTAAGTAATGGACCCAAGCAGTTATTTTCTGTATAGATATAGCCAAACAAGTACAGCTCATCTATTTGAATGTTAAGATTACATTTAAAGTCTAGTCAAGTCTTTTGTTTTTTATTTATGTAGTGCTTTTTACAATGCAGTCAAAGCAACTTTACAGTGATAGAACATAGTTTTGGCTGTACAGCAGCTCTAGAAGAAAATGGTGTCATTGTCCAGCTTAAGTAAGAGTAGTATTGATTCATTCCATTGTAAAAATCATTAGTTATTAATTTAGTTCATTTATCTAAACAATAGCTGTGGAGCAAACAGTGATGTTCAGCTCAGTTCAGTTCGCTCACAAAGGTGTTGAATATCATATCATATCTGTTGATAAATCATATTTATATATTTAAGGCTTTGACTGTGGACAAATGTTGCTTATATCTGTGCCCCCTGGTTTTTTGTATGTGTGTTTTAGGCTATGGGACGGCATTGTGAGCAGCAGAAGTTTGCTGTTGAATGGGTGGAGAGCAAAGCAGAGAGACACAGACTGAACATGAGCTTCTCCACATGGATAACATGTGTAAGCCAGCAGCGGACTGCCAGAGCCGTTTATACTCGCACACTACAGAACAGGTACACGTCATGTCTGTGACGACATAAATAGCACTGGGATGTATTTTTGGCTGTTTTACGGTGGATATCAGATGCCACTTTCATGTTTTAAAGCTGTCGTGTTTAATTTATGCTCCACTAGCTGCACCAAACAGCCATTCAATACAAGTCATTATGTTCGCAATTCTGGTTGGTGCTGCTAGATATTGCACATGTTGGTGAAACATCGATATACTGTATATCAGTCAGTAAATATTATATAAAACAAGCAGGGTAATTATTGCTACATCTGCTACATTTAAATTGATGTAAAACTCAATGTTAAGTGCATGTTAATGATAATGCGTGTTGGTGTGTGTTTGTGTCTATGTGTTTAAGAGTGTTTTTGGCATGGCTGAGTTGTGCGCAGGTCTGTAAGCAGAGCCGGGCATCAGCTCTGTCCTTTTCACACTACAGAGTCTTGCGTGTCTGTTTCTGTCAGTGGAGATTCATCTGTGCTCAGCGGCAGCTCGCCAACAGCAAAGAACAACACAGACTCCACCTGAGGGTCAAAGCCATCTTACAGCAATGGAGAAAACATGCACACTGTGAGTGAAAATGAATGAATTAGGCCGAAATTATATCATTATAATAACTGTTATACTAGTTTAAAATAGGTTTAAACATTTCCCTTACAAGGCATGTATATAATTATTAATATGCATGCATAATGCACAAAAGTATACAGTCGTGGCCAAAAGCTTTGAGAATTACATAAATATTGGAAATTGGAAAAGTTGCTGCTTAAGTTTTTATAATAGCAATTTGCATATACTCCAGAATGTTATGAAGAGTGATCAGATGAATTGCATAGTCCTTCTTTAACTTAATCCCAAAAAAACCTTTCCACTGCATTTCATTGCTGTCATTAAAGGACCTGCTGAGATCATTTCAGTAATCGTCTTGTTAACTCAGGTGAGAATGTTGACGAGCACAAGGCTGGAGATCATTATGTCAGGCTGATTGGGTTAGAATGGCAGACTTGACATGTTAAAAGGAGGGAGATGCTTGAAATCATTGTTCTTCCATTGTTAACCATGGTGACCTGCAAAGAAACGCGTGCAGCCATCATTGCGTTGCATAAAAACGGCTTCACAGGCAAGGATATTGTGGCTGCTAAGATTGCACCTAGATCAACAATTTCATCATCATTCATCATAAAGAAGGCTTCAGAGCGTCCAAGAAAGTCCAGCAAGTGCCAGGATCGTCTCCTAAAGAGGATTCAGCTGCGGGATCGGAGTGCCACCAGTGCAGAGCTTGCTCAGGAATGGCAGCAGGCAGGTGTGAGCGCATCTGCACGCACAGTGAGGCCAAGACTTTTGGAAGATGGCCTGGTGTCAAGAAGGGCAGCAAAGAAGCCACTTCTCTCCAAAAAAAACATCAGGGACAGATTGATGTTCTGCAGAAAGTATCGTGAATGGACTGCTGAGGACTGGGGCAAAGTCATATACTCCGATGAAGCCCCTTTCCGATGGTTTGGGGCATCTGGAAAAAGGCTTGTCAGGAGAAGAAAAGGTGAGCGCTCCCATCAGTCCTGTGTCATGCCATCAGTTAAGCATCCTTAGACCATTCATGTGTGGGGTTGCTTCTCATCCAAGGGAGTGGGCTCACTCACAATTCTGCCCAAAAACACAGCCATGAATAAAGAATGGTACCAAAACACCCTCCAACAGCAACTTCTTCCAACAATCCAACAACAGTTTGGTGAAGAACAATGCGTTTTCCAGCACGATGGAGCCATAAGGCAAAAGTGAGAACTAAGTGGCTCGGGGACCAGAACGTTGAAATTTTGGGTCCATGGCCTGGAAACTCCCCAGATCTTAATCCCATTGAGAACTTGTGGTCAATCCTCAAGAGGCGGGTGGACAAACAAAAACCCACCAATTCTGACAAACTCCAAGAAGTGATTATGAAAGAATGGGGATTTGGCCCAGAAGTTGATTGAGAGCATGTCCAGTCGAATTGCAGAGGTCCTGAAAAAGAACGGCCAACACTGCAAATACTGACTCTTTGCATAAATGTCATGTAATTGTCGATAAAAGCCTTTGAAACGTATGAAGTGCTTGTAATTATATTTCAGTACATCACAGAAACAACTGAAACAAAGATCTAAAAGCAGTTTAGCAGCAAACTTTGTGAAAACTAATATTTATGGATTTCTCAAAACTTTTGGCCACGACTGTATATTGCCTTAAATTACACATTGCAATGCAGTATTGTTGTATACTGTGTGTATGCATTATAACGTAACAAAAAACCTATAAAAGCCCATGTGTGTTCTTGTGATTTAGATCGGGCCCATCGACAGGCTCTTCTATTTGAGTATGATGAGAGGAGGAAGATTGTCATGAAGAGAAGAACATTTCAAATGTGGATACAGGCAGTGGAATATTTCAGAAGATCTCAGTATTATCACCATAGAGCCTTAAAATACAGGTGTGTGTGTGTCTGTGATTTATGAGGACATGGGTATTACACTGGTATTAGGACTTATCCGTGAAATATGACATTTCATGAGTCCTCATATTTAAAGTAGCTTTAAACACATACTACCCAATGTTTTATTAAAAATGTAAAAATGCAGAATGTTTTCTGTGATGGGTAGGTTTAGGAGTAGAGTTTGGGTTAGGTGATACAAAATATCATTGACCAGATATAAAATCAATGGAAGTCTATGCAATGTCACTAAGATGGCAAAACAAGCCTGTGTTTGTGTATGAAAATGAAAAAAGCACAGGGTATTATAAATTGTCATTTAGTGGACACTGTTATCCAAAACAGTTTGTGCTAAGGGGGAGGTCAGCAATTAAGGGTTTTTCATTGACTGATTCTTATAAGACTGGAGTAATGATGCTTTGCCAGGATTGACTATATTTTAAAACACATTAAAATAGAAATACTGTAAATGCAGCCTTGGTCGGATATAAATCAAAATGAATGATATTATCCAAATGTACTCAAGTATGTGTCACAACAATCTTCATTTATATAGCACTTTTCACAAATCACAGTGATAATAGTAAAGTTAATGGACTAATAGGTTTGCACATTTTAATGTGTATGTGCACAGTCTTTTTTACAAAGTGACATTGACAAATGACATGTCTGGTCCGCATTATACAGAAAAATTATTCTTGTCTGTGGATCTATGCGAACTGGAATAATTTTGATAACGTTTTAGCTATGCATAGGGAAAGGAAAGGGAAGGAGGCCTTCGCAGGGGAAAGTTTAGCTGACACTTCAGGGCTGTGTTATCGTCGTGTCTAGAGAAGATGTAAAGCAGGGGATCTATTTCCAGCACAAAAACCAAGGAACGTGACGGCTTTGTAAAACAAAGACAACACAGAACAAAGAACAAAACTGTCATTTACACAACACAGTTTTCAACTCAAAATGAAAAACTTTGGATGCATTTTGGCCATTTATTTACACAACAAAGGCGTTTTGGGGCCCTGAAAACTCAAAGTTTTGAAAACGGGTTTCAAAGTGCAAGTTTTTGAAAACGATACCGTTATTGTCTCAATGAAAACTACCAAAAATCCAAATTTGTGAAACAGTGACCCATGCGTATTACGTGTTCAGAGATGCATACTAGTGTTCTTTTTTTACAAAACCTGGCATGTATAACACAGCAATTTTAATCATTTTCATCTTTTTGATAATGTTGCCGTCTGTTTTTGGTACAATGTTGTTATACCTTAATTACAGAAGACAAAGAGAACTGAACAAGAAACAGGTGGTGAACATAATCAGTAACTAAGGGAACAAATGAGAAAATGCATAGAAACCATGACAACCATAGAAACAGAAACTAAACAGGAAAACCGTAACATGATAGTCTCTAAACACAAACAACCAAAACCATGACAGTATATCTATAATAACAATTGCCAAATGAATGTCAGTAAGTAAATCGGCACATAAGTAAAGTAGTAAATAACCAATTTTGATGGGGATTTTGGGGGAAATTGTTTATTCCCAAATATCAGAATTGAACTATCAAGCATGATTATACCAATGTAAGTCCAAACAATTAAATGCTGGTCAATAAAGATTCCGTTCTATTCTACCTACAGACATTTTTCTCAGTGGCTTCATGAGTTCAGGCATCAGTCAGAGCTGCATTGTATGAGCAGAGAGTTGGAGGAGGTCCGGACGCAGAGACTACAGCATAGAGCTTTCTGTCTCTGGCACTTCAAACTCAGCCATGTAAATTCTCACATTCTTCACATCACGAGTCTCATCCACCACTGGGAAGACACTCGGCATCTCCGTCTTTATCTGTGTGTTTGGAGGGAGCGACTTGTTGAGAGGAAGAGGTCTCGACTGGCGATGCATCGGTGGAGACAGCACATCTCATGGGCCAGAAAGCAGAGAAACAACACGTGGAGGATGAAAAACATGTTCCTGTGCTGGAAAGCAGCTTTCAGACAGAGGGTCAGGAGCAGAGATCACTGTACACAGAGACAGCAGAGGAGGTGAGACTGGGTATTGGTGAAGGTGAAGAGTAAAAAATTTCATCTAATAGTTTTTAGGAACATTATGCAAGTCAGGTGAATGATATTTGAACAAACCCCTCTGTAAAAACTTTCAGAATAGATAGGAATAAAATGGTAAAGTTTGGTGTATATAAGTACTACTTAAGTGGAGATTTCTGGCACTAAAAGAAGGCATGTTATGGAAGAAAAATAGCCCAAAATCTAGTAACCAGTGCATGAATTATTTCACCAATTCCATTCAAAAAGTGAAACTTGTATATTATATTCATTCATTACACACAGACTGATATTTATTTCAAATGTTTATTTCTTTTCATTTTGATGATTATAAACTGAAAACTAAGGAAAATCCCAAATTCAGCATTTCAGAAAATTAGAATATTACTTAAGACCAATACAAAGAAAGGATTTTTTGAAATCTTGGCCGACTGAAACTGGCATGGAGTCGATCAGTCTGTGGCACTGCTCAGGTGTTATGAGAGCCCAAGTTGCTCTGATAGTGGCCTTCAGCTCTTCTGCATTGTTGGGTCTGGCATATTGCATCTTCCATTGATTTTCTATGGGGTTAAGGTCAGGTGAGTTTGCTGGCCAATTAAGAACAGGGACACCATGGTCCTTAAACCAGGTACTGGTTGCTTTGGCACTGTGTGCAGGTGCCAAGTCCTGTTGGAAAATGAAATCTGCATCTCCATAAAGTTGGTCAGCAGCAGGAAGCATGAAGTGCTCTAAAACTTCCTGGTATACGGCTGCGTTGACCGTAGACCTCAGAAAACCCAGTGGACCAACACCAGGAGATGACATGTCACCCCAAACCATCACTGACTGTGGAAACTTTACACTGGACCTCAAGCAACATGGATTGTGTGCCTCTCCTCTCTTCCTCCAGACTCTGGGACCCTGATTTCCAAAGGAAATGCAAAATTTACTTTCATCAGAGAACATAACTTTGGACCTCTCAGCAGCAGTCCAGTCCTTTTTGTCTTTAGCCCAGGCGAGACGCTTCTGATGCCGTCTGTTGTTCAAGAGTGGCTTGACCCAAGGAATGCGACAGCTGAAATCCATGTCTTGCATACGTCTGTGCGTAGTGGCTCTTGAAGCACTGACTCCAGCTGCAGTCCACTCTTTGTGAATCTCCCCCACATTTTTGAATGGGTTTTGTTTCACAATCCTCTCCAGGGTGCGGTTATCCCTATTGCTTGTACACCTTTTTTCTACCACGTCTTTTCCTTCCCTTCGCCTCTCTATTAATGTGCTTGGACACAGAGTTCTGTGAACAGCCAGCCTCTTTTGCAATGACCTTTTGCGTCTTGGCCTCCTTGTGCAAGGTGTCAATGAACAACTCTCAAGTCAGCAGTCTTCCCCATGATTGTGTGGCCTACAGAACTAGACCGAGAGACCATTTAAAGACCTTTGCAGGTGTTTTGAGTTAATTAGCTGATTAGAGTGTGGCACCAGATGTCTTCAGTATTGAACCTTTTCACAATATTCTAATTTTCTGAGATACTGAATTTGGGATTTTCATTAGTTGTCAGTTATAATCATCAAAATTAAAAGAAATAAACATTTGGAAAATATCAGTCTGTGTGTAATGAATGAATATAATATACAAGTTTCACTTTTTGAATGGAATTAGTGAAATAAATCAACTTTGACTATATTTTGCGACGCTTTTTGAATTTCGAAAGACATCAAAACCAGACCCCCCCCCCCTTTTTTTTTCCCCCCTCCCTGCTGGCTAATAATGCATGTGATACCAAACTTAGCCTCAACAAACCAACAAAAGCATTTCTGAATAACATTTGTGCAGTCATTAAAGCTTTTGGCTTTATCAGGACTTGTTTTCCATGTAGGGTTCTGCTGGCATGGCATAGGCAAACAGTATCAGCGCAGAGACTGAGGTACAGAGAGGCCTGGTTCCAGTACAGCAGTGAGATGAGGCTGATGGCTGCTGTATTCCTGCAGTGGAGAAGAGCTCTGATCCAGGGTCAACAGAGGAAGTGTGCAATGGAGAGCCAGCTTATCATCTATCAGAGCAGAATTAGAGGTCGTGCTTTTCATCACTGGAGAACTGCTGCCATGGAATGTAGAGCGATTAAAACCTTTAACAGCAAATTACTTCACAAGGTTTGATTCAATTCTTTAATTACTTTATCAGGTTGATTGATCTCATGAAATTTAAAAACGAGGTTTAGATTACAGTGCATTGACTTATTTTTAAAAAATGTCCAGGGTTCATGGTTAACAAACCACAATATCATCATTATTTGAAATAAAGCTAATATTAACAAATAAAGTTACATTTTGAAATGAAATCATCATTATTATTTTATTTCAGCTAGTTGCCAAGAAAACATTTGCCATTTTTATTCAGTATAATAGGCCTACTAAAATAACTAATTGTAAGCGATTCCACTATAGGCAAGTTGTAGTTTGAACCCAAGTGCAGTTGGTTTACATAAAACATAGTCTTCGTTTGGCTTGACATGGCTTGGCACTAGGGATGGCTGACGCGAAACTAACGTGTCGAGATCCCGAAGCATAGATGTTTCGAAACACTGCTCCGAACTGTGATTCAAAACACCCATGTCACGTGACTATGGCTAAACGAAGCTTCTGCGCGTTTCGACAGGTGGCATGCTTGACGAATCTGCGTTTGATTGACAGGGACGGGAAAAAACCACACAAATGCACATCTGTCTCAACTCCCACAAAGTTTAAAAGAGGAGTTAATGCACCTTCACCTCATTGGTTTTTGTGAGAGGAGAAAGCAATGAATATTTTTGAAGAAAAATCTGTAAAAAACCAAACAAAAATGAGACCATTGTGGATTGATTTGTTTGATTCATTTTCCTTTTTCATGACCTTTATTATTATTATATATTATAGTTATATAGTGAGGATGTTAAAAACTCACCACGTTAAAAAAAACAACATTTTTATTTTTTTTAAAGGGCTTGTTGTCAAAGTTGTTTCAGATAACATGTACAATTGACCACTAGGTGTCACCGTGGAGACGGTGTCGGTATAGTTTCCAAGCCTCGACACAATACGGCACATTTGCTTCAACTGTTTCGGTGTTTCATGAAGCCTCGCTCTGTCCACCACTACTTGGCACGAACAGAAATCAACAAAACTCACAGGGACAATAATCCACAAACATTGACCAGGAACATGGCAAACATGAGGGTTTAAATACACTGACAAAATACAAACAAGGAACACCTGTGAGCAATGATTAAACCCGTGAACCAATCAAAAAAAAAAGACATGAAACGGGAGTTACATGACAAGGAGCACATGACATACAAGGAATCACAAACATAAATATGACAATTACAACAAAACCAAAACTAGACATTAAACTAAAGCTAAAAATTAAAACTTAATAAAATAAAAAAACAAAATTACTAAAACAAATCGAATGGAAACCTAAAATATAAAAATAAAATCAAATTCAAGAGGATAACAAAAATGATTATTATAAGGGTTAATTGTTAGGGTTTGATTAGAGTTTGAATTTGACATTGAATTACCGCTTTTTGTTTCTTTCCATGATTACTCGTTAGTTCATTGATTAAGTCACACCTGTCCTGTTTGTGTAGGGGAGAGCGGGTCACAGCCTAACGCTTTTTGACTTTCGCAGTTTGTGTACATCTACTTAGAGTTCAGAGCATTTCTTTTATTCCGCATTAATTTCACACATGTCTAGTACAAACATTTCAATTTGTTTCATTAATATAGTATCTATATCTGATATCTATAGTTATCTGATCCAATAAAAAATGTACATGACGAAACTAAAATATTTTGTCAATAAAAGACAATTATTTTATTCATATAAAATAATAGCTTTTTTTTTTTTTTTTTAGAAATTCAAACTAAAATAATTTTTTAGTTTGACAATGAGCGCTGTAAAACACAGCTATACAGCCTAGGCCAAAACAACACAGGCAAACTGATGAAGAAACATGTTCAGACATTCAGGAACAAAACACTCCCCTCCTTCCTCTCACAGCTCTCACAGAACACCAGATAAATAGACGAGCCAGCACCAATGCTTGAAATAATATTTTATGAATGTTCAGGTTCTTTCTCTCAGTCTTGATTCGCCTTTTTTCCATGGTATCTCAACAGAGATTCAAAAAAGTTAATGTTATTATACCAATTGTATTGGCAACTGTATAGAACAGCATAGTTCTAATAGAGCACTGGAATTTAAACCTGTTTAGTGTCTTCTGCGAGTTAGTGAAGCATTAAAGAACTACCCAAACTGCTAAACAACAGATTGGAGATAAAAAATGATATCAGATTTGACTAATTTTAAATAAACAGAATATAGATGAAAAATCTTGCTATTGTTACATAAACGTTTAATGATATCTTCCAAAGATTTCTAAATTTTGGCACTATTTTTTATATTTATTGTCGATATGGCAACTAGTCAATACACGTTTCATCATTCAATCAATAGTACAAGTATATCAATGATACTAAAACGCCAGTGGTTTATTCAAATATACCTTCATAAACTGAAGGTGTCTAATTAAAACTACATTATTGTATTTACTTCTCTTTACAGTTGTTCAAGCGTTGGACGCATAGCAGGGATTTGCTGAAAGTAGCAGACATGTTTTATGTCAAGAAGGACAGAAGTGAAGCCCGGTTAGCTCTGAGGATGTGGTCACTGTGGGCCAAAGGTAAACTGGCATTACTAGACTTTTGTCTTGCGGATACTATTAAATAATATAGAAATTCTCTATAAAGTGTTACGAACATTTGAATAAGCTGTTTGGGTCAGTCACCTCATGCCAATATAATGTGAACTACAGTATAGTTAATTCAAGTCACCTTTATTTATACATTGCTTTAATTCAGATTATTTCAAAGCAGTGATAACAGGACAATTATGTATTTAATGATGACATTTTTCCTCCAGCTCTTGTTTGCCATTTTACTGTACAGTCGTGGCCAAAAGTTTTGAGAATTACATAAATATTGGAAATTGGAAAAGTTGCTGCTTAAGTTTTTATAATAGCAATTTGCATATACACCAGAATGTTATGAAGAGTGATCAGATGAATTGCACAGTCCTTCTTTGCCATGAAAATTAACTTAAACCCAAAAAACCTTTCCACTGCATTTCATTGCTGTCATTAAAGGACCTGCTGAGATCATTTCAGTAATCGTCTTGTTAACTCAGGTGAGAATGTTGACGAGCACAAGGCTGGAGATCATTATGTCAGGCTGATTGGGTTAGAATGGCAGACTTGACATGTTAAAAGGAGGGAGATGCTTGAAATCATTGTTCTTCCATTGTTAACCATGGTGACCTGCAAAGAAACGCGTGCAGCCATCATTGCGTTGCATAAAAATGGCTTCACAGGCAAGGATATTGTGGATACTAAGATTGTACCTAAATCAACTATTTATAGGATCATCAGCAACTTCAAGGAAAGAGGTTCAATTCTTGTAAAGAAGGCTTCAGGGCGTCCAAGAAAGTCCAGCAAGTGCCAGGATCGTCTCCTAAAGAGGATTCAGCTGCGGGATCGGAGTGCCACCAGTGCAGAGCTTGCTCAGGAATGGCAGCAGGCAGGTGTGAGCGCATCTGCACGCACAGTGAGGCCAAGACTTTTGGAAGATGGCCTGGTGTCAAGAAGGGCAGCAAAGAAGCCACTTCTCTCCAAAAAAAACATCAGGGACAGATCGATCTTCTGCAGAAAGTATCGTGAATGGACTGCTGAGGACTGGGGAAAAGTCATATACTCCGATTGTTTGGGGCATCTGGAAAAAGGCTTGTCAGGAGAAGAAAAGGTGAGCGCTCCCATCAGTCCTGTGTCATGCCATCAGTTAAGCATCCTTAGACCATTCATGTGTGGGGTTGCTTCTCATCCAAGGGAGTGGACTCACTCACAATTCTGCCCAAAAACACAGCCATGAATAAAGAATGGTACCAAAACACCCTCCAACAGCAACTTCTTCCAACAATCCAACAACAGTTCGGTGAAGAACAATGTGTTTTCCAGCACGATGGAGCACCGTGCCATAAGGCAAAAGTGATGACTAAGTGGCTCGGGGACCAGAATGTTGAAATTTTGGGTCCGTGGCTTGGAAACTCCCCAGATCTTAATCCCATTGAGAACTTGTGGTCAATCCTCAAGAGGCGGGTGGACAAACAAAAACCCACTAATTCTGACAAACTCCAAGAAGTGATTATGAAAGAATGGGGATTTGGCTCAGAAGTTGATTGAGATCATGCCCAGTCGAATTGCAGAGGTCCTGAAAAAGAACGATGGCCAACACTGCAAATACTGACTCTTTGCATAAATGTCATGTAATTGGCGATAAAAGCCTTTGAAACGTATGAAGTGCTTGTAATTATATTTCAGTACATCACAGAAACAACTGAAACAAAGATCTAAAAGCAGTTTAGCAGCAAACTTTGTGAAAACTAATATTTATGGAATTCTCAAAACTTTTGGCCACGACTGTATATTTAATACAGAAAAACTACTACACATTTTAGGTATGGCTTAAGTGTCCAAATGCTTTTTTCTTGACCAGAACATAAAGCCCAGAGGCAGATGGGGGAGGCAGTGAGTCTCTGGCTAGAGGGCAGAGGAGTATCTAGAACGTTCCATCATTGGCTCACAATGTACCAGAACTACCAAAACGCTTCCCAACACAGACAGACACAGCTTTCACACAGGTAAAGCTATACTGGTTTTGAGTGAAAGATAAATAAAACAGATTCACACTAGCACACACAACAATAGCAAGTTCAAACTTCAACAATATTGCTGTAGTACTCAAACATTTAGAGCTAGATTGTGAGAAATGTACAACAATGTACATTTTATATTTGTAGTTTTGAGAAATTAGTTGTGACTGTTTTGGAAAATTGGTTATGAATATCTGGCTAATCTGGCTTTCTCCCGAGGTTTTTTTCTCCATTTGTTGGAGTTTTGGTTCCTTTGGCTTGCTTAAGTTGGGGACACTTGCTTGATATTCAGCAGTGTTTTTGATATGCCTGCATTGGTGCCGTTGTATGCGAACTGAGCTGAGCCGGACGATTACGTCACTGTTTTCTCCAGTGCTGATATACATAAATTAACTAGACTAATAACTACTGATATTTGCAACGGAATGAATCAATAATATATAGAATAAGCTGCACAATGACACCATTTTCTTATTAATGTAAAGCTGCTTTGCCACAATTTGCATTGTAAAAAGCGCTATATAAATAAAGATGACTTGACTTGACTTGACTTAATAATTAGTGATATTTTTATGAGTCACTTCAGGGCTGTGGAGAGAAGAGTGCGTGGACTGACCCATCTGTACTGGACCTGTTGGAAAAACCAAACGGAAGCATCCTTGCTATATACACAACAAGTAATTCATTTAGAACATTTATTATTATTATTATTGGGTAGTCGTGGCCTAGTGGTGAGGGAGTCGGGCTTCTAATCTGAAGGTTGCCGGTTCGATTCCCACGCCGGCAGGAATTGAAGGTGGGGATTGTGAATGAACAACACTCTCTCCACCTTCAATACTATGACTAAAGTGCCCTTGAGCAAGACATCTGACCCCTAATTGCTCCCCTTGTAAGTCGCTTTGGATAAAAGCGTCTGAAAAATGAAATGAAATGAAATAAACAACCAGGGCCATCCGTCCAACAGGCACCCAGGGTACCAACTTTTAATCACCAAACGAGTAACAGACAAATAACTGTGACAATCAATACCGCAAGAGTATAAATAGATGCAGAAAGCAGGGAATTGAGAGATGTACAGTAGAAAGAAACTCCTAAAAAGTCTGATGTATCATAATTGGATTTTTACATGTAACATCATTTTAACTTGATTTGAATAGATAATCAATTCAATTTAAGTTGCTTCAGAGAAGTAAGTGTTCATAAGTGCAGCAAAAATATATTAAAGTTATTCTAATGTTTAGTTTATAAAAAAAACACCAAAAAGACACATGTACCTCAAACTTTAGAGGGATGTTTTTAGAATTACACTTGAAAGTAAGATTCTGTTTAGTAGTGAGTAGAATCCTGATTGGCTGATCCATTTAGCCACTTGTTAGCAACCAAGCCACCTTTTTCAAGTAAAAGTTTTTTTTTTTTTTAAATCATAAGGCTTTTTGCAGATGTAGTATGTCATAGAATACATGGGAAAATATCTTTAGCTTGTGTTATAAAACTAAAAAAACAAAAAACCCATTAAAAAGAATGTCTAGGTGTATAATGTCTGGGACAAAATGACAAATTTAATTCAAAAATATACATTATATATTTCTTTAATCAGACTTTTCTGCAAACACCATTTAATAAGTATTGAATTAAATTAATTGCAACAAAAATATATAGGGCCTATATATTTTTTCCACTTTAAAAAAAAAAAAAAAAAAAATAGAAATCATCCCGCGACCCCCACTTTGGGAACCACTGGCCTAAAAAAAACACATCATCCATGCAGCAATTTATAGTATATAAATTTGAACTTGTACAGTGTGCTTAGTTTTAGTGATTTCTTTTTCAGTGTAACTGTCCCGTTTGGAGTGGCTATATACTATAAATCTAATATTGTCTCTATTAGTGAACCCAGAAGTCCCTGCAAGCAACCAGAAAGAACTAACAACCAGAACCTCTTTATAGGTTTATACCAATGCTGTGGGACGTAGCGGTATTGCAGGGGGGCCATAGCTAGTCCAAATCAAAATATTAAAATTAAAATATTACAATTGTTCTAAAATTTGATTTTTTTGAAAGTATCTAAGGTTAGTGTTATGGATTTAAATATATTTGTAAAGAATGTTTACATCATAGTTCTCATGAACAAATTTGTTAATAAATGTATTTGTAGGTAAACGTCGGTATATATTTTTTAACAACGGGGTCATGGAGCTTTTGCAATGTGTTTGGGAGGCCCTCTTAAGTTTGGGAAGCTCTGGTTTATACTATAAACTGAGAACATTACCATGACTTTCTCCTTCTGGTGCAGTATGAGCGCTCTGTACTGGGACGAGCCTGGCTTACCTGGAGAAAGAGACGCATCAGGAACAGAGTGTCTGCCGATTACTCAGCCAACTTTAACAACATGCTATTGGCCCAGGTAAAGCAGACAACTCTTTGAAATCTCACCATATTTGCACAAGATAAACAGGGTCACCATGAACTTAGTAACTGTAATTGCTATTAGGTCACTGTAATCTGGTCTGTGCTCAATCAACCCAGTGTGCCTATAAATAAACTCAGAAACATTGACTTTCACCCTTATCGTTCACATTAACTTATGGGTCTTTAAGAATGTGGTGCAAAATTTTAGATATTTATTTATATGTTTTAGAATTTATTGAATAGGCTCGTGTAGCGTACCTTCAATCTTATAAAATATATAATTTTTAAAGAACTGTACTTTCATATAATTTAATAAAACTGAAATAAAAGACTGAAGTGTAGTTAAACTGAGAAACATAAGTAGACTTTTAAAAAGTGCACATATGTAACATTTTTGCATCCAAAAATATATATTGTATATTTTGTACAGTTGAGTACTTGCAATATCCCAAATGTTTCCAACTATTTGCACATTGTGATAAAATTGCTATTTTAACCAAGGATCTGGGACGTGTGAGGGAGTCGCCTGTCAATTGCGTCAAGTCATCTTTATTTATATAGCGCTTTTTACGATGCAAATTGTGGCAAAGCAGCTTTACATTAATAAGAAAATGGTGTCATTGTGCAGCTTATTCTATATATTATTGATTCATTCCGTTGCAAATATCAGTAGTTATTAGTCTAGTTAATTTATGTATAGAAAACAGTAATGTAATCGTCCGGCTCAGCTCAGTTCACATACAACGGCGCCGATGTAGATATACCAAAAACACTGCTGAATATCAAGCAAGTGTCCCCAACTTAAGCAAGCCAAAGGAACCAAAACTCCAACAAATGGAGAAAAAAACCTTGGGAGAAACCAGGCTTCGTTCTCCTCTGGCCAACAGTGAACACTTGTCCGATACTCAGGCAGAGTTACGGGTCATTAAACCGATTTGGAATCGCAACAGTCAAAATATTTAATCTAGTTCCATCTAGTTTAAGATCTTTTTGATCACGCCGGTATGGGACGGTTTGTTGGGATATGTGCCACTGGCTGATGAGTCGGTAAGGTCTTCATAAAGGATGAGCTAGTTAACACAGTCTCCGCCGACACCACAGGGCCACGTTGCTGCCGCACACAGGCACAGGTTCCCCATCCGACCCGGACACGGCCCGGATCCAGCCAATCGCGTTAATTGGTAAACCTCGGGACAAGCAGAGAGACCAAAATTAGCGTAGACGCCATTCTTCTTCTGATGTACCGAGTACATCCGGTGTTATAGGAAGTGTTCCCGGTTCCGGCTGACCTGATCTATGCAGCCTAACAATCCTTTAACGGATATGAAGACAAAAGTTTATCAGTCCCTCCAGAAAAACGCGATTATGCGATCGCTTGATTTCATGCATAATCAGCCAAAGTCCGCATATTTAGGTCGCATTTTTTCAAATATGCCGCACTTTCGCCGCATAAATTGCCGATTTCAGCAAGAAAAATATGCGGGGCTGGCATGATTTCATAATCCCTGTATTTTCGCTGCAAAAAAGTCTCATATATCTTAGCAGAAAGTTGAAAAATGTTGCATTTACTTCACACAAGTAAAGCGCCGTTATTTTCCCTCTATTGCAAAGGGAACCTTATGAAGTGACGTAATGGCGCGACGTGAACGTCATCTGTAAACCCCGCGGTGAAACCATGATGAAGCACGATGATCATTCTCATTTGCCAACATAAATAAGCTCAAAAGACCATGTGAAGCAGTTTCCCGCTCTTTTACATGATAGTGGGGGCAAATTATTATATAGTATAATATAGCTACAGAACTTATTTGACTCAATGTTTTGTAATTTTGAGCCATGTGTTGATGAAGGTCTGAAATAGAACAGAATGAGAACTTCAATATTCTGTGATTTAGTAATTCTGCCTCTTTACATGAAGGCAGTATCTAGTGAGAACAGGGTGTTGGGGGGGAATCACCTTTTTTTCCTCTTTTGCATCAAAAACCGCAGTTTTTGCAAGTTCCCGCAATTTCATCGCATAAAATTGCAAAAATATCCCACATATTCCATCGCATTTTTTAAGAAAACGTGCCGCATAATCAAGGATTTTTGCCCGCAACAATCACAAAAAAATCCCGCATTTTTCTGGAGGGACTGGTTTATAGTGCGTCATATCCAAGTTACCCGTTTTATTTAGCAGAAACCATGGAAACACCAAAGACAATTTAATATATTACATGTTTTAATAGACAAGGGAACATTTGTTTTGATACAGTTTAGACAGAAAACAAATTATTTTTATATAGCTCAACACGTTTATTCTTATTGTTTATATGATATTCTTACTGCAGAGTGCAACAAGTGTCTCTCAGCAGCCGCTGAGTGAACGCACAGACTAACGTTACAAAATCATTTTCGACACACTCAAATGTATCTAATATGATAAACAGAGCTGCGTAACCTGGAAAAAGCGGAAGCGGCATAATAAAAGTTCCACTGCTCACGAGGCGTGTGTTGCTTTCGTCTCTCAGTAACAATCGCTCCAGCGGTTCCTCGCTCCTCGTTCAACTCCACAACACTCGGTCCTGCTCTGCTTCATACTACAGTAACGTTTATAATCGGATCCATGAACATGATTTCTGCTCGAGGCCTAACGTTAAGGAGCTTGTAAAGGAGTGTGCAACTTTATTTTTGCAAATGTGTAATTAAAAACACATTTAAATACTCAACATTTAAGCAGGGTCGGGGAGTAACGAAATACAAGTAACTTAGTTACGTATTTAAAATACACAATTTGAGTCACTGTGTTTCATTACAGTTACATTTGAAATGGGTGGTAATCAGATTACAGTTACATCTGAAAAGTGATTACTTTGAGTTTTAATGTCATTTAAACAGCGATTGGTGATTCTCTGACTCTGACCGTCTGAAAAAGAGTGGTTAAGATTCATCAACATTTTAATACTTTTATGAGGGATCATAAAAATGTTGTTATTTTTATTTAGTTCTGTCCTGAACAAGACAAAATGACTGAAGTTATAAAAAAAATTGCCCAACCGTTAAATTAACTATCCTGTCATGACCTGATGATCCACGACTGTTTTCATGTTTTGTGAGTCATTTTATAATTCACTCGTCACTGCAACTTTTTCTCACAATTTGTTTTTTTCCCCTCACAATTGTGAGTTTGTATTTCACAATTCTGATTTCTTTTTCTGAAAATTGTGAGATTTAAACTCACAATTGTAAGTTATAAAGTCAGAACTGGGAGATATAAACTTGCAATACTAACTTTTTTTCTTGCAATTGTGAATTTAGTATGTGAGTTTATATCTCATTATTCTGACTTTTCTCAATATTGTGAGTTTATATCTCATAATTCTGACTTTTCTCAATATTGTCAGTTTATATCTCATAATTCTGACTTTTCTCAATATTGTGAGTTTATATCTCATAATTCTGACTTTTCTCAATATTGTCAGTTTATATCTCATAATTCTGACTTTTCTCAATATTGTCAGTTTATATCTCATAATTCTGACTTTTCTCAATATTGTCAGTTTATATCTCATAATTCTGACTTCTCTCAATATTGTGAGTTTATATCTCATAATTCTGACTTTTCTCAATATTGCGAGTTTATATCTCATAATTCTGACTGTTCTCAATATTGTCAGTTTATATCTCATAATTCTGACTTTTCTCAATATTGCGAGTTTATATCTCATAATTCTGACTTCTCTCAATATTGTGAGTTTATATCTCATAATTCTGACTTTTCTCAATATTGCGAGTTTATATCTCATAATTCTGACTGTTCTCAATATTGTCAGTTTATATCTCATAATTCTGACTTTTCTCAATATTGCGAGTTTATATCTCATAATTCTGACTTCTCTCAATATTGTGAGTTTATATCTCATAATTCTGACTTCTCTCAATATTGTGAGTTTATATCTCATAATTCTGACTTTTCTCAATATTGCGAGTTTATATCTCATAATTCTGACTTTTCTCAATATTGCGAGTTTATATCTCATAATTCTGACTGTTCTCAATATTGTCAGTTTATATCTCATAATTCTGACTTTTCTCAATATTGCGAGTTTATATCTCATAATTCTGACTTCTCTCAATATTGTGAGTTTATATCTCATAATTCTGACTTTTCTCAATATTGCGAGTTTATATCTCATAATTCTGACTGTTCTCAATATTGTCAGTTTATATCTCATAATTCTGACTTTTCTCAATATTGTGAGTTTATATCTCATAATTCTGACTTTTCTCAATATTGTCAGTTTATATCTCATAATTCTGACTTTTCTCAATATTGTCAGTTTATATCTCATAATTCTGACTTTTCTCAATATTGTGAGTTTATATCTCATAATTCTGACTTTTCTCAATATTGTGAGTTTATATCTCATAATTCTGACTTCTCTCAATATTGTGAGTTTATATCTCATAATTCTGACTTTTCTCAATATTGCGAGTTTATATCTCATAATTCTGACTGTTCTCAATATTGTCAGTTTATATCTCATAATTCTGACTTTTCTCAATATTGCGAGTTTATATCTCATAATTCTGACTTCTCTCAATATTGTGAGTTTATATCTCATAATTCTGACTTTTCTCAATATTGCGAGTTTATATCTCATAATTCTGACTGTTCTCAATATTGTCAGTTTATATCTCATAATTCTGACTTTTCTCAATATTGCGAGTTTATATCTCATAATTCTGACTTCTCTCAATATTGTGAGTTTATATCTCATAATTCTGACTTCTCTCAATATTGTGAGTTTATATCTCATAATTCTGACTTTTCTCAATATTGCGAGTTTATATCTCAATTCTGACTTTTCTCAATATTGCGAGTTTATATCTCATAATTCTGACTGTTCTCAATATTGTCAGTTTATATCTCATAATTCTGACTTTTCTCAATATTGCGAGTTTATATCTCATAATTCTGACTTCTCTCAATATTGTGAGTTTATATCTCATAATTCTGACTTTTCTCAATATTGCGAGTTTATATCTCATAATTCTGACTGTTCTCAATATTGTCAGTTTATATCTCATAATTCTGACTTTTCTCAATATTGCGAGTTTATATCTCATAATTCTGACTTCTCTCAATATTGTGAGTTTATATCTCATAATTCTGACTTCTCTCAATATTGTGAGTTTATATCTCATAATTCTGACTTTTCTCAATATTGTGAGTTTATATCTCATAATTCTGACTTTTCTCAATATTGTCAGTTTATATCTCATAATTCTGACTTCTCTCAATATTGTGAGTTTATATCTCATAATTCTGACTTTTCTCAATATTGTGAGTTTATATCTCATAATTCTGACTTTTCTCATTATTGCGAGTTTATATCTCATAATTCTGACTTTTCTCAATATTGTGAGTTTATATCTCATAATTCTGACTTTTCTCAATATTGTCAGTTTATATCTCATAATTCTGACTTTTCTCAATATTGTCAGTTTATATCTCATAATTCTGACTTTTTTCAATATTGTGAGTTTATATCTCATAATTCTGACTTTTCTCAATATTGTGAGTTTATATCTCATAATTCTGACTTTTCTCAATATTGTCAGTTTATATCTCATAATTCTGACTTCTCTCAATATTGTGAGTTTATATCTCATAATTCTGACTTTTCTCAATATTGTGAGTTTATATCTCATAATACTGACTTTTCTCATTATTGCGAGTTTATATCTCATAATTCTGACTTTTCTCAATATTGTGAGTTTATATCTCATAATTCTGACTTTTCTCAATATTGTCAGTTTATATCTCATAATTCTGACTTTTCTCAATATTGCGAGTTTATATCTCATAATTCTGACTTCTCTCAATATTGTGAGTTTATATCTCATAATTCTGACTTTTCTCAATATTGTGAGTTTATATCTCATAATTCTGACTTTTCTCAATATTGTGAGTTTATATCTCATAATTCTGACTTCTCTCAATATTGTGAGTTTATATCTCATAATTCTGACTTTTCTCAATATTGCGAGTTTATATCTCATAATTCTGACTTTTCTCAATATTGCGAGTTTATATCTCATAATTCTGACTTCTCTCAATATTGTGAGTTTATATCTCATAATTCTGACTTCTCTCAATATTGTGAGTTTATATCTCATAATTCTGACTTTTCTCAATATTGCGAGTTTATATCTCATAATTCTGACTTTTCTCAATATTGCGAGTTTATATCTCATAATTCTGACTGTTCTCAATATTGTCAGTTTATATCTCATAATTCTGACTTTTCTCAATATTGCGAGTTTATATCTCATAATTCTGACTTCTCTCAATATTGTGAGTTTATATCTCATAATTCTGACTTTTCTCAATATTGCGAGTTTATATCTCATAATTCTGACTGTTCTCAATATTGTCAGTTTATATCTCATAATTCTGACTTTTCTCAATATTGCGAGTTTATATCTCATAATTCTGACTTCTCTCAATATTGTGAGTTTATATCTCATAATTCTGACTTCTCTCAATATTGTGAGTTTATATCTCATAATTCTGACTTTTCTCAATATTGTGAGTTTATATCTCATAATTCTGACTTTTCTCAATATTGTCAGTTTATATCTCATAATTCTGACTTCTCTCAATATTGTGAGTTTATATCTCATAATTCTGACTTTTCTCAATATTGTGAGTTTATATCTCATAATTCTGACTTTTCTCATTATTGCGAGTTTATATCTCATAATTCTGACTTTTCTCAATATTGTGAGTTTATATCTCATAATTCTGACTTTTCTCAATATTGTCAGTTTATATCTCATAATTCTGACTTTTCTCAATATTGTCAGTTTATATCTCATAATTCTGACTTTTTTCAATATTGTGAGTTTATATCTCATAATTCTGACTTTTCTCAATATTGTGAGTTTATATCTCATAATTCTGACTTTTCTCAATATTGTCAGTTTATATCTCATAATTCTGACTTTTCTCAATATTGTCAGTTTATATCTCATAATTCTGACTTTTCTCAATATTGTGAGTTTATATCTCATAATTCTGACTTTTCTCATTATTGCGAGTTTATATCTCATAATTCTGACTTTTCTCAATATTGTGAGTTTATATCTCATAATTCTGACTTTTCTCAATATTGTCAGTTTATATCTCATAATTCTGACTTTTCTCAATATTGTCAGTTTATATCTCATAATTCTGACTTTTCTCAATATTGCGAGTTTATATCTCATAATTCTGACTTCTCTCAATATTGTGAGTTTATATCTCATAATTCTGACTTTTCTCAATATTGTGAGTTTATATCTCATAATTCTGACTTTTCTCAATATTGTGAGTTTATATCTCATAATTCTGACTTCTCTCAATATTGTGAGTTTATATCTCATAATTCTGACTTTTCTCAATATTGCGAGTTTATATCTCATAATTCTGACTGTTCTCAATATTGTCAGTTTATATCTCATAATTCTGACTTTTCTCAATATTGCGAGTTTATATCTCATAATTCTGACTTCTCTCAATATTGTGAGTTTATATCTCATAATTCTGACTTTTCTCAATATTGTGAGTTTATATCTCATAATTCTGACTTTTCTCAATATTGTGAGTTTATATCTCATTATTCTGACTTCTCTCAATATTGTGAGTTTATATCTCATAATTCTGACTTTTCTCAATATTGCGAGTTTATATCTCATAATTCTGACTGTTCTCAATATTGTGAGTTTATATCTCATAATTCTGACTTTTCTCAATATTGTGAGTTTATATCTCATAATTCTGACTTTTCTCAATATTGTGAGTTTATATCTCATAATTCTGACTGTTCTCAATATTGTCAGTTTATATCTCATAATTCTGACTTTTCTCAATATTGCGAGTTTATATCTCATAATTCTGACTTCTCTCAATATTGTGAGTTTATATCTCATAATTCTGACTTCTCTCAATATTGTGAGTTTATATCTCATAATTCTGACTTTTCTCAATATTGCGAGTTTATATCTCATAATTCTGACTTTTCTCAATATTGCGAGTTTATATCTCATAATTCTGACTGTTCTCAATATTGTCAGTTTATATCTCATAATTCTGACTTTTCTCAATATTGCGAGTTTATATCTCATAATTCTGACTTCTCTCAATATTGTGAGTTTATATCTCATAATTCTGACTTTTCTCAATATTGCGAGTTTATATCTCATAATTCTGACTTCTCTCAATATTGTGAGTTTATATCTCATAATTCTGACTTCTCTCAATATTGTGAGTTTATATCTCATAATTCTGACTTTTCTCAATATTGTGAGTTTATATCTCATAATTCTGACTTTTCTCAATATTGTCAGTTTATATCTCATAATTCTGACTTCTCTCAATATTGTGAGTTTATATCTCATAATTCTGACTTTTCTCAATATTGTGAGTTTATATCTCATAATTCTGACTTTTCTCATTATTGCGAGTTTATATCTCATAATTCTGACTTTTCTCAATATTGTGAGTTTATATCTCATAATTCTGACTTTTCTCAATATTGTCAGTTTATATCTCATAATTCTGACTTTTCTCAATATTGTCAGTTTATATCTCATAATTCTGACTTTTTTCAATATTGTGAGTTTATATCTCATAATTCTGACTTTTCTCAATATTGTGAGTTTATATCTCATAATTCTGACTTTTCTCAATATTGTCAGTTTATATCTCATAATTCTGACTTTTCTCAATATTGTCAGTTTATATCTCATAATTCTGACTTTTCTCAATATTGTCAGTTTATATCTCATAATTCTGACTTTTTTCAATATTGTGAGTTTATATCTCATAATTCTGACTTTTCTCAATATTGTGAGTTTATATCTCATAATTCTGACTTCTCTCAATATTGTGAGTTTATATCTCATAATTCTGACTTTTCTCAATATTGTGAGTTTATATCTCATAATTCTGACTTTTCTCATTATTGCGAGTTTATATCTCATAATTCTGACTTTTCTCAATATTGTGAGTTTATATCTCATAATTCTGACTTTTCTCAATATTGTCAGTTTATATCTCATAATTCTGACTTTTCTCAATATTGTCAGTTTATATCTCATAATTCTGACTTTTCTCAATATTGCGAGTTTATATCTCATAATTCTGACTTCTCTCAATATTGTGAGTTTATATCTCATAATTCTGACTTTTCTCAATATTGCGAGTTTATATCTCATAATTCTGACTTTTCTCAATATTGTGAGTTTATATCTCATAATTCTGACTTCTCTCAATATTGTGAGTTTATATCTCATAATTCTGACTTTTCTCAATATTGCGAGTTTATATCTCATAATTCTGACTGTTCTCAATATTGTCAGTTTATATCTCATAATTCTGACTTTTCTCAATATTGCGAGTTTATATCTCATAATTCTGACTTCTCTCAATATTGTGAGTTTATATCTCATAATTCTGACTTTTCTCAATATTGCGAGTTTATATCTCATAATTCTGACTGTTCTCAATATTGTCAGTTTATATCTCATAATTCTGACTTTTCTCAATATTGCGAGTTTATATCTCATAATTCTGACTTCTCTCAATATTGTGAGTTTATATCTCATAATTCTGACTTCTCTCAATATTGCGAGTTTATATCTCATAATTCTGACTTTTCTCAATATTGTGAGTTTATATCTCATAATTCTGACTTCTCTCAATATTGTGAGTTTATATCTCATAATTCTGACTTTTCTCAATATTGTGAGTTTATATCTCATAATTCTGACTTTTCTCAATATTGTCAGTTTATATCTCATAATTCTGACTTTTCTCAATATTGTGAGTTTATATCTCATAATTCTGACTTCTCTCAATATTGTGAGTTTATATCTCATAATTCTGACTTTTCTCAATATTGCGAGTTTATATCTCATAATTCTGACTGTTCTCAATATTGTCAGTTTATATCTCATAATTCTGACTTTTCTCAATATTGTGAGTTTATATCTCATAATTCTGACTTCTCTCAATATTGTGAGTTTATATCTCATAATTCTGACTTTTCTCAATATTGCGAGTTTATATCTCATAATTCTGACTTTTCTCAATATTGCGAGTTTATATCTCATAATTCTGACTTCTCTCAATATTGTCAGTTTATATCTCATAATTCTGACTTTTCTCAATATTGTCAGTTTATATCTCATAATTCTGACTTTTCTCAATATTGTCAGTTTATATCTCATAATTCTGACTTTTCTCATTATTGCGAGTTTATATCTCATAATTCTGACTTTTCTCAATATTGCGAGTTTATATCTCATAATTCTGACTTTTCTCAATATTGTCAGTTTATATCTCATAATTCTGACTTTTCTCAATATTGCGAGTTTATATCTCATAATTCTGACTTTTCTCAATATTGCGAGTTTATATCTCATAATTCTGACTTTTCTCAATATTGCGAGTTTATATCTCATAATTCTGACTTTTCTCAATATTGTCAGTTTATATCTCATAATTCTGACTTTTCTCAATATTGCGAGTTTATATCTCATAATTCTGACTTTTCTCAATATTGTCAGTTTATATCTCATAATTCTGACTTTTCTCATTATTGCGAGTTTATATCTCATAATTCTGACTTTTCTCAATATTGCGAGTTTATATCTCATAATTCTGACTTTTCTCAATATTGTCAGTTTATATCTCATAATTCTGACTTTTCTCATTATTGCGAGTTTATATCTCATAATTCTGACTTTTCTCATTATTGCGAGTTTATATCTCATAATTCTGACTTTTCTGAATATTGTGAGTTTATATCTCATAATTCTGACTTTTCTCAATATTGCGAGTTTATATCTCATAATTCTGACTTTTCTCAATATTGCGAGTTTATATCTCATAATTCTGACTTTTCTCAATATTGCGAGTTTATATCTCATAATTCTGACTTTTCTGAATATTGTGAGTTTATATCTCATAATTCTGACTTTTCTCAATATTGTCAGTTTATATCTCATAATTCTGACTTTTCTCAATATTGCGAGTTTATATCTCATAATTCTGACTTTTCTGAATATTGTCAGTTTATATCTCATAATTCTGACTTTTCTCAATATTGCGAGTTTATATCTCATAATTCTGACTTTTCTCAATATTGCGAGTTTATATCTCATAATTCTGACTTTTCTGAATATTGTGAGTTTATATCTCATAATTCTGACTTTTCTCAATATTGCGAGTTTATATCTCATAATTCTGACTTTTCTCATTATTGCGAGTTTATATCTCATAATTCTGACTTCTCTCAATATTGTCAGTTTATATCTCATAATTCTGACTTTTCTCAATATTGCGAGTTTATATCTCATAATTCTGACTTTTCTCAATATTGTGAGTTTATATCTCATAATTCTGACTTTTCTCATTATTGCGAGTTTATATCTCATAATTCTGACTTTTTTCAATATTGTGAGTTTATATCTCATAATTCTGACTTTTCTCAATATTGCGAGTTTATATCTCATAATTCTGACTTTTCTCAATATTGTCAGTTTATATCTCATAATTCTGACTTTTCTCATTATTGCGAGTTTATATCTCATAATTCTGACTTTTCTCAATATTGTGAGTTTATATCTCATAATTCTGACTTTTCTCAATATTGTGAGTTTATATCTCATAATTCTGACTTTTTTCAATATTGCGAGTTTATATCTCATAATTCTGACTTTTCTCAATATTGTGAGTTTATATCTCATAATTCTGACTTTTCTCATTATTGCGAGTTTATATCTCATAATTCTGACTTTTCTCAATATTGTCAGTTTATATCTCATAATTCTGACTTTTCTCAATATTGTGAGTTTATATCTCATAATTCTGACTTTTCTCAATATTGTCAGTTTATATCTCATAATTCTGACTTTTCTCATTATTGTGAGTTTATATCTCATAATTCTGACTTTTCTCATTATTGCGAGTTTATATCTCATAATTCTAACTTTTCTCAATATTGTCAGTTTATATCTCATAATTCTGACTTTTCTCAATATTGTGAGTTTATATCTCATAATTCTGACTTTTCTCAATATTGTGAGTTTATATCTCATAATTCTGACTTAATAACTCGCAATTGCAACTTTATATCACGCAATTCGGAGGGAAAAATTGTGAGATTAAAACATGCAATTACCTTTTTTGTGTTTGTTCCACACTTATTAGTATTCTAAAGTATTTAGATTAACGAAAATACGTTACAAATGACTTTTTAAAGCATGTATTTTGTAATCTGTAGTGAAATACATTTTAAACATTTAATAGTATATTTAAGTTACAATAAATGCTTGTCAGTACACTCGGCGGTAAACTTAAACCAAATTTCAAAGACAACAGAAGTCCTATTTAAGTGGGTCAAAGCACTAATTCAACTCGACTAATTGCATTTAATATACATTAAAATTACAAATAACATTGAATTAAGTGTCTGAAAAAATATTCAGATCATACTTTAGTATATTCTTTTAAAGGAGGTTTATATTGCTTCTGTAAGGCGAACTCTTTTTTACAAGCATGCTAAATATACATAGTAAAAGTATTATATATTAACTTCAGCAAGATTTAGCTAAAAGTCAATTTTTTATTCTGTTTAAGCCATTAAAATATAATGTGATGAATGGAGGCATGAAAAGCACGACTTACATATATTCTGTTAAATATATCAGTGAAGGGAACACATGGCACACAAATGGCACCATTCCCAAAGATTAACCCTTACAAACAACTCTGTACAGATTGATAATAATGTTTTTTTTTTTTTTTTTTAATTGGCAGGTGTTGCAAGTGTGGTGGCAGCGAGCCCACGGATCAGACTTTGAGCCCTAACAAGTTAACAGAGTGTTAACAGATGGAAACCAGCCACTGCAGATTATCCCAGAGTCCAGTCTCTTCAGACATCACCACCACATCTCCAAAATAACGTATTCTACAGAGATCCCTTTCACGTTTTCTTCTGCTTTAAATTGATGAGGCTTAAACCTTCGTGACAACGCAGCACTGGCCCATTAACCATCCCAAACGTTGTTCATGTTTGTTCACGCTCATGTTCTTACAACAGTTGTGAGAATTCAGAAAAATGTAACCGGCCAACTGGTGATTGACACGGTTTCATATATTCCCTCAACGCCCATTTTTACATGCATTTGGCTCTCGGCGAGTGTTAATTTTTGGCCCCGTTAAAGAGTTCACCAAGAGTAAGCCAAACGGTGTTCTTTTTTCAACCCATTATATTTTCCACCAAGCCCACAACGTGTAAAAGTGACATGAAATGCTTAAAATGCTGCATGATTTGAGATATCATTCATATCTGTAGCTGTTGCACAACCGGTTTGTTAGTGACTGTAAGAACCCCTATAGCATATTAGTAGAACTTTTTCAGTTACTGTTACTTTTAAAACATTCTAATTGTGAAACGTAAACGTTCTCATTTTCCACTAGATAAAACCGTTTCAGGTACTTTGACATTGTGCCTGGTCAGTCTGCTTCACTCTGATTGATAGTTCCAGAAGGAAGAGAATTCCCAGAACTTCCACGAGAAATGCCAGCGGTTCAGAGGGTTCACTTATATAACAACCCTATAGTGAGTATAGAATGAGTGGGTCAGGTTTCTGGCTCCTCCTCCTCTCCTCATGTGGAATGAGCGCTCACTGGAAGAACTTCTCAGAGGTTTTTGAAAAAAGGCCAAGGTACTTTTATATACTCTATGTATTTAAATCAAAAAGCCTTCTGTCCAATAAAACTTGTTTGGGTTCAGATGCCTTTTGATTAAAGAAAACCTTTTCAGTTTCCATCATTACTAGAATAGTAGGAATAGTAAAAATTCTGTCATCATTTACTCGCCCTCAATTTGTTCTAAACCTGTATGAGTTTCTTTGTTCTGCTAAACACAGAAAAAGACGTTTTGAAGAATGTTTTGTTTCCATAGACTTCCACAATGTACATTTTTTTCATGTTTAAGTCAACGGGGATCAGCAAATGTTTGGTTAACCACATTCTTCAAAATATCTTGTGTGTTTAGCGGAACAAAGAAACTCATACAGGTTTACAACAGCTTGAGGGTGAGTAAATGATAGAAATTACTATCCATTGAAATATTTTAGAACAGACTAGAATAAGAAAATATAAATTTGGGTAACACTAAAATAGTGTTTTTGAAACCTGTTGCAAAACAGTAACTGATCGTAATGAGTTACTCGTGCTTGTTTGTTCATTTTAAAATTTTGGTAAGCTTTGAGAAGGAATATTTATTGCATAATATGCTAAAGAAAATATTTGAATGTGCATACTATCTTAAAAAAAAAAAAACACCCAGAGATTTAATTGATTTACACACAAATAAAAATGAGACATTCAAAACAAATGAGATGTGCTGAAAAATAAATGCACATAAAAACGACTGATTAAGCAATTCAATTTCTGCATGGCTGCTCGAGCAAGTTCATACTGTTGGCCTCCTTCCAACAAGTGTCATGTTTTATCTGACTATGAGATAAGACAACGCATGTGTGCATGCCTTCACGTTTAAACATAACATCTGCTGATGGCAGCGCACCCAATCCTTCATCCTCTTCCAAATCTTCACCATTATCAACCGTGTTTCCAACGGCAGCATGGACTTTGAGATATAGGTGAACTCCAAAAATAAAACATGTGAATCATGGGCAAACAAATCTTAGACAAGTTCTCTTTATGCAGCACAGAAATGATCATATTGCTCAAATGGGGGGAGGGGAGGGGAGGGGGGGGATTCACAAGTCACTACTGTCACAAAGTTTTTTTCCCCCCATTATTTTCATTACAATTATACGCATCCCTGCACATGACATGCGGACAAAATCAAAGGCCCATATATTGTGGCCACGAATTAAAAATTCATTCTCTCATTTTAGTATATCGTGGCCATGATTTATTATTTACTTCCCTTGTTTTAAGTAAAATGTGCACTTGATTTAATCCATTTAATCCTCAATTTAGTCAAATGTATAGCCATGTTCCCTTGTTTGGCCAATTATTATATCGTGCGCACAGTTTAGTTAAATTAGGGAAGGAGTTAATAAAACATGAGAATGAATCGTTAATATATACGTTTTTGTGTGGTAAGTTCCGGTAAAGACAAGTTTAATCTGAGGCTTTATATGATGAACGGATTTAACTTGGGCTTTTATTTAGATAAACACGAACGTTCGTTTTTCTGAAAATTTCTTGGCATGTTCTGTTCTCAGTGTATGTTTAGCAAATGTTAGCAAAAGCCTCAATTAATTCTGTACAAGATCTAAAGTGATCTCATCTCTTCAGAAGACTTGGATTACGCCAGTAGATCCTTATGCATTACTTTTCAAAGCGTGAGAATTTTGGTTGCTTAGGCAAAAAGGATGAGATGGCATGGGATTTTTGGGTGAAATATCAAACAGAAATGACTTGGCCTGTTTGACAAAGGCTCCACCAACAAACTAAGTCCAATACTACACATTTGAAAAGTTCATTGCTTTCACAATCATATATTGAACATATGCAGTATGCAAAACACCATCGATAAATAGTTAAAAATCTAGGTTAAAATGGCACTCGAGGCAACCAACTCAAGTCTCTTTAAAGATTAAGGCAAATCATCTCGTGTAGTGCTACATTTGGCATTATTTTTCCCTATATGTTGACTGCGATGACAAATTCAACTACTGTGTCATTACAGTAAAGTACTCTGCGTGTGCGTCGAGAGGTCTCTGGATCTAATAGCAGCGCATGCGGACACTTTGAGTTTTGTGATGCTACAATTCACTTCCCTCATCCAGAGTTACTTGAGGGGAGTCCAGGAGCACAAACATGTCTTCGATCACTTGCCACAAGCAGCTGTCGAGCGGGAAGTCGTTGTCCACGAGGTTGACGAGGAAGTAGTTGTCGTGGATGTACTGAATGATCATGCGTGAGGGCGATTCGTCCTCGTACAGCTTGCCCCATTGTTCAATCCACAGCGCGAAAGCCTCGTCCTGCGGGAACAGACAGAACTGAGCTCAGTTTGTAGTCGATTTTATCTTTTACTATACAGGCATGAAAATCCCTCACCGTTTTGAAACCAAAATAGGTGACCTACGTGAATCGTGTAGATTCGATGAGAAAACGTTTTTTTTTAACTTTTGTTCAAACGTTGTTTGAACTAGGTTCTTCCCCCAAATAGCAAGTGAGGGATGATTGACAGATGCGTAAAGCCCATCATTAAAAAGAGACTGAAAATCGACACCAATAAAGATTCCCGCTCGATCCCCCTTCCACTCCCGCCGTTTGACTGACGAACAGTCGGCGACAGGAATCGCGGTACTTCTGACTCCTGAAGGTAAACGGCCTGGGTTCGATGTGGAGAGGTGAAATATTGTTTTGAGTTAACTTAATCCTCTGGATTCGACGATCACACGGATCGCATGGATTATCTTCAAATACTCCGTCATTTATGTTTCCTCAGATAAGAGGAAGACGTCAACAAGCCATGCAAATTATAAAATGCTCAAGTAATGCTGAACAATAAATCGTAATAAATTTGAAATCGCTATGGCTTAGTGATTATGAAAATGTATTAATCTGAATTACATAACATTGTATTGGCGGTCAATCATGATGGAAGAGTTCAGTTACAGCATGTCCACCATCTCTTGTGGGGGTTATGCATTACCACATTGTGCCTCATATACTGTAAATGTTAGACCTGGCATGAAATGGCTTGCATAATACTTAGTAAGGAGGCCATAATCATTTTTGACTCATGGCTGAAGTTAAGTTTCTCCAGCTCTCCCCAGGTTGGCAAAAAAGCATCTCAAAATGCATCAGATTGATGCTTTAAAATATGGAATTTTTACATTTTTCTTCCGGGGGAGCATGCCCCCGCACCCCCCTAGAGGAGTAATATCCTTCTCACCTTTTTCACCCTGACCCGTTTTCATGCCTGACTATAGCACAGAATGACTCTTATCGCTGAGACAATAATGGTGAGTGCGGCTGTAAGAGTGCTAAGGTTGACTAAACTGGGGCAGTGTGAAAATGCGAGGTCAATGAGGGTTTCAGAAGTGTCACACGTGGACGAGCAAGCCATTTAAATCACCTCATTCAGGATCTAAAAGCATTGTAAAATTTGCATGCAATCATCACCTTCCAGAACATAAAGCTGACTGGATCCACCACGGTGGGCTGAACGATCTCTCTGCCAGGGAAAATCCCCCAAGTCACAGCATTAGGCTGCATGTCAGGGGCATTTGTGATGTTCCTACCCTAAAAAGAGAACATATTACAAGATGTCGATATTAAAAATTGTAGATAGCATAATGTAATCTGGTTCTGGTGGGGGTACGAGTGTTTTACCTGAACGTTGACTATATGGTAGTTCACACGAGGCTCATATTTCTTCAGCACTTGCAGAAGTGCAGTAACATTCTCACTTGATGTGAAAAACTCCAAATATGCCTGTTGATTTCAAGAGGTAAAAATAAACACGTTGAACCATTTCCAAAAAACTCCAAAAGCACCTAAAATAAAATAAATCCCCATAATAAACCCACAAGTGCACAGTTCCCACAGTATCACAAGACTTGAGGGTTTTTTTTTTTTGTATGGTTTTAGTATTAGATAATGAGAATTATGAAAGCTTGTTTCCACTACTGAATAAAAAAATAAAAAGGTAATCGTGACTTTTTTTTAAATCTCACAATTCTGAATTTTTTCTTCCAATTGACCCGTCGCAAACAGTTTGATTGACAGGCGATCTGACCAATCATAACCCCGAATCCGCCACTTTATCCGACAAACCAGTCAGGGGAGTTAATAGATGAACAATAGTGAACTTGAAAAATTGTGTGTATTCACGTCTTTCCGCAGTAGAAACAACATTCCTTCTGATGTTCATTCATGTTTATTTCTATACTAAAAATGTAAACTTTAAATATGAAACCGTTTCAAACGTTGTCAGTGTCCTCTTTGCTCCGCAATGTATTTTTCACTGCGTGAGAACATGATGTGTGGCGTGAGAGCGCATGGCTTGTCGGGCATAGCAACAGTGACTAAATGGGGCGAAGGGTCAATTGCGAATTTACATCGTGTAATTCTGACTTTTTTTCTCAACGCCATATGAACTCGCAATTGCATGTTATAAAGTCAGAATTGTAGACCCTGAATTGGACTTTATAACTCGCATTTCCGAGTTTGTCTCACAATTCTGAGAAAAGAAGTCAGAATTGGCAGATAAACAGAATTATGAGACAAAAAGTCGAAAAATCTAAATTCTGTCAGCATTTATTCACCTTCATGTCAACCTGACTTTCTTTCTGCTATGAATCAAAAATTAATCAGTGGCCACAGCTGTGGTCCAAAAAGGACAAGAAGAAAAAAAAGTAGTCCATATGATTTGTTTGCTTTTTTGAAAATTATACTTTAGTTTTGTGCAAGGAACCAAATAAATGTCTGCACATTCAAACATGGTCCATTGCACACATCATAATCTCTTGTTTTCAAATCACATGAATGACAATGTTACTTTAGCATTGTAAAGGTTTTTTAATATTATATTTTACTTCAGTTAGCGTTTATTTCAAATAACAAAATTGTTTTTTAAGATTTCAGTTTTGGTTAACAACAATAACCCTAAAAGAACGATTGCAATGAAACATGGTTTAATGTTTTGAATTAAACCAAGCAAATGAGATTTTAAATTTTAGAGCGAAAAGGAAGATTTTCAGCAATGACGTAACAAATCCAGTCAAATTCACTGTATGGAATAATGCAGCTCGCTCATTCTTGAAAATAACTCATTTTACATTCCACACTGTTGAATAGTGTTTTGCTGACCTTTTGAAAGACGTATCCCCCTGCAGGGCCCCAGCCCACAATGGGGTCGGATGAGGCTTTGCCATTCATGTTGGGTTGAGAGTTAATGGTAAGGACACCCCTGCGGTTCACTTTCTCCAACTCGTCCTTCAACAGGTTGGTCTCTGGAGCCAGAGGGTCGTCATTCCACGGCAGACACATGACCTACAGAAAGCATAAAGGCATCAATCATACACGCACAATTGAAGTAATAGTATTTATATATATATTGCAGCATATTTAAAACACATACAGAACTCAACTGATGACATGAGTGGACAGGATGATCAAAATTTTATTTAAAGAAATCTGTCAGTTTGGGTCATTTTGTTAGTAATTCAACCAAAAATGTGGTTTACATATTATGTAACTATAAGGAAATGCCCTTTTTTGGGTTTCCAGCGACTGAATTAAATGTTACAAAATATTTTGTGACACGAACCAAAGTCTGGTCACTGCTTAACATTATGTAAAACAAATGTTCTGTCAATATATTCAGATTGGATGAGTCGTGTTTGCTGATAAACAGTGACAGTGTTTGGCAAAAAATGAACTGTAACACTTTATTTTACTGTGTCATTGTTACAGATGTTACATATATTTACTGTAGTAATAACTAGTAATTATGCATAATTACATGCAATTAACCATATACCAAACCCTCATCCTAACCCTAACCCTACATGTAGTTAATTGTCATTATTTAGTACTTAAATGTATAACTACACTATAATACTGACACCTTAAAATAAAGTGTAACCAAATTAACTTTCCCTTGTGTCGTTCCAATTAATAACACACCCTTAACTACAAGTTCTTACCCATCTTGACATGTTGTGCTCTGCTTTTGTGTACTATGTGTTCCTTCACATAAATTAGTCATGCACACACAAAAACATCTACCCAACCGGTATTTTGTCAGAGAAGCAACATCATACGTTCAGGCTGAACCACTGTACCTTGTGTCCTTTACGATTGGTCTCTCCCGTGATGTAGTTGGTAAAGACTTCATAAACGCTCTCCTCGCTCATTAGTTCCTCACCCCACATCTGCAGCAGGGCCTCTTTTGGAGACTTACTCTTCAAGTAGAATAGGTAGTAGTCTGTCAGCTCACCAAAGGCTGGCGAGGAGGAGTTACCCCTGAAGAGATGGCAGACACGTTAATGAACATTTCTGATATCTACATCTTGAACAAGCCCAGAAAAGAGAGAGAAAACATTCTGTTTACCATCTTCCGTTGGGGAAATCATCCCAGTCCTGTGTTCTGTAGATGTAGCTTTTGGGTCGAGAAGCCCAGAATATTGGCCTGACGTCTTCTTCCTTACGTTTTGGATGGGCGCTGATGGCCCAGGGCAGGGGTCGCCTAAAGTACACATAATATCAATGTAAATAGGTGAATATCGTAAAAACATGTCCATATTTTACAATTAAAAGAAAATAATAAGAAGTTCTATATAGTTTAAAGAAAATAGTTTCTTGTGCGTGTTGCCACGATGGCAACACATGACAATTCTATGTGAATGTGTAACATTTTCTTCCTGGGGAGGCCCAGAAAGAAGCCAAATATTGAATTAAATACCAAATACAGTTTCACTTCCAGGACTTTATGCATAATACAGGACTTTTAATGACAAACAAACCCAAATTCACTGGGACTCTTATTTTGAAATGTCAATTCTTTACTACATTAAAAAAGATTGAGATGAAATATGAAGTCTTATAACAATGAACAATTACAATATTAACACTCTAAACTAAACATGGTCTTAATTCATCAACAGTAGATCATAATTATTGTTAAAACCGAAAGCCTAGAACACGGAACAGTGCGGCTTTTACTTTGAATGTGCAGCACAGCCTTTTGAAGTTTAATAATACCATTAGGCCTTGTCGCAATCCTGTTTTTCCTTCCCCAAATAGTAGACCTAAAATTATATATATATTTTTTTTACAATTTAAGATATTTAAGACTTTTTAAGGCCTTAAATTTTTCAGCCAACAACCCTGCATCAGTGTGGAAAGGTGTGAAACCCTTCACCAGCAACAAGACACCATCCCCCAGAACTATGGCAAACTGACTGAAGACCTGAATGTGTTTTAACGCAGGTTTGAAAACCCTAGTCACACCCAAACCCGCTACACAGTAAAAACCCCAGAGTTAAATCAACTCTGCTCAGATAACATTTGGTCCCTCTCTAAATAGTGTTAAAGTAACACTGAAGCAGAGTTAAAGTCAATGAGATAATTAAGTGATGATTGAACATTATTGATGAACGCCTGCTGTTAACAAGCAGAATCACTGAAGAATAGAGAAACACAAGAACTTCTTAGAAGAAATCAACTGAAGATAAAAGACATTCAATCTCTGAAGAGTGTTACTTTAACACTATTTAGAGAGGGACCAAATGTTATCTGAGCAGAGTTGATTTAACTCTGGGGATTTTACTGTGTATGACTGACTTTATGATATAAAGCTCATTCTTAATCCGATTCTGAGCCATGTCTCTCACCAAACACAATGGGCTGTACTGATTGAAATTTCTTTTTGGAAAATCAAAAAAACAGGAGTGCCTTCTTTATTAAGTTACATTTCAAAGCCACTCACCGTGGATCTTCTGCCCATAAGCCCAGCTGTCTGAGCACTTCCATGGTGGCCACTTCTCTGTTGAGCGTGTAAAAGTGCAAGCCCGAGACCTCTCCACTGGCCAGCAGAACCTGACACATCTCCACCGCCTGCTGGATGCCGTAGCTCCGAATCGCGGCATCATTATCTTTAATGGGCTCGATCACCTGCTTGATCTCCTCCGGCACTTCAAGTTTGGAGAGCTTGACCAGCTGACGGAGTGAGTGATACCCCTGTACAAACAACAGAAATTCTCATTTTTATGCCTGAAAAACAAAAATCCCAATGAAAGTCCATATGGAGTCTTATGGAATATAAAATTGTGTAAAATCTGGTCTGAATCATCATATGCACTCGAGACTCATAGTGAAGATGGCAATTTTCTATAAATATTGGCTTGAATTTTAGGATATTATTTAATATGAAAACATTCACACTAGAGCTTTAGATTATTTTGATAATCAAGTATTTTATTTTACATGACAAGGTATTAGTTATGAATGTAAACAGTGAGTCGCATTCCACGAAAATCGACACATTTTTGTAATCGTTTCAGCCCTAGTTCACACCATGTCATAATTACTAGATGGCAAAATTACGCATTTCTATGGCATCATTATTAATGAATGTGTGTAATCTGAGTAATCGATAGACAAAACCATACAACAAGTAACCGTTGTTAAGCAAATGCCTTAATAAACAGTGTTTATTCAGAGGGACATTAGATAGTTCTTTAACTCTTAGCTAGTTCCATTAAGCTGTATTTTGCCTTTCATTTATTGTGATATTATTCTTAACTAAAGTTAACAATAAAGAGTCACTTACAGGAATTATTAAACAGAAAATTTACAAAATAACTGCTTAGCTACATTTTACTGCTGAAGATGCATTTTGAGTTTTTCTGCACGACATTGCAAGTCTGGACATGATCGTTTTTTCTCACATCAACATGAGTAGGAATAAATGACAGAAATTCTTAATTTTTAAGAGTCAAAAGAGCTAGATGAAGTAAATTAAAAAAAATATTACATTGTGGTACTGCTGGCCTGATAACTCTGTATAATGTCTTTTTTTTAGAATTGTACAGAAACGTAGTACAATAAATACATTAATCATATCATTGCATAAATTTAAAGACAATCTATTGTAGTCTTTGTTATGCTGTATTAGTAGTAGACCTTAATTGACCCTTCACAAAGACCCGCCCCTTTAGTTACTGCTGCTTTGACCGACAAGCTATGCGCTCTCACGCCACACATCATGTTCTCACGGAGAGAAAAATACATCCTGGCAACGCGTCGACAGAAATATGAATTTTTTAAAGAAGTTTAAACAATAAATATCGTACAGTGTCTCTTTAATGTGTGGTGACAGATCGCTGTCGCTCCTCGTGAACCGATCATCTCTTCATACTAGTTCATTTATAGCATCAAATAAACATGAATGAACATCAGAAGGAATGTTGTTTCAAGCCTGGATAAACAATTTTTCAGGTTCAAGTTCACCAACATTAATCTACTCTGACTGCTCTGTCAGATTCACGGTTATGATTGGTCAGATCACCTGTCAATCAAACTGTTTGCGAAGGGTCAATTGGTCTTTTCTTGTTTGGCTGGTAAGAGAACAGGATGACTTCCACATCATCAAGTTCATGTACCTGGATGGGGAAGATTCCCGGGAGAATGGGGCAGGTGATGCCAATGGCCCGACAGTCTTTGACAAATTTAAGGAATGTTTCTGCCCTGAAAAACAGCTGGGTGACGATGAAGTGTGCACCAGCATCAACCTTCTCCTTCAGGTGCCTGAGGTCATCTTCATAACTTTCAGCCTCTGGGTGACCCGTGGGGTAACCTATCGAAACATTTGTGAGGGGTTTGAGCTGGTGATGTGAAAATCACACAACTAGATCCAGAAATCTAGAACTTGCTGCCAAAATACAGAGTGTTGCTATGTGGTTGTAAAGTATTCAGAGCTTACTGGCTCGGAACCCAATGTCTTGATCATTGGACAATGGTAATTTGCCTTAGCAAACACCATTAATTGCTTGTCTGTCTAAAGCTCACCTGCAACACAGATATCAAAATAGTCATCGAATTCACACCGAATGTGCTTGACCAGGTCTGTAGCATAGTTGAAACCTCCATCTTCCTCCACCCAATCTTCCCCAACAGGATCTGCAAAAGAGTTCATTCTTCAGATTATGACTGCTCCAAAAACAAGGTAGCTGCTTTCTAAAACACCTAATTTTGGCCAAATTCTACAGCAGCACCGCATGTGTCCCTCGTCGGGAAGGCAAACTCAGAATCTCAGACAACCACAAAGGAAATAAATGATCCGAGATGGTAGATGGAGTAGAGAGAAATGTTATAAGCTCATTCAGTATTGAAAAGTTCAGACGTTCAAACATAGTTACCAAATATCTTACATTACAGTAAAACTGCCGCTGCCATTCAAAAGTGATTCAAGTCAGGATCCGTATTTGAAGGCAGTTGAATGTGAAGACGTCAAGGTTTACTAGGTTTTGAAACCTAACTTGTTTGTTGTTTGAACCTCTCTCATACAGATTTTAAATGAGTCCATGTTCATACCTCCTCTCAGGGCCATGATATTCTTCAGGCCTAGCCGCTTGGCTTTATTTAAATGGGCTGATATTTTCTCCTTCGTCTGATTGCAGCATGTCAAATGCAGGACACTCTCCAGGCCGCAATAATTGACTGCTGTGCTTGCGATCATCATGGAAGATGTTTCTTTATCTGAGCCCGGATCTCCAGCGGGATGCCAAGTGATGTCAATGAAGAGAGGACCTCCAGAACCCATTCGGTCAAATCTAATACACAAAGAACAGAAATAATTGTTTTTTTAAACAAATACCCTAACTTTTTGCATTAAGATAATGAGAACATAGAAGGAAAATATGATGAAATGTCACAATGCAAAACAAACTGTAACGCTTCCAAAAGCCTTAAGCATATTCATTTTATATATATATATATATATATATATATATATATATACATATACATACACACATATATACACACACACACACACACATATATATATACACATATATATATACATACATACATACATATATACACACATATATATATATACACATATATATATATACATACATATACATATATATATACACATATATATACACACATATACATATATATATATACACACATATATATATACACATATATACACATATATATATACATACATATATACATATATACACATATATATACACACATATACATATATATATACACACATATATATATATAATACACATATATATATACATATATACACACATATATATACACACATATACATATATATACACATATATACACACACATATACATACACACGTATATATACACATATATATATACACACATATACATATACACATATATATATATACACACATATACATATATATATACACATATATACACACACACATATATATACACATATATATATACATACATACATATATACACACATATATATATATACACATATATATATACATACATATACATATATGTGTGTGTGTGTATGAATATTTGAAGAAATATGATCTGCACGTTTTTGTTGTTTTATGTGTGTGTGTGTGTGTGTGTGTGTGTGTGTGTGTGTGAGATACACTTAATTACAAAAACATAAAAAGAAGATAAAAGTTTTGCTTTCCTACCTAGAGATAAGATTGACTGCTCCAGATGCTGTGCGAGGTGGGAAGAACTCTAGAGAGAACCAGTGGTCCCCAGACTCGATCCGCCGTTTCATCTTGTCCCGCAGCCGGTCAGTGCGGTCAGCGTCCAGTACAGGGGTCGAGCACCTGGAGCTCTCTTTGGAGCTCTCTCCACTGTTACTTGCCCCGCTGGAGTCGCTCTTAGAGGACTGCCAACCTATGTCAGCTCTTTGGTTCACCATGTTTCCTGTACAAAGTGTTGAAAGTCACCCCAACAAAACAGATAACATGATCACTTTGAGCTAGGTTGACTTTTTTAAATATGTGTCTAAACTCATCTGTATGGAAGACTAGAGGCAGTTTTTTAATTGCAAACACATTACATTTACATTTAATCATTTAGCAGACGCAACTTACAAGTGAGGAAAACAAACAAGTGATTCTTCATGAAGAGGAAAATAGGAAGTGCTCACAATACAAGTTTCATACATTGCTCAGATTAGGCAGGGAAAAAGGAAAGGATAGGAATTTTTTTTTTTTTTTTTAAGAAGGAGTAAAGTGCTCACGAAAGAGATTTCACATTGATGAGGCCTATATTCAGAAAGAAATACTATATTAACACAACACTAAATTAAAACTAAAAAGAAATAGTAAGTGATGGGGTATTCTCTATCTTATAAAAATATATTTAAACAGTATTATACATCATCCTGACAATAAAAAAGGTAATTTTGTATTTTTAATTAAGTTTTATGTTAAAAAAAAGTCTTAACGCTCGGCATCATAGGAGTCAGGAGAGTGGTATGTAAAAAAAAAAAAAATTGCATTTGTAATAACTTAATATTACACAATTTGTCACAGTATAAAAGCAAAGTCAGGCTTACTGTATTATGGGATATACAGTCTCCAGAACGCCATGCTCATATACGGTGCAGTGAGCACATGCCATTTAAATCTTTAAATTGAGTAAAATTAGGTAACAATATTTCAGTTACATATGTAGTTGAATAAATAAAAGCACATTACAATTATAAAGTAAACATTTGATGTACTCAAACATTTATTACTGAAAGCTAAAATAATTAGTTCCATATGTAGTGTTACTTCTGTCCCCCAACCACGTTCTTGCATAAATGTCAATATTACGTTCATGTCTTTCTCAAATATTTTAATAACGTATTATGGCATATTTACACGAGTCATCCAAGATAGCAGGCAGATAAACATGAATGGTTAGCAGTAAGTGAAGTTTGATTAAAATGATGATCCTTAATGCATTAAGTCAGTCTATAAAGAGTCTCATTTGACTTATAAGGAAGAAAAATAGTTCCTTTTAAAGGCATGATTTTAAGGCAAAACAATACATGCGAGCAAAAAACAGCGTTTTATATGACATGATAACTGATTTTAGAAATCTTTCGTGCATCTTTTGACATCGTTCATTGTGCGAGAGAGACACGCGGGTGCGGGTGCGCGCGACTGCACCTTTAAATAGGCTAACCGAAAGCGGAAGAGTCATGCAAACTGTGCAAGCATGTAAAGGAGTCTTTGCTTCATTACCTTCAACCTTCCCGAGCCCCCTATGAGTTATCAGAGGATAGCGCAGACCCAGGGCGGTACTCTACCCGTGTTCTGGCTAAACGGCGAGTGCGGACAGCATGGAAGACAAAGAGGGTGGTGATTCGGTAGACCACGCCTATTTAACACAAGCCACGCCCACTTCAGTCAAAAGGATCGTCCCATTGGCTGCAGGGTCTGTCATCGCTTGTGATGTAAACACACCACATGTACTAATTAATAATTAAATGAGCTATATGTGTATGTGCAGGCAGGTACACACACGTCCACACAGAAAAAAAAAGAAGTACAGAAAAGAAAAGCTGTTCTTTATTCTATTAAGTCTTTTATTTTAGTTTTCCTGAAATGTGTAATGCACATAGGCCAATTATCTAACCAATTAGGGTACGCGTTGGGCTTTTTTTATTATTATCAGGAAAAAAAATGTTACAAAGACAACAAAGTACAATATATAACATCAAAAGAGTTGAAAAAGTTTACACATTTTTAACGTTTTAGCTGCTTTTTGTTTCAAATAGTATGTAAAGAGACAATATAATGTTCAAATTCTTTCTTAAAGGATACAAAACAGGTTTTTTTTGTAAGAAAACTTGTATGAATATGATACTTTGCCATTAATAGTATCAGTTTTTTTTTTTTATAGGTCTGGTTGCGTTTGTCTTTCCAATCCTCCATATGACCAAATACTACTTCCTTCCATAACAACACAGATTGGTTATCAATATGTTTTGCTATATAATCACAAATATTTTGCCAAAATGGTCTTACCAGTCTCAGGGCAACCAATTATGGGCTTGTGTCCGAGCTAGGACGTTTTGTACACGTAAATCTGCGTAATTGCTGCGCGGTTTTATACATATGTACAAAAAAACTATCGTATCAAGACTGTCTGCGTTAAATCCGCGCAGCTGGTGCGCGCTCGAATACCTCAACGCTCGTGTGATGGTCATGTGATCAGGCGCGCTCTAGTAGCGGTGTGTTGCTGAAGATGGCGTGCTGTCGAGGTTGTTTGTGTTGTCAGTGCTGCTGCAATGAAGGCGAAACAAGAACACCAGAAGAGCTGGTATGAGTGTATTTATGCGTATTGTCCGTTTCGTATCGCAAAGCCCCTTGTTTAATTAAATGCGCGTGCTTTCTGAAGCTTTATCTGTTACTCCACCCAAATTCACTGTAAACAGCATCATGTAAATCAAGTGTACACTAACAATGGTTTAGCGTTCAAAATGTCTCCTGAGAGCAGTAAAACTTCAGTTCATATACATTTCCACGTTCAGTGACAATGCAACTGTTTCTGTATCTAGTGTGCTCACTATCTAGACAGCATATTTGGCCAGTGCAGCAGTTTTGGAGCCTATTATGGCACCAAAACATTGTCTAGATAGGCAGCTCAGCAGTTTATGGGACACAACTTGTATTTCTTGATGTTATGATGATCATCATTCTAATAACAATACTGTGAATGAGTTGCTCGTTGTTGTAAAAAAAAGTGTTGATATTGTAGATAAATCTTTCGCATCAGTCATAATTCTCGGTATAATAAAGTGAAATGTAGTCAGAAAGAGTCCCTCCATTGTTTAGAGTCATCACAGGCCATCTGTTCATTTTGAGGACTGAGATCCCATTCTTGGAAACCTCAGAGGAACCATCAAAAGCAAAGCATCAGATTGGGGGTTTACATTGTAAAGCATCTGTTCTCATTTCCTGAATGTGTTGATCTGATTTTATTTTTTTTTGCTTGTTAGACAATACTGGGTGAAACCAGAGAAGATGAGGATGAAATATTGCCCAGAAAAGACTATGAGGTCAGTGAATAGTGAACTATAAAGTAATACTAAGGCTTGAAACATGATATTTTTTTTTTGTGTATTTAACTGTAATATTGAATGCTGCATCTAATGTTTTTATTCTTATTTGATATTTCAGAGTTTGGATTATGACCGATGTATTAATGAGCCATTCTTGGAGGTTTTAGAGGGGTTGGATAATAAGGTAAAATGTTAGATGTCATTATTTATCATATTCAATGATATCAAGTCCCTGTTTACCGAGCTCATAATCTCATTTCTTTTACAGAAAGCCAAAAAGTATGAAGCGATAAAGTGGATTTTGGTTTTTGCGATCGGGGTATCAACAGGACTGGTATGTTTTGTGGTGGTTAATGCATGTAAAATCATTTTGAATGAGGTTTATTGCACACAATGGTGCAAGCTGCTTTTATGCTATATTTTTACAATAGAATTTAAAATTTATATAGATTTAGATTCTGCTTAAATCTATGGCTGTGCAATTAATCGCAATCGCAAAACAATCGCGATTTGAGCACATGCAATTTCTAAATCGCACAAGTCTGCAATTTTATTTGTTAATTTATTTATATTTTAATTGAGAATACTGCAACGTTACTGTGCGCATGTTTAAGATGTTGACCAATCAGAGCTCGCTCAGCACAAATTAGAACAAAGCAAAGCGGGAGAACAGAATAGGCAAACGGGAGGAAAGAAGAAAAAATATGGATGCAGTTCAGAATAAAAATGATTTGGTACCAAAGAGAAATTCAACATCAGTCGTTCGAGAGAGTTTTGGATTCAAACATTCATTAAAAAAATCGCAATGTGATTATTTTGTCCATATTGCACAGCCCTACTTAAAATCAAGTGTCACAGGGAATAGAATATCTGAGATGTACAATATAATATAACTATCACATAAAATGAGAATGAATCCCTTTTGGGGTTATCTGTAACTTCATGTTGGGTTAACATTTTACTACATGCTAATATATTTACACTGATGAATGTGCCCAGGTCATATTTTACCCCAAAATTAAATAAATTAAAATACATAAATTTCAATATAAAGGTATTTTTGGACCATTTTCTTTTTTTTTTTCAGACTGGCCTGTTTGTGGATTTCTTTGTCCGGCTCTTCACTCAGCTGAAGTTCAGCTTGGTTGGACACTGTATCTTTTCTGCTCAGTGCTGTTATGTTTTTTGGTTTGTGTCGTTTTGCGCTATTTGCCGAGTGCAGTCCTTGACGCGATGTTTAGCTGTGGAGGAATGCAGTGAGAATGGTTGTTTAGCTCTCTCATTACTGGAGCTGCTGGCTCTCAATATGATGTTCATTTTCATCTCCAGTGTTCTGGTGCTCATTGAGGTAAGAACATCTGAATATATCTTGAGTCATTAGAAATAAACCTTATATATGTATATAAATAGCAATGCAATTTATTTATTTATTAATATATATTGATTGTATGGAGTTAAATATAATAATAATAATCATCATCATCATCATCATCATTGTGTGGGGAGAGTATATGATCAATCTATTTTTTCCCTGTATGTAGCCTGTTGCAGCCGGATCTGGCATACCGGAAATTAAAAGTTACCTCAACGGAGTAAAGATTCCAGGAATTGTGCGGCTGCGGACCTTCATTTGTAAGGTCACTGGGGTCCTGTTTGCCGTTGCTGGAGGTAATTATGAGGAAAATAAACTATATCAGCAGTACAACGTTTAGAATGAAACCTGGGTCTGTGCTCTTATTTGACTTTTAATTGGGATTGCAACGTAAAACACTTTTTCACTTTTTCAGCAGTGTTTTTGATAGGCCTGCATCGGCGCCGTTGTATGCGAACTGAGCTGAGCCGGACGATTACGTCACTGTTTTCTCCAGTGCTGATATACATAAATTAACTAGACTAATAACTATTGATCTTTGCAACGGAATGAATCAATAATATATAGAATAAGCTGCACAATGACACCATTCTCTTATTAATGTAAAGCTGCTTTGCCACAATTTGCATTGAAAAAAGCGCTATATAAATAAAGATGACTTGACTTTTTGGTTCAGATTTTTAACAGATTTTTATGTCAACGTTATGCGGTGGTGTTCAGATCCATGTAGACCGATGACAATGATATGTCTTGTTGTTTCAGGATTGTTTGTGGGTAAAGAGGGACCAATGATCCACAGTGGAGCGATAGTAGGGCAGGACTTCCTCAGGTATTCCTCCATATACTGATTTCTCCAATTTGAGCTGAGTAATACACATACTGATTTCACTAATCTTTAAGCCTTCTGCCATAGAAAGATGTTAAGGTTCACAATACTTTACTTCAGAGTAGTGCTGCGTCGACGTCATCGATTACGTCGACTACGAAAATACGTCAACGTGCGTGAAATGCGTCGACGTGGCACACTGTTTACATTCATCTGGCGTAACGCCGGCTTCTGCTCGTGTGAACGGAGAAAGTTCCATTCTATCACAAAAACCTGGACCACGATGATCAAAAGTATGGGAATACTTTAAACAGAGGCCGAATAAAACGCTCCTTTGTTCCCTTTGCAGAACCGAAATGACACATAATGACTTATTTTTAATCAAAATCAAATCGTATTATTACATAATGGCGTGTCCCAGTGTTTCTACACCTCAATCAACTGCTAAATTAGTTCTAACTTCTTACGTAAAAAAAGATTACTAGATTAATAAAATAAAACTTAATAAAAATAATCGTTAGATTAGTCGACTAATCGGAAAAAATAATCGTTAGATCAGTCGACTAATCGGAAAAAATAATCGTTAGATTAGTCGACTAATTGGAAAAAATAATCGTTAGATTAGTCGACTAATTGGAAAAATAATCGTTAGATTAGTCGACTAATAGGAAAAAATAACCGGTAGATTAGTCGACTAATCGGAAAAAATAACCGGTTGATTAGTCGACTAATCGGAAAAATAATCGTTAGATCAGTCGACTAATCGGGAAAAATAATCGTTAGATTAGTCGACTAATCGGGAAAAATAATCGGTAGATTAGCTGACTAATCGGAAAAATAATCGGTAGATTAGCCGACTAATCGGAAAAAATAATCGGTAGATTAGCCGACTAATCGGAAAAAATAATCGGTAGATTAGGCGACTAATCGAAAAAAATAATCGTTAGATTAGTCAACTAATGGGAAAAATAATCGTTAGATTAGTCGACTAATCGGAAAAATAATCGGTAGATTAGCCGACTAATCGGAAAAATAATCGGTAGATTAGCCGACTAATCGGAAAAAATAATCGGTAGATTAGCCGACTAATCGGAAAAAATAATCGGTAGATTAGCCGACTAATCGGAAAAAATAATCGGTAGATTAGGCGACTAATCTAAAAAAATAATCGTTAGATTAGTCAACTAATGGGAAAAATAATCGTTAGATTAGTCGACTAATGGGGAAAATAATCGGTAGATTATTCGACTAATCGGAAAAAATAATCGGTAGATTAGTCGACTAATCGGAAAAAATAATCGGTAGTTGCAGCTCTACTTCAGAGGTCTCCAAGCTCGGTCTTGGAGGGCCGCTGTCCACGGCTCCAACCAGCTCCAACGCACCTTCTTTGAAAGTTTCTTGTATGTTTAGTGAGACCTTGATTAGCTGGTTCAGGTGTTTAATTGGGGCTGGAGCTGAACTCCTGCAGGACAGCGATCCTCCAGAACCGAGTTTGGAGACCTCTGCTTTAGATGCTTAATGATTTTGTGCTCTGAATGGTGCCTATGCATCATCTTTCCTGTCACTGTCATTGTTAAATGTTTTGAACGCATGTTTTTATTGTCTGGTTAGTTTCAGAGCATTACCTTCAAGAAGATCCGCTTTCACTTCCCCTATTTTCGCAGTGACAGGTGAGCAATACATCACACCAAACACTAGATCGGAGTGTAAAATGAATGTAAAGCAGCATTTACCTCCACTGGCTGCAACGTAGTATATTTCAATGTGGAAAAAAATGCAGTACAAGACATTTTATCCATTGATAATTGATTGGATCAAAAATGGGAAATGTATCTAAATGTTTAAAGCTCGGTTAAAGAAATTGTTTGTTGGTTGACATGATCCAATAGCATGTGTCGCTTTGGCCAGGCAGATCAAGATATTAGAGGATTTTACTTTTTAATAAAAGATCATTTTCTTTACAATATTATTATTGTCCCATTTTATTTATTATAATTATTAGATAATAAAATATGATATTAGATAATAATAAACAATATTATTAAAAAAATATTTATTCATCTTTAGAATAATGTGCACTGCTGGAACGTACAGTAAGACTGAAAGTGTATTAAAGTAAATTGGGGCAATTTTGATTTCTCCGTGATTGTTTTTTGTTGTGTTTAGGGACAAAAGGGATTTTGTTTCAGCGGGTGCAGCGGCCGGAGTTGCAGCTGCCTTCGGGGCACCGATAGGGGGCACGCTCTTTAGTCTGGAGGAGGGGTCATCCTTCTGGAACCAGTCTCTCACATGGAAAGTGGTATGTTGATTTTTTTTATTTTATTTCATTTTTTAGGTTTTGGGTTGTGGTGTTGTTGTTTTTTGGTGTGTGTTTAAAGTGCTACTTAACCTTAATCCAATATAAATCCCTCTCTCTGTCTGTCTCCTGCCTTGTAGTTGTTCTGTTCCATGTCTGCCACTTTCACACTCAACTTCTTTCGTTCTGGGATAAACTTCAGTAAATGGGGATCATTTCAGCTCCCTGGCCTGCTCAACTTTGGAGAGTTCAAGGTGAAGAACTACAGAATGAAAACACTCAGTCTCCTTTATTATATACATTTTATTGTAAATTGGGTGAAAATATGGTAGTAACGTGACACATTTCAAATTTCGTGTCCTCTTCTACATTTAAATATTTTCTTAACCCTTAAATGCATAAATGTTTTGCCATTCATTATTACATATTTAGGTCTTTAGCGACCCCGATCTGTCACCTTTACTGATATAGTGCTTTTTGCAATGCAAAATGTGGCAAAGCAGCTTTATGTTAATAATTGGCAAATAATTTTGGCTGCACAGCAGCAGCTCCCAAAGAAAATGCTGTCATTGTCCAGCTTATTCTATATATTATTGATTCATTCCGTTGCAAAGATCAGTAGTTATTAGTCTAGTTAATTTATGTCTAACACAGATGGATTTCTTACTGCCATAATGGCATAAAACTCTCCTGATATTTTAAGAATTACAAAAGAATAAAATAGAGTATATTTCGTTATCTTTTGGAACTTGGAAGGGTTTCATTTGAGCAGATGCTTTTTACCATCATTAGTGTCAGAGCTCGTCTGGCTCTGTTTGCGATTTCAACCATATTCTCAAAATTTTCCATGTTTTCAAAATCAATATTTTGATTGCTGACAGCTACGTCACCGGATCCACCATAAAGTGACACTAATATTTGCTTGTGTAGAGTACTTGCTCTGCAGTAAATTGCTGAGGCATTTCAAGTTTTGCTGATGATTTATTTATATTCTTTTGTTTCATGCCTGCAGTAATTGAGTAAAACATCATTGCGTATCAGACATTGGCACCTTGAGGACTAAACAATTGCAGTTATTGATTCAGAAATTCAATTATTGTTGCGCAAAAGTAAATATTTAAGCTATTACCTACTTCAGGTCGCTAGAGACCGTGTACACTTTTTACAAAAAATGAACTTTATTTATATATATATATTAAAATATATATATATTAAAAAAAAAAATATATATATATATATATTAAAATATATATATATTAAAAAAAAAAAATAAAATATATATATAATATATATATATATATATATATATATATTGTTTTTAAAGTTCTTTATAATGAAATAAATTGAGTAATACTAATAAGGTTGATGTCTAACTTTAAAAAGAACAAAGGTATGCATTTAAGGGTTAATGCACATTCTTTCTGTGAATAATTAATTAATGGGGCACTGTATTCTTCAAAATATATGTAGTTATAATATTTGATCAAATTGTAATATGCTTTTCACCTGATGTCACCCAGGCCAATTGGGCAGGGAAAAAAGTTATAGAATAGTGAATACTATTTGATTTAACGTACCATTGTAGGTAATGCAGCTTTTTTTTTTTTTTATTAAATATAAATAAATAATAGTTTATGGAAATATTTAGTATAGTTATAATTTTAATGTTAATGTCATAAATGCTTGCTAAGATGTTGAATATGACCTTAAAATGTCATTAATTTGACATTTGTCATTAATTACTCCACATCCGTAAGATGATCATCTTCAGAACACAAATTAAGATATTTTGAAAAATCTGAGAAGTTTTTCATTTCCCATTGAAGGCAATGTAAGTATCACTTTCAAGGTCCAGAAAAGTAGTAAAGACATCGTTATATTAGTCAATGTGATTAGAGGGGTTCAACCTTAATGTTATGAATCAACAAGATTTTTTTTGTGTGCATAAACAACTCAAAAATAAAGACTTAAATCAACAATTTCTTCTCTCCCCTGTTATTCTCCTATGCTGTTTATGTAATATAGAAAGCGTAGCACTTCCTGGTCCTTCGTCAGAACGATGGAAAGAGATGAAATTTTAGAGTAAAGTAACTATTTTTGTTTTGTTTTTGCGCACAAAAAGTATAACATTTAGGTTGAATCATTATTGTCACGTTGACTCTTTTAATGTGTTTTTACTACTATTCTGGACGTTGAATGTTGTATTTATGCTGCTTTCTATAGGGGATAAGGAAACCTCTTGGATTTCATCAAAAATATCTTGGTTTGTGTTTCGAAGATGAACGAAGTCCTTACGGGTTTGGAACAACATGAGTAATTCCTGATAGAAATCGCGTTCACATCCTGATCACATGCGAATGCGGATGTGAATTCATGAAAAATAAACCGAAGCAGGTTTGTGGTGTTGCCTTATTTGTTTTTCTTTGCTATCTGCAGTGCACAGATGGAGATAAGTCCTGTCATTTGTGGACGGCAGTGGATTTGGCGTTTTTTGTATTAATGGGGGTGGCAGGAGGTCTGCTCGGCGCGCTGTTCAACTGCATCAACAAGCGGCTCGCAAAATACCGCATGAGAAGCGTTCATCCCAAAGCCAGATTCATCAGGTGCCTGAGAGATATCTCAATTATATGGAAGGAAACTACTAAAAACAATGTTTAAAATTTCACTACCCAGGTATGAAGAGAGTAGCTTCCTGACCTGTACATATGGCAATATTTTATGTTTCTTGTATTGGCAGGGTGTTGGAGAGTCTGTTGGTGTGTATGGTGACTTCATTAGTGATCTTCATGGCTTCAGTGACTCTGGGGGAGTGCCGAGATTTAGTCTCCACCATAAATAACAGCACATCAACACAGGTCAGACTGAGACCAGCTTCCTATCTCTCTTTTAACTTCATTCTTTAATACAAATCCTTTTCAAATGTGTAGATTCTATGGGTGCAGCGAGATCTCGTGACATTAAAACGTGACTATTTTTCATAGAGGTGAAAAACTGTCTTGTGATATCAGCATGACTTAATTGAGTTTGTGGCAAAAGCTTTTACAGTGCTTCCATTAAATTGTTCTTTCTTTTACTACATATGATAATTAACACTAAGAAAGTAGAACTGAAGTGACATTCATTTGACGACGATTTCTCAATTAATTTGGAGTTAAATCAAATGACAGAAGTGGCGCATTCCATGGATAAAATCCATCAGATATTTGAAAACAATTTAAAAATCATAATATTGCATAGCATTATCATTTATAAACCTACACTAACTCAGGATAATCAGTATGTTTCTAAATTTGCAAACTGTTATCGCGATTATAAAATAAAAGTTTAAACCCTCGCTCTGAGTTTGCATGTTTTAATTTCTGCACATTCTTGTTGCATGGAGCAGTTCTGTTGTAAAGATGTGGCCGAATTTGAAAGATTAAGTAGACGCTTAAATTAAATGTTATTTGGCCAATATTAAACAAGGATTTAATCATGCTGTAAAGTGTAACAACAATAATCATCTTCTGGCATTAGTTATACTATATACGTATGTACTTATGTACATAAGTTGATTGTAAAGCATTGAATACTGCTGTTAAAATCTGTCATCATTTACTCTTCCTCATGTCATTCCAAACCTGTATGATTTCTTGACCTTTGACTTCTACTTAATGGACAGAGAGGGGGAAAAACGTAGACAATTCTCAAATTATCTTCTTTTGTGTTCAAGAGAAGAAAGAGAAAGTCATACAAGTTTGGAATGACATGATGATGATGATGATTAAATAATTTTCATCTTTGGGTGAACTATCCCTTTAAGAACTATAACATTTGTAAATAGTTAACATTTATTTTTAAATAAGATACTTGACTTTAATTATTGAATTAACATGTTACTTCAAATAAAATTCATTACAACTAAACATATTTGGAAGAAAGCTTTGTCCATAATTCATGCGATCCAGGCTGTAACGCTATTTTGTTAAATATGAAATCCAGAGTTTAACTGTAGACTAGCACTTTGGTCAGTTCTGTCTATTAAATGTGCTATATAAATAAAAGGTGAAATAAATAAAAATACCCTAAATATGTAGAAACTATAAAAACGTACGAGTCTGTAATTGTGGGTATTGGCGTTTTATTGGCGCCACTTTTGCAATATCACACTTTTGGAATATTTGGTTTTTGCAATTTTGTATGCGCTGCAATTTAAAAACGGCGCCTAATATGGGAAAGGTCACCCTCGCGTCAGGACACCGGGAAAGTTCCAGTGCTCCCGATGGCCGGTACATGCCTGGTGGCAGCCCTAGATCAGTTAAATAAGTAAAATGCACCAGCATTGTTTTGCATTTTGTGACTTTCATTCGAAAAAAAGAATTTTCCAGTCATATTTTGTCCTTGAATATTTCATATAGTGCTTTTTAAAAAATTGCCTTGTCTCGTTTCCCATGAACCCAGTATCGTGTATTATCTCGTGAGCTAAGTGTATCATCACACCCCTAATATATACATATTTTTACATATCCATATCTATAACATATCTATAATTACGCCACTGACCCTTCCCTTACACCTTAACCCACCCTGAAACGTAACCATACCACCAAAATTGTCCCTAACCTTTCCCGTATGCCACCTCAGTATGTGTTTTGCAATACAACATGAACAAAATAAGTTCGTTGTACCATTTTTTTTTTTTTTTTTAAAAGCCACCTAATATAAAGTGACCATTTCTCATAATATCTCATGATTTCTTTGTGCTGATATTCTGAAGACTACAGCTAATGTCTGGTCCGCTTTGTAGTCAAGAACAGCACTCTTATATAGGAAGAGGCCGTCTCACTGACATATACAATGACCAACCGCAGTTGGTTTCTTTTTATGTGTCATTTACAGCTGTAAACATGTGGTTCACTCAGTCAGTAGCTTTCTCCACATAACGTAATTGTGCTGACATGCTGGTGCTGTAACAAACGGCCTGCTTCACTATTTCTTTTCTTTGTCCTTTTGCTTCATTTGATGTTTGATTCATCGCAGGTTCCTCTACGTCCTACTCCGGAGTTCCCGGAGTATGCACACTCCTCAAAAATGGTGCTGATAGGCGATATGCTAAATTATATAGATTCATATTTAAATAGAATGAAAGATCTAGAATGTACTGAATGTTACCTTGCTTATTGGGCCCGAGAGCATGATCTATTTAAGTCCACATGTCATTTCAACAAGAAACCATGCATCTTACCACAGCTTGAGAGGTGTAGTTCCAACCACGCGAGTTTGTGACGCTTTTTGCGAATGTTCGTTGGAAGTACAGTTTCAGGAAACGCCAAATTGTTGAACTATGTTGGTAACGGCAGAACTTGCGACCTTGGTAGCGATGCTTTTGGGGAAACACATCCCGGGTCCACACTTGAGAGAGTGTGGAGATTATAACTTCTAATTTCTAGAAAGCCGTCCTTTTTCGTGTGCAGTATGAATCAAGACAGTAGGTCAAGTCATCTTTATTTGTATAGCGCTTTTTACAATGAAAATTGTGGCAAAGCAGCTTTACATTAATAAGAAAATGGTGTCATTGTGCAGCTTATTCTATATATTATTGATTCATTCCGTTCCAAATATCAGTAGTTATTAGTCTAGTTAATTTATGTATAGCAGCACTGCAGAAAACAGTGACGTAATCGTCCGGCTCAGCTCAGTTCACATTCAACGACGCCAATGCAGGCATATCAAAAACACTGCTGAATATCAAGCAAGTGTCCCCAACTTAAGCAAGCCAAAGGAACCAAAACTCCAACAAATGGAGAAAAAAACCTTGGGAGAAACCAGGCTTAGTTCTCCTCTGGCCAACAGTGAACACTTGTCCGATACTCAGGCAGAGTTACGGGTCATTAAACCGATTTGGAATCGCAACAGTCAAAATATTTTATCCAATTCCATCTAGTTTAAGATCTTTTTGATCACGCCGGTATGGGACGGTTTGTTGGGATATGTGCCACTGGCTGATAGGTCGGTAAGGTCTTCATAAAGGATGAGCTAGTTCACACAGTCTCCGCCGACACCACAGGCCACATTGCTGCCGCACAGGCACAGGTTCCCCGTCCGACCCGGATCCAGCCAATCACGTTAATTGGTAAACCTCGGGATAAGCAGAGAGACGAAAATTAGCGTAGACGCCATTCTTCTTCTGATGTAATGAGTACATCTGGTGTTATAGGAAGTGTTCCCGGTTCCGGCTGACCTGATCTATGCAGCCTAACAATCCTTTAACGGATATGAAGACAAAAGTGTGTCATGTGTATGCCAGGTTAAATAGATGCGTTTTTAGTCTAGATTTAAACTGACAGAGTGTGTCTGCTTCCCGAACAATGCTAGGAAGATCGTTCCAGAGTTTAGGTGCCAAATAGGAAAAGGATCTACCGCCTGCGGTTGATTTTGAGTGCAGTAATATTTTGTGTTTTCTAGGGTCTGTAAATGAGGAGGTAAACTCAACCATACGCCGATTCTTCTGCTACAACAACACATATAATGACATGGCAACTCTGTTTTTCAACCCTCAAGAGGCAGCAATCCACCAGCTCTTCCATCAGAATGGTAAGAAAGTTACTTGGAGCAATATACTGTTTATTATTATCAGCTTTTGTTCATTCGCAGCATATTTTGCTGTGTTGAATGTGCCACCCCTGTTCTTCATAGGCATCTCTGAAAATTTGAAAAACATCTTTGAACATTTATTTAAACAAATATTTTTAAGCCTTAAAGATCTTTACCCAAAATATGAAATTGTGACAAAAATCTTTTTTTGGTCAATATTGAGATCACGATTCCTCAATTACTTCCATAACATAACACACTACTGGTCAAAAGTTTAGAATTAAAAAAAAAAAATGTTTGAAAAGTCTATGTTTGCTCACCAATTGAACATTTATTTAATAGAAAAATACAGCAAAAACCGTAGGGTAAAACTGTTATTTTAATTCCTAAGAACTGTTTTGAATTTTCAGCTGCCATTACTCTACAGGGAGTGCAGAATTATTAGGCAAGTTGTATTTTTGAGGATTAATTTTATTATTGAACAACAACCATGTTCTCAATGAACACAAAAAACTCATTAATATCAAAGCGGAATATTTTTGGAAGTTTTAGTTTTTAGTTTTTAGTTTGAGCTATTTTAGGGGATATCTGTGTGTGCAGGTGACTATTACTGTGCATAATTATTAGGCACCTTAACAAAAAACAAATTTATACCCATTTCAATTATCTATTTTTACCAGTGAAACCAATATAACATCTCAACATTCACAAATATACATTTCTGACATTCAAAAACCAAACAAAAACAAATCAGTGACCAATATAGCCACCTTTCTTTGCAAGGACACTCAAAAGCCTGCCATCCATGGATTCTGTCAGTGTTTTGATCTGTTCACCATCAACATTGCGTGCAGCAGCAACCACAGCCTCCCAGACACTGTTCAGAGAGGTGTACTGTTTTCCCTCCTTGTAAATCGCACATTTGATGATGGACCACAGGTTCTCAATGGGGTTCAGATCAGGTGAACAAGGAGGCCATATCATTAGATTTTCTAGTACTTGGACGCGTGTGATGGAGCATTGTCCTGCATGAAATCATGTTTTTCTTGAAGGATGTAGACTTCTTCCTGTACCACTGCTTGAAGAAGGTGTCTTCCAGAAACTGGCAGTAGGACTGGGAGTTGAGCTTGACTCCATCCTCAACCCGAAAAGGCCCCACAAGCTCATCTTTGATGAGACCAGCCCAAACCAGTACTCCACCTCCACCTTGCTGGCGTCTGAGTCGGACTGGAGCTCTCTGCCCTTTACCAATCCAGCCACGGGCCCATCCATCTGGCCCATCAAGACTCACTCTCATTTCATCAGTCCATAAAACCTTAGAAAAATCAGTCTTGAGATATTTCTTGGCCCAGTCTTGACGTTTCAGCTTGTGTGTCTTGTTCAGTGGTGGTCGACTTTCTGCCTTTCTTACCTTGGCCATGTCTCTGAGTATTGCACACCTTGTGCTTTTGGCACTCCAGTGATGTTGCAGCTCTGAAATATGGCCAAACTGGTGGCAAGTGGCATCTTGGCAGCTGCACGCTTGACTTTTCTCAGTTCACGGGCAGTTATTTTGCGCCTTGGTTTTTCCACACGCTTCTTGCGACTCTGTTGACTATTTTGAATGAAACGCTTGATTGTTCGATGATCACACTTCAGAAGCTTGGCTATTTTAAGACTTCTGCATCCCTCTGCAATATATCTCACTATTTTTGACTTTTCTGAGCCTGTCAAGTCCTTCTTTTGACCCGTTTTGCCAAAGGAAAGGAAGTTGCCTAATAATTATGCACACCTGATATAGGGTGTTGATGTCATTAGACCACACCCCTTCTCATTACAGAGATGCACATCACCTAATATGCTTAATTGGTAGTAGGCTTTCCAGCCTATACAGCTTGGAGTAAGACAACATGCATAACGAGGATGATGTGGTCAAAATACTCATTTGCCTAATAATTCTGCACTCCCTGTAGTCTTCAGTGTCACATGATTTTTCAGAAATCATTCACTTTTTAGTAACATTATAAATGTCTTCACTGTCTCTCTTGACCAATTTAATGCCTCCTGGCTAAATAAAAGTAATAATAATACGTATATTTTAATCTCATCTCAAATGTTTGACTTGAAATTTGAGTTGGTTTCCACCCCCACGATGAGACTAGTGCCATCCGTTATGCAGAGATTTAGTATACTTTCATTATACAGTGTATTTAATTACTACATTTTTCATGTTAATTCATTTTCATTTTGACCACAAAAAACGAGCACAGATCGCTGCAAGTGTAAGAGACATTTTTTTAGCAGACGCTTTTATCCAAAGAGGAATAGAAACAAGCGATTGTTCGTGAAGAGGCAAATAGACACAGGAAGCGCTCACAATACAAGTTTCATACATTGCTCAGAGTAACATAAAGGGGAAAAGGAAAGGATTTTAAAATGATATTAAATTAATGAGATCAAAATAATAAAGGATCAACTGTAGTGCACTTCCACACCTACTAAAATCTACTAAACATTTAGCGGGGGTGAAATCACGCTGCTGTAAAGGAAAAAAAAATGACAGCTTCTTTGTGAAATGGAATGTGGCATTTATCGCTTTATCTTGTTTTCCTAATTTAATGAAACATGATCCAGCCCTCACCTCTATGATGTTATGTTCTGTAGAAATCAAGTTGAAGTTCCTAATATACCACTCTATTTTCTAACCCTCTCTGTCTCTCTTTCTCCCCACTCGGTCTGGTTTTGTTCGCAGCTACCTTTAGTCCGGTCACACTCTTGCTGTTCTTTATGCTGTATTTTTTTCTGAGCTGTTGGACGTACGGTGTGTCCGTCCCCAGTGGTCTATTTGTCCCGTCTCTTCTCTGTGGAGCCTCACTTGGACGCCTGGTGGCCAATGTCCTCAAAATGTACGATTTATTCCTGTTTATAGTGAACTACCAAGCTCACCTTTTTAATGCATCCTTTTCATCATAATCTTTTGGCGTTAATTTAAAATGATGTGATGAATTGCAGCAACTTCCACATGCAAATATATTCGGGGACCTTTGCCTTGATTGGAGCAGCTGCTTTCCTAGGAGGTGTGGTTAGAATGACCATCAGCCTGACAGTCATATTAATTGAATCGACCAATGAGATCACCTACGGACTTCCTATTATGATAACACTGATGGTAGGAAAACAAATCATAACTGATCTCTGAATTTGGTGTTTTTATGTTTCATAGGAAATCACCATCCAGGATGTTTGTGTGATTATAAATAGAATTATTTGGACAGTTTTATGTGGTTTTTCTGCACCTTTTTATGAATTTCTTTTCAGTATAGCTTGATTGGAACGTAATAAGGTAAATAAATAATTGTTCTCTTCAATGAAATAGAAGTGCCATTGTTTTTCTCAGGTGGCCAAATGGACAGGAGATTTCTTTAATAAGGGAATATATGATATTCACATTCACCTGAAAGGAGTCCCTCTTCTGGAGTGGGAAACAGAAGTCGAGATGGACAAGTGAGACCTTTTTGTATCACACGTGGTTTTTATTGTGGCTTATTTGGACTTTTTAGATGCAGTTAAAAAATCTCTGCGTTTTATATCATTATTTGTCAAATGCAGTGATGTTCTTACATTTTATGTGTCTAAATGCTTTTAGGGCCAATTCCTTACTTCATCTCTTAAAATCCATTCATTCAGTCACTATATGTATATAGGTATGTATGTCTTGTACAATTTTGTCTTTGTTTTTAATTTCTCTCCATCTTCCTGTTAGATTGACAGCCAGTGACATTATGGAGCCCAACCTGACATACGTGTATCCTCATACCCGCATTCAGTCTCTGGTCAGCATCCTGAGGACCACAGTCTATCACGCCTTCCCCGTCGTCACAGAGAACAGAGATAATGAGAAGGAGTTTATGAAGGGAAATATCCTCATAAGCAACAATATCAAATTCAAGGTACAAAATCGCACCAACCGTTACCAGTATTTACTGTTTTGACCACAAGATGGTGCAAATGGTCTGTTTTTTTTTGCGTCTTGCTCAGGATCACAGAAATGACCGTGTACTTTTTTGAGGTGAAGTATAGTATTTCTTATCAGACTTGGGATTTTTGCATGCTGGATGAAAAAATGGACTATATTGAATGAAGGACCTGAGCCATCATTATCATAGAGACTAGGGTGGTGCTTCTTTTGACTCATGTTCCTGATGTAAACGGATGTGTACGGTTTAAAAAGTCAAGTCAACATTCACCTGAGAGCAGTTCATCAATTCTTCTAATAGAAGTGTGTGGAAAACAGTACCAGATTGACAACTGGTTAAATTTAGCATTTAATGACTATTTTAAAGACTATGCGACAGTGTAATATATTTTGATCAGCATGACATGAGCAATTGATAATGTAGGAAACAGCAGATAATTGTACCAAAGCATAGCAATATTTTTTGAAAGAATGAGAAATTGCATTTATGATGTGCACAACTGGTGTGGAGATTAATTAAGCAGTTTTTATTAAATTTCTGATCTCAGAAATGAACCTAAGCAACCACTAAAAAAATCTAGTATGTACTTTGGAAACTTGTAAAAGACTTTTAAGTGATATCACTATTTGAGCTTTGCTAGAATGTTTCCCTTGTTCCTCTTTTTGTGAAATATACGTGCTTTGACTGAGCATGACTTCAAGCTGAACCAAATGAATGTTATTGTGTTACCATGTTATTCTAAAGAATTTTTTTTTTTTTATAATCCCCTTCTGAATATTTTATAACTTTCTCCGCTTCTAAAATAATGGATCCGCTCTCCACTTTCAAAACCCGACTTAATTCTGATTGCTAGATCAAGTCCTCCTATATATAAAGTAATAGATTGACATGAGTTCAATTTTAATGTTGTGTAAAGTGTTAGTTTATGATATCCCAAAAAAAAAAAAAAAACCCCACCTGTTTCACTCTCGATGTTTCCGCTCCTTCAGAAAGCCAGCGTGTTGACGCGTGCGGGGGAGCAGAGACGGAGGTGTCAATCGATGAAATCATACCCGTCAAGTGAGCTACGCAATGTGTGCGACGAACAGGTTGTTGTGGAGCCAGCGGAGGAAGGCCAGGACATTCTTCAGCAGATGCTGGAGAGGAGGTCAGTTGGATGAACTTTACCTCCAGAACTATGATCGACCTGTTCTGGTTGAAGTATCTATATTATAAGAACTTTCAGCATTGAGACTAGATGAATTTGTATTAGTCGTGGCCTAACGGTGAGGGAGTCGAGCTTGTAACCTGAAGGTTGCCGGTTCGATTTGAAAGTGGGGATTGTGAACGAACAACACTCTCTCCACCCTCGATACCATGACTAAAGTGTCCTTGAGCAAGACGCCTAACTCCTAACTGCTCCCCTTGTAAGTCGCTTTGTATAAAAGCGTCCGCTAAATGATGAAAAAAATACTTCATATTCTCCACTTTTGAGCATTTATAGCTCCCAGAATTCCATTTATAATTTTATATAAGGTTTCTTACACCAAAAACAGTGACCACTCCCACCCTCATTTTTACACTTAGAATTTAACAGACTTGGGTTATGAACTTTTGAAAGCTTCTCTATGTAATCTGTGGCATATTAGTTAGCTGAATATTGACTATAAGAGGTCACATATCAACATGCTGACTGTTTATTTTTTTACAATAAATGATGTTGATGTACTGCGGAGGAGCTTTGAGCAAAAGAAATCTATTTTCCCCACGTGAGCCCTGTTATCGATGTTGGCAGGCATGTGCCGTACCCAAACCTTTACCCGGACCAGTCGCCCAGTGAGGAGTGGACCATGGAGGAGAGGTTCCGCCCGCTCACCTTTCACGGGCTCATCCTGCGTTCACAGCTCGTCAACTTGCTGATCCGCGGCGTCTGCTATGCTGAAAACCAGTCGGTCAGTGTCATTCAAACAACTCCTCCTGGATTCTTCTCGCTTCTTCCGTTTTGTTTGTTTTCTTCCCATCTCATCATCTTTTCTCTTGCCTTCGTTTCCCACCGCAATTTTCTTTATCTTACTTTCATCATTCTTTGAGATGGTCGATTCCTCCCTGTAGTCCCCTTATGTTTATGACTTGAAAGTGTGCATGACATAAAATGCATTTAATGTAATTTATGAGTTTCTTTTTATAATATTTTATTGCGATTTGATTAGCAAGATGGTGGAGAACGCTATTAAGGCAGCACGAGCAGGGAAGATTATTATGAACCACTGTCACTAAAGGGGTCCTGTTATGCTTTTGTACATTTTCAATAACTTTAGTGTAATTTTGCTGTTTGAGCATGAAAAAGATCTGCAAAGTTACAAAGCACAAATTTCACTCCAAACGGAGTTCTCATTAGTACCGTTTCTGAACGCCCTGAAATGCCTCGACTGTAGTCTTCGGTTTTCTTCTGGGTACGAACACGTCACAATATTCCTCATCCAAGTAATTCATGTCCAAGGTATATGTAAAATGGAGAAGTGAAGCCTGGTTGAGTTGCGTTGAATGTGTGTTGAAACTCACGGTGATGGCAATGGGAATGACATTTCCCAAACATGATCAAAGTGGTTCACCAATCACAACACACTGGTCCAGCTGACCAATCAGAACACGTTGCACTTTTTGGACTTAGAGGCATCATAGAGACAGTGTTACTGACAGACTGGGAAGAGAGGTGCTAAAATGTGTCAAAAATAAATGTGTTCTTTGAAAGTTCAAGCAAGTAAACCCTTTCTACTAGGGCAGGGGTTCCCAAACTTTTTAGCCCCGCGACCCCCATGATAAATGCGCTGCTGCTCCGCGACCCCCCCCCCCCCCCCCCCCACCTCAACAACCCCTCCCGTCGCGTGAAATGTACAGCAAATCGATTTTATGCCCAGTCTCAAAGCACACAAAGTTATATTTTATTGTTCTACGTGAAAAATCAGTGTTACAATTCTGCATGAGCCGCTCGATATCCACCTGTTCTCTCTCGGAAAGTAACTGTGCAACTATGTTGGGTTGAACATTGTCCTGCCATCAGGAACCAGTCGAGCAGGACTGAGCGGCGCACACACACACGCCCGCGACTCAACTGAATTTAACAACTTTTATTTTTGAATTTTGCGAAATACCTGTTAATTGTCTGTCCCACTTTTTGACCATAGAAATGAAAATGACTTTTCCAACTTAAATTGGTAAAAATCTTGAATATTTCAGAGCACAGACTTACGTTTGGTATCTTTTTCTTTTTTTTATATATATATATATATATATATATATATATATATTTTAAATATACAATATTTTTCAATAGAAGTGACATTAAACTTTAATGTCATTTCTATAGACATTTAAAATATATTTGTATAATGGATGAAGTTGCAGTATATTTAAAATATATTAAAAATATTTATATATTAAAAATCAAAATGATTTAAAATGTACTTTAAATGTAAACTTATATATATATATATATATATATATTAGTATTTATTTTTTATTTATTTGATTTTTTTTACCATACAGTAAATGCTTGGCAATACATGTGGCAGTACACTTTAACCTCACAAGTATTCAGTCTTGGGGAGAAAGAAAATTGCATTTAAAGTAATTGCACTTAATATGAATTTAAACCATAACTACTCCATTTTCACTTCATTCCAAGTAACATGCAGTTAAGAGTCTGAAAACATCACCTTCAATTCACACTCAATAATATACTTTTAAAAGAATATACTTTCCATAATTCTTTTTTACAAGAAAAATTTCTTCATTCTTTTAGTGGAATTAGTAGCAATCCGAGTTGGGAATTTTAATGCTTTAATTTGCCTTTGTTTGAACGGTTCACAGCACTATAAGTTGCAACCAACCCTTTGAGACAAGCCTATCTCTCTCTTCCCCCCTCTGTAGAGCGCCTCACAGCCACGGCTCTCTCATTCAGAGATGACTGAGGACTACCCACGATTCCCTGACATCCACGATCTCGACCTGGCCCTTCTCAATCCACGCATGATTGTGGTAAAGTCCTCCGACCTATAGAACTCATCAGGGAATGCCGTGACTCTCGCAGCAGTTCTTTAAATGTCAGTTATACATGATGTGTGTTGGTTTGCATAATGACTATTGGTGTTAATTGGAAGTGTTGAAGAGCTCTCGTTGTAAAGTGAGCCATGCTGTGATGACAGTTTGTTCAGTGGTCTCTCTCAGACATAATTAGCCTAATTTATCTCAACATTTCTTATTCTTTTTTTTTTACAGGATGTGACTCCTTACATGAACCCCTGTCCGTATACGGTCTCTCCAAACACGCGCGTCTCCCAAGTATTCAATCTGTTCAGGACCATGGGGCTTCGACACTTGCCTGTAGTCAATGCGGTGGGAGAGGTACGTCTTAGACTGAATGGGCATTTGCACAACAGCGTTTTCAACTAAAAACGGAAAACTTTGTATGCGTTTTGGCCATTCGTTTACACAATGATGGTGTTTTTGGGGGTTTGAAAACAGAAACTTTTCATTTTTGTTGTACACATTCTCTGTGCAAACTACTAAAACACGAATTTGTGAAAACGGTTTTCAGTCAGTCTATACTTTACAAAGTGCCAACTTCTGGCCTGGCATCCATAATACAACGTTTTTAGTCATTTTCACAGATATGTGTGTATGGGAATCATTTTGACGACGTTGTATGAACGCAACATTTTTATAAATAATGTAAAGGAAAAATGTTTCTGACTTTAGTTGTTGTGTAAACATACCCTAAATTAGCACAAACTTCTAAACAAAGTAACTTTCTGTCTTCATTCATTTGTACTTTTAAAGGAATAGTTCACCAACAAATAAAAATTTGCCTTTGTTGTTCCAAACCTTTCTTTGTTAGGTGGAACATAAAAAGAGAGATTTTGTACAATGTTCATGCTGCTTTTTTTCCCATTCGGTGAAAGTATATAATGACCAGGGGCTGTAAAGCTCTAAATGAACTAAAAAAAATAAAAGCAATCCGTATGACTTAAGGGTGAGTATATGACAGTAAATTTGGATAAACTTTATTTTATGTTTTTCCTCTGAATATATATCTTTATGGATGAAGCTTAGAAAACTGTGTATTATTGGTTTCATAATTTTTTGTTTGTGTCTCTTGCAGATTGTGGGAATAATCACCAGACATAATCTTACCCATGAGTTTTTAGTTGCTAAACTTCGACAGCATTACATCACAATCTAAAGACTTCACTGGCGCCATCTGCGATCAATCAGCCAAACTTGAGTAGTGGCTCGCTCGAGATGAGCCGAATGCTCCAGGGACCTCTGGACCTGAACCGCTACTTCAGGTCGCACCCTTAAAGCCATTCCCAGTTCCTGCGTGGACCGCTAGAGTTCGGTATCTGACCCATCCAGGCTCAAACACAAGTCATGCTAGCACTAACGCAGGTGAGGTGCCGTTAATCTACACATTTCAGGAAAGCATCCTGATTTCCTTGTACTGACGATGTTCTCTGCCTGTGCTTTACCAACCTCACTGTAGCACTTTTAATTTAGTTTCTTTGAGTTCTGAATGTTTTAAATCGTGCTTACCATTTCTGTGTATTTATGAATGTTTGCTTTTGCACAAAGTGAGAGAAACCTCTGACCATAGACCCTTCGGTCAAAATCTTTTTTCTTAAAGGGTATATATCATAAAACCAACAACATGTCTGACCCCAGAATCAAATGAAGATGGGATTTTATTTGATGTTTTTTAGCATTGTGGCATTGAAAATGAAGGCTCCAAGTGAAAAATTCTCATTACTGTACTGCCAAAGCAATATTTAAATCATGTTTCCATCATTTATTCTGATTTCAATAAAATAATTGTATTACAATGATACAAATATTTTACTTTTTAAAATATTTGTTTGAAAAATTACTGTATTAATGTAAAGATAGTCATCAATATATAAATAATTGGAATTAATTCCATAAAAATCAATTTATGGTGCATGGTGGCAGTAATTCGAAATTTTGCAATTAACATAAAAATTAAAACGTTTATATATTAAAATATATATATATATATATATATATATATATATATATATTTTAATATATAAACATATATATTAATACACACACATATATATATATATATATATATATATATATTTTTTTTTTTTTTTTTAAATATAAAAACGTATATATTAATATATATATATATATATATATATATATATATAAATAAAGCTTAAATGACTGTAAACAAAATATGTTTTCTTTGATTTGAGGTGGAATATGACTCATGAGACCTTTGTCAATTAAGGAAAAGGAAATCATTGAAAATGTGGCAGTAATATATTAGTAGACCTCTTGCTAGGAGTCATCCATAAAATATATGCATACAGTTCTGATTGATAATTCATTAAATCATGCCATTATTTCTATAATGCATTTTTTTTCTAGCGACACATTTGCTCTACATTGAAATGCAATGTTGGGTTATTCTATTCCAGTGTTGTGGCATTTATAAGTGGAAAATATTGCAATTGTAATAGTGGCATTAACAATATTTTTAGCTATCAGCGCATCTTCAAATAATCGTTTTTGCTCATTCCATTGAAATGTCCTGATGTTCTTGACGTTGTTTTGTCAGGGAAGAAAGTTCTCAGGGTGCGTTTGTAATAATAAACCAATCAAACCACCATAAAGTCACTAAATTACAGGGATTTATGTATTATGCTTCTTTTTGTAATCCACTGTAATGTATCATAATACGACTGGGGTTTGATTTCAAGGGACTTATAAGAGCAGACTAAATAGTATTATAGGAAATGGTGGCACTTTTGTATACTACGCATTCCTCCTTTTTTCATTTATTGTAATTTTTTTTTATTTGATTTATTTAAGATGAATTCCAATGAGGAGATTGTCACATGCTGCAAACAATGTTTTAATTTATGCTTTAAAATGTAATTTATCTATTGCAGTTTTTTATTATGACGCGAAACAATCAGTTTTATTTGATGTGTTTTTGAAATGTATGTTTTATAACATACGGTTTGACTAAAAATGTGCTGCAGGTATAGAGAGTTGACTGAACACTATCCGTCTGAGCTTCATGAAGTGACATGCAAATGTTATGTGAAAATCATCTGTAATCTCAATATTCCACTGTAGTGTCGTACTCTAACATTATGGTTTTTCAGGATGGATTCAATGCAGTATAGTCAAAATAAAATGTATACCCTTGTTGTGTGAAAACGAGTTCAGTTTTGGTCACAATTTGCCTAATAGTATTTATAAAACTCTTCATTTATCCTAAAATGGTTAAGGAAATTCATTTTATTCATTTAATATGTTAAATGGCATGCTTTCGCTAGAAGACCCAGATTAAAACTTGCCAATCAACATTCATAACCAGATTGTCTTGTTACAAATCCATCATTACAGCATGTGAATCAGAGTATAGTTTCATATGTCCGTAACACAACCTTAAATGCTTTTTTTATGCAATTTAAAGGGTTAGTTCACCCAAAAATGAAAATGAATGAATTACTCTCGTTCCACACCCGTAAGATCTTCGACATCTTCGGAACGCAAATGAAGATATTTTTTTTTGAGATCTGATGTCTTTCAGATGCCCAGAAAGCAAAACAAAAGATTCATAAAGCTTTGTTTTGAAATCACTAGATATTGTTCAACTTTTGGTGTATAAAAAGTATTCTCGTCGCTTTCTAATATTAAGGTTGAACCATTGTACTCACATGAACTGTTTTAAATATGTTTTAGTAGCTTTCTGGGCATTGAAAGTTACCTTGCTGGCAATAGAGGACTCACAAAGTTATCGGATTTTTTTGAGTTCCGAAGATGAACGAAAGTCTCGTTATAGTAATTAATGACAGAATTTTCATTTAGGGGTGAACTAACCTTTTAAAATTAACAAATGAACAGGATTTACATTTAAGTTATATATTAATATATTAATAAATTGTTTGCTTCTTGAACGGCCTATACAGGGAGTGCAGAAATATTAGGCAAGTTGTATTTTTGAGGATTAATTTTATTATTGAACAACAACCATGTTCTCAATGAACACAAAAAAACTCATTAATATCAAAGCTGAATATTTTTGGAATTTTTAGTTTTAGCTATTTTAGGGGGATATCTGTGTGTGCAGGTGACTATTACTGTGCATAATTATTAGGAACCTTAACAAAAAACAAATTTATACCCATTTCAATTATTTATTTTTACCAGTGAAACCAATATAACGTCTCAACATTCACAAATATACATTTCTGACATTCAAAAACCAAACAAAAACAAATCAGTGACCAATATAGCCACCTTTCTTTGCAAGGACACTCAAAAGCCTGCCATCCATGGATTCTGTCAGTGTTTTGATCTGTTCACCATCAACATTGCGTGCAGCAGCAACCACAGCCTCCCAGACACTGTTCAGAGAGGTGTACTGTTTTCCCTCCTTGTAAATCGCACATTTGATGATGGACCACAGGTTCTCAATGGGGTTCAGATCAGGTGAACAAGGAGGCCATATCATTAGATTTTCTTCTTTTATACCCTTTCTTGCCAGCCACGCTGTGGAGTACTTGGACGCGTGTGATGGAGCATTGTCCTGCATGAAAATCATGTTTTTCTTGAAGGATGTAGACTTCTTCCTGTACCACTGCTTGAAGAAGGTGTCTTCCAGAAACTGGCAGTAGGACTGGGAGTTGAGCTTAACTCCATCCTCAACCCGAAAAGGCCCCACAAGCTCATCTTTGATGAGACCAGCCCAAACCAGTACTCCACCTCCACCTTGCTGGCGTCTGAGTCGGACTGGAGCTCTCTGCCCTTTACCAATCCAGCCACGGGCCCATCCATCTGGCCCATCAAGACTCACTCTCATTTCATCAGTCCATAAAACCTTAGAAAAATCAGTCTTGAGATATTTCTTGGCCCAGTCTTGACGTTTCAGCTTGTGTGTCTTGTTCAGTGGTGGTCGACTTTCTGCCTTTCTTACCTTGGCCATGTCTCTGAGTATTGCACACCTTGTGCTTTTGGGCACTCCAGTGATGTTGCAGCTCTGAAATATGGCCAAACTGGTGGCAAGTGGCATCTTGGCAGCTGCACGCTTGACTTTTCTCAGTTCACGGGCAGTTATTTTGCGCCTTGGTTTTTCCACACGCTTCTTGCGACCCTGTTGACTATTTTGAATGAAACGCTTGATTGTTCGATGATCGCGCTTCAGAAGCTTGGCTATTTTAAGACTTCTGCATCCCTCTGCAATATATCTCACTATTTTTGACTTTTCTGAGTCTGTCAAGTCCTTCTTTTGACCCATTTTGCCAAAGGAAAGGAAGTTGCCTAATAATTATGCACACCTGATATAGGGTGTTGATGTCATTAGACCACACCCCTTCTCATTACAGAGATGCACATCACCTAATATGCTTAATTGGTAGTAGGCTTTCCAGCCTATACAGCTTGGAGTAAGACAACATGCATAACGAGGATGATGTGGTCAAAATACTCATTTGCCTAATAATTCTGCACTCCCTGTATACACAAGTTTTATTCAAGTTTTTGGTCAGTAAGGTTTTAGGTACCACTTTGCAATAAGGTCTCATTTGTTATCAGTTTTATCATGACAACTCTCAGAAGACTGTTAGCACGGCAAAGGATATGACAATGTCAATGTATGAAATGGGTCATAGAAAGAATCTTGCCCAAGTATGAACAGACGGACAGTCATGCTGACAAAGATCCAGGAATAGCCGAGGAACTGGACCAAGTTGAACATAAAGAGAAAACCTTTTTTCAAGCCATACGAACCTTTGGTTTTGGCGAAATAGATCTGTTTTTATGCTGCTGCTGAACTGCTGAATGATTCCTGCGGCTGATTATCGCTTGCTACTGCCAATACAATCAATAACCCATAGCAGATCTATACAGGTGGAGCTAGGGAAGGTGGAGGGTTCTAGAGGAACTCTGAAGTGCACTGGAAACTGCTATAGTGAATGTTAAATGTGTGTGCAACAAGCCCATTGGCTACAGATGTGACATGGACCAATCAGCTTGTATCAGTAGTTAACACTGTAATTATTATGAGCTTGCACCATCTAGAGTTTCATGACAGAAATAGATATGTAATAACCAACAATGGCCAATACTATATATCTACTTTGTTCATGTTAGTAAAAAAAAATCCAGCTGTTCGTTGTTCATGTTAGTTCACGGTGCATTAACTAATATTAACAAATACAACATTTGATTTTAATAATGTAGTAAATGTTGAAATTAACATTAAGATTAATAAATGCTGTACAAGTATTGTTCATTGTATTTAAAGTATGAAAACTTGCAAAGTGTTACTGATTTTTTTTTATGTTTATGTAAGCATGTCTTTTATTCTCACCAAGGTTGCTTTTATTTAATCAAAAATACAGTAAAAACTCTAATACTGTGAAATATTGCAATATAAAATAACGTTTCTATTTTAGTATGTTTTCAATTGATCACTAATGCAACACTGTCAATTTTTGGAGGATGATGGCATTATGAAATGTCTTTTTTAGTTTAATGAATAATATGAAAGTGATATTGAGGACTGACGAAGTTGATTATTAGTAAAAAGTATGCATATTTCTTTTGAATATTTCCATTAGAGATAAAAATAACATAAAATCAAAGCAACATATTGAAATTCACTTAATTGTGATATAGCAATATGATTTCCATCTATACATTGTGAGTTTTATTTTAGCCAGAATCAAGACATATATGATGGAATATATATGGATTACAGGAATGAACACTCTGGCATGAATAAAGAGTCCCTGCACCTGCTTCTCCGTCAGTCATATTCACAGCAGAACTCAGTGCCTGATTCATTAAGTTCTTCACGGCCGAGTGCGTGGAGTTAAACACGCTCTGACACATGCATCAAACCTCCTAATGTAGGCTGATGTGTCGGACATGGACTATTTCAGCACAGATCCGATTTCCACCAAGGAAACAAGGCTCATAAAATGTTTAGAGCTAATTGCGGCTGTCCTCTTGGCAAATTAGTACGTTGTCATTTTGTTTTCATTCAAGTTCACATCTGTGGCTTTGTACTACGGATGCATATATATATATATATATATATATATATATATATATATACTAATATTAGAGTATTAGTATATATTATATTTTATATATATATATATATATATATATATATATATATATATATATATATATATTCATTACAGTTACATCTGAAAAGTGTTTTACCAAAGTGATTACTTTGAGTTTTAATGTCATTTAAACAGCGATTGGTGATTCTCTGACTCTGACCGTCTGAAAAAGACGAGTTCAGTTTCATGTTTTCCACTGTTTTCATGTTTTGTGAGTCATTTTATAATTGTAAAAAAGGTCTCTGCATCTTTTTCTCATATTTGTGAGTTTGCATTTCACATTTCTGACTTTTTTTCTCAGAATTGCGAGATTTTAAACTCACAATTGCAAGTTATAAAGTCAGAATTGGGAGATATAAACTTGCAATACTGAATTTTTTTCTTGCAATTGTGAATTCAGTATGTGAGTTTATATCTCATATTTCTGACTTTTCTCAATATTGCAATTTTATATCAGTATTTATAAAATTGTTCAAAATAATAAAAAAAAAGGTAATTGCAAGTTTTTATCTCATAATTCTGACTTTATAACTCGCAATTGCAACTTTATATCACACAATCCTGAGGGAAAAAGTCAGAATTGTGAGATAAAAACTTGCAATGACCTTTTTTGTGTTTGTTCCACACTTATTAGTATTCCAAAGTATTCTAAAGTATTTAGATTAAGTTACTAAACTTGAGTCATGTAACGAAATACATTACAAATAACTTTTAGCATGTATTTTGTGTATATATATATATATATATATATATATATATATATAATTTTATATATATTTATTTATTTGTCTGTGATATCATTGTAGTTTCACAAAATTGTAATCTTTGAGTAACTTCTTTCTAGAATTAAAATGGTCAGCCTTTCTTTCTAGATACTTCCTGGGATGCTTTGCGAACAGTATTGAAGAAGTTGTATGCTGCACATCTTGGCGCTGGTTCCCCTTCACTATCCTTTGAAACCCATGTATAAATAATAATATATATATATTTTTTTATATTTTATCAATTAACTAAATAACTAACTAACAATAGTTTATATATATATATATATATATATATATATATATATATACACACACACTAAATTAAATTGATTAAATACGGAAAAAAACAATGCGTTAAAATTTTTAACTCATTTAACGCACTTGCCCCGCCCCCAGACCTACGTAAGGAATCTGACATTTCAAACTAAACTGTTTTGAATAGGCCTAGTAGTTATATAATTCCGTGATTCGTGTAATAATTAGTAGTATAGCCTCAGTCAGTCAGTGTGAGGGGGTCAAGAAACAATAACAAAGCCGTTTTCAACATATATTAGGCATATGATTATTAAATGCACTTGTGGTGAATTCATTTTTATAAACTTGGCATAAGCCGAGCTTTCTGGAAGGGGGGAGAAAGTGATGAAGATTACAAGGAGCAATTTTTAAGATATTGTCCAATTGTTTGGCCTTCAAACGTCTTAAAATGCATATATGTAGATCAGAGAAATCGACATTTTAAGAAGTTAATATAGTGTTATTTTAGACACAAAACTTCACTCCTGATTGAATCAGCTGTTTGAACGAATGGAATAGACATTTCACGCCACCTACTGGCAGTTTTACTTTCTTAATTATTATATATATAATTAAGTATATATATATATATATATATATATATATATATATATATATATTATATATATATATATATATATATATATATAAATAATATGTAGAGTATAATTTCATTTAAAATCATATTTACATATAAAGAAAAAAAGATATAGTTCACACAAAAAAAATAAAATTCAGTCATCAAAAGTTTGTGTAATAAATTCTATATTGAATCAAATAAAATATTTCTTTCTGAATCTACTTTTTCTAATGTTTATTTTCTTTTACACAGTTATGACTGCCAGATTTGGTGTGTAATTAATTAATGAACATCATGTAATTAATTAGATTAATTTTTTTAATTGCTTCAGACATATATATATATATACATAGCATGAGTACAGTATATATGTTGATGTCATATTAACTGACTTTATTTTTGCCATATATAGATTTTATTATTTTACCATACAAACACAGACTTTCAATCTTAAACTGTGAAAATCATTACAAAAATATGAATTAGCCTATTATATGTTTAAAAAACTATACGATGATCTAAAAAAAAAAGCCTTGAATATTAAGTATTGTTAAAAATATTATATACATTTTTTAGCATCATTTCCATCAACAATTTTACCACAACCTTTTTCAAAAGTTAGTGTACTTTTTTTTTTTTTTTTACCAAGGTGCCAATAGTATAAAGGAGCATGCTTGAAATTAAATATTAAATGTGATTTGTACGTTTTGTCAAAATGTTTCTTATTATTATTGGTAACACTTTCCAGTTAGGTCTTATTTGTTAACAACTGTTAATGTATTAATTAACATCTTTTACTGTATGTATAATAAAGATACAGTTATTCGTTGTTCATGCAAGTTCATAGTGCATTAATTAATTAGCAAACAACTACAAATTTTGATTTTAATAATAAGTAAATGTAGAAAATAGCATTAACTAAGAATAATAAATGCTGTAGAAGTATTGTTCATTCTATTAACTAAAGTAGTGAACCAATTGTAAATAAAAAGATATAAAATATGTATATATTGTATATAACGTTCATGACTTTCAAACAGAATTCTCTCATGATGGATCATTACGTATCAGTATCCGCTGACATTGTTTGTGTGCAAATTCAATAAACAAGTGAAGTGTGAAAAGCATTTAATAAAGAACTCCATAACTACATAATGAAATTCAGGTACACTGAGCAACTTTTTTTTTTTTTTTTTTTTTTTTTTTTTTTACCTGAATTGACCATATATATATATATATATATATATATATATATATATATATATATATATATATATATACACTCTGTCAGTGGGTGAAAAATCCCGTCCTGACAGAAATCAACCCAGTAAGAGTATATGAGAGTATAAAAATGATACCGGAGAATGTTTTGCCTATGGTCATACTTCATATCTGCCACTTTATCTCTCAGTGTAGTGGATTAACCAGCTGCCTAACACCAATCCTCACCTTCAGGAATGACACGAGAGTTCCCAGAGGAGCGCTCTTGCAGACTGCTCGTCTAATTGGAGGACATGAAGGTCTCGCTCATTCTCTTGTCAGTGCTATCTAAGTGGATTCACACTAGAGCCGAGAAATCAGTCTCTGGCAGAATGTGACGCACTCGTCGCCTCGTGGATTTCTGAAGTTTCTAACGAGAGCCGCGCTGCCGTCTGAAACGGAGGCATTATTCATGCAATCACGAGAGACCCCGCCGAGCTTGTGTAATAGGATTAAGGCTGACACGGCTGTAGTTTTTTAAGGCTCAGGGCAGGTGTTGATAAGCTCAGGAGTAATAACCGCCCGCACCTGTTCGACTCATTATGGCGCACTACTGATGTGTCCAGTAATGAGACTGATAATGGCCATTAGAAGAGTCGGTGTGGGTGTGAAATGAGTCACGATGAGGATTCCTTATTAATGGGAGAATGGTGAGTTTCTATGTTCGTGAAACATACTCTCGAGTTCAACAATAAACAGGATTTTATTATCATTCAACACTCATAGAGCTCAATTGAAACAAAAATATCACGTGTTTTACGCTTTATTTCTTATCACAGTTTCAGCTGTAGAAATACGTGACACACAAAAAGAATAACAGAAGTGCAACTTGGATTAAGTAAAGCATTAATAATCGTCATTCCTGTTAGCACTCAACTACTAATAAATATGTCAAACAAATATGAATCATGAGATAATATAAAGCAGATGGCAAGATATGAAAGGGATTTGTAACAAAGTCTTGATGTTTTACATTAGCTTTCATGTTTTCACACAGTTTCAGTTTAACACACATATGAGAGTCTACGCTCGAAGAAAAGTCAGAAAACATCGTGTTAAAATTGGGAAGAATTGTGAACTTTTCCGTTTGAATTTTTCACAGGTGTTACCGCACGGAAATGTCCGTACATTTTTTTCCCACATATTTTTCCTTGCAGTGCACATGAGATACTTCATTTTTACACCACAGAACCATTTAAAATGACTTGTTAAATTAAAAATTGGGCTAAATGGTGACAGTTCCATGACCTCAGGTTTACTTTCCCCTTTTAAACGTGTAAATTTGAACCAAAAACGCTAATTCTGAAAGATAACTATCCACATGTAAAATAATTTATATACCATAAAAATATATTGCAATTTTAACGACACTGTCTTCGCTCTTCCAAGCTAACCTTTTTTAGAGTTGCACCCAAGGGAGCTGGATGAGCCTATGCGATCCAGCCTTCCCCCGAAACAGCCGGACAGGCTTTTGCTCCGGGTTGACATGAGAAGATCTATAAGGCGATTTCTCTGCGTCTCAAATCCATCAGGGGGATTGGTGTCCTCCGCTGGAGGTGCTTCTTCCTCTCTGTCCCTCTCCCAGAATGTGGAAGCGGGACTCTGCTCCAGCACGGGGTTGCTTTCTTCATAATCTGCGGATCTCTCGGAAGCCTCTTCTGTGGCCAGGACCTCCTCAAACTGCTGCAACAAGCTCTAGTCGAGCAACAAAGTGTAAAGTCAATTGAGTAATAGCCTTTCCATTGAAATATTTTCTTGAACTCTGTAGAATGTCTTTGCATGCTTAAGCAGATAACTCTTAAAATATAAAGGTCCCAAAAGGTGGTTTTCACAATGATGCCATGTAACCATTTTGGGTTCCTCAAAGAACCTTTGACTGAACAGTTCTTGGTAGCGCTTTGTTTCGCTACTAACGATTACTACGTGTCAACTAACTCTCATTAGAGTATTAGTAGACTGTCTTCTTAATATCTGCACTTTATTTGGAGGATCCCAGCAGACTATAAGTAACTTTGCGATTACCTCAACTTATTCTACTAACCCGAATAACTAAATGCCTGAAGTGGACCATCGAAATAAAGTACAACCCAGTTCTTTTGAGTCTTTTTGGGAAGGTTCCATGGGTTCTTCATGGAACCATAGATACCAATAAAGACTTTCTTGCCTGTTTAGCTCATTCAATTCCAGGCATTGGCAGGTCAACAGATCTAAACCATCTAGCAAGTGCAGGGAAGGGATTCAAAGCAGAAATACCTTCAGCTTGGCCATGTTGGTGACGGAACTGTGTCTGCTCGTCGTATGCGCTTGTACATCCATCTGGTGCCAAACCAGGACCAGTAGTCCTGTGAGAATTAGTCCTCTGATCATCTCTGGGTTGCTGGAGCTTTCCCTCTGAACTGGCCGTCTGCCTGCTTCGCTCTTATACAGGGACAGTCGACTGTCAGTAGCTCATCTTTTGTAAACTGTGCGAAGTGCATTCTGACACTTCGTCTCTGATAACGTGCCTGGACTAGATTTCCTTTTAAGTGGCTGTTTGGTGCAGTGTGAGGTGCCTTGGTGGAGAAGTTCTGATCTGTGGTGGTTCCGGTAACTCAGAAACAGTGACCTCAGGCATCATCGGGAATGCATCCACCGCACAAGTGTCTCACATGGTTCCGGTATCACCTCAGAACTGATACAAAAGACAACTAAGTATACCAATAGGGGTTTAAAGCAGATGGTGGTCTATATATAGCCCAATGAGGTTGACCGAAAAGATGACTTTATGGAAAAAGAGTCTATTTTTAATTATTAATGCATCGCATTATTTTATATGAAAAAGTTAGGAATTGTATTTTATTGACAAAATATTTTCGTTTTTTGATTAGATGAGATAACAGTCATATGGTCATGTGACAATGTGTCGCACCTATGGGGCATGTTGTCACATTTCACTTCCATTCTTTGTATAGATTGTATTAATGAAACAGCCTCATAATTATACTATGCATGTGTGAAATTAATGTGGAAGAAAAAAAAAAAGTCAAAAAGTGTTAAAACTAAACTCAACTAATTTCTCTAAACTGGTTTAATAGACACATTTTAACACAGATGGCAATCTAAAATCTAGAGTGAAAGTAAGTTTCAGTGCCAAACAGGATGATTTACAGGTTTAGAATTTGTTATTTCTAATAACTAAACCAAAAGAATTTGTTTTTGAAGAAATATAATGGTTATGAGACCATAAGTAGTGACTGCGAATATTTGACTAAATATTTATTTGAAGAATTGACAACAAATATTATTTACTGTGAAAGGCAATATCCATAAATATGCAGTATGATATAATATAATATAACATAATTAAACAAGCCATCTTCCATGATGTATCTGTATTTAAAATTTATTTAAAAATAAAACAATTAAAACAAACAATTCAGGAAAAAGAAAAAAAAAAATGCAATGTACAAGAAAATATCAAACCATAAAGTTTTGGCCACAAAAAAAAAAAATTGTAATTAATGATTTGCTATGTATAAAACATGTGACAACTTGCCCCGACATGGCAATTTTAGTTTGGAGGACAACCTTATATGCAAATTGTGGAAAAGCAGCTTTACATTAATAATTGGCGAATAATTTTGGCTGCACAGCAGCTCCCAAAGAAAATGTCATTGTCCAGATTATTCTATATATTATTGATTCATTCCGTTGCAAATATCAGTAGTTATTAGTCTAGTTAATTTATGCATATCAGCACTGGAGAAAACTGTGACGTAATCGTCCGGCTCAGCTCAGTTCACATACAACGACACCAAAAACACTGCTGAATATCAAGCAAACTTTTGGCTTATAATTAAACAGAATTCCGTTTCCCCCTATTTATTAACAACTTCAGCTGCAAGACTATTTATTCTAAATTTCACCGCCAAACCTTGTGACAACATAGGCTTTAACACTTAATCATAGTCAGGATTATGACCTTGAGTAGTGTGAAGTGACGTCGCTCTCCGTGGTGCTGAAACCGGTTGCATTGATAACGTTGCATTGATAACAACTCCCTGAGGATAGACTCAAGGGACAGTTTGATTACTGGAACTACGTTGTCGTTGTCAGGCAAATTACTGTTTATCCTCATACTATAGTACTTGTAAAGAACTATATATTCCTGTACAGTGACCTTGAGCTTGGGAAAGGCATTTAATAAATAAAAAAAATTATAATTATCCTATTAAAGAATGTATTGTGAAAACACTTTCTGCATTTACATGCATGAGTTCTTATAGAAATAAAGCAATTGAGAATGAAAGATGTCCAAAACCAAGGCATTTGTAAACATTTATTGAATATTAAAGAGGGCACGTACAACTGATTTGACCAACAATTAAATTAAAGACATATATAAATATATAACTCCACTATTTAAATAATTTAATAAATATCTAAATAAATATGGTTAAGAACAATTGTTGGAGTCTGTCACAAATAATAACACTGTCAAAATATTTTTTCAGGGAACATCTAAATTTAAGTTATGATTGAATCAACCTGCATATATTAGGTTACACCAACAAAAGTCATTGTAAGGTCAGATCAAGTAAAGTAACAATTGCACAGTTTCAATGTTTACAGTGTAGAAGTTTCTAATCATTAAGACTTCACTTCTTCTTTAGACCTGAAAAAAAGAGAAAAATAGAGGCTTATACATCACATTGAGTCAGTATATTAAGGGATCGAGAAAATGCACGTGTTTTCCTATGAACTATAGCTTTGTGATATAGAAATCATTTCATTACCTGACCGCCTGACAGTGTTACATCCCAGGGACGACATGGAACCGATTCTGTCCAGTTTGCTCCCGAAACACCCGGAGTATCGCTTGGAATCCTGTCGGACTGTCCTCAAGTTCCGAGCAGACAGATAATCTCTCATGTCGGTCTTCGGATGAGGTCCAACGAGGGTTTCTTCAAGATTTGCTAGCCCTTCTCCCACTTTTGACTGTATCTGTTCTTGAGAAGAACCAGGAATGGACTCTTCCAGTCGCTGTAGAAGAAGCTGAAAGGGCCGAATCATTATTCACTGTGGAAGCATTAATAAGCAACTTTTCCCCCTCTTATTCCTATATATTTGGTCTTACCTTTAAGACATCCATGTCCTCCGTGGTTAAGGCTGTGTTTTGCAGCGGGAATGCGCCCGTGAGCTGAGCGCTGAAGAGTAAGAGAAAGCCGAGAAGAGGAATGTCAAGCGACTTCATGTTTCCTGATCTTTGTGCTGTTCTTCTCTGTGTCGTTGTCTGTATACGCTCAGTTGAGCCTCAAGCTCTTTTTATACCTAAAACTTTGACATGCCAGTAATGTGAGGAATGGCTGCAGCATTCCGACACCTCGGTCTGATAAAGGCTGCTGTCGGAAATGAGTCCTTTAAAGCTTATAGATGAGTCCAAATGGGCCATACAAGTGACAGAAACTCCTTAATGATTACATACTCTCTTCCCTGAAATCATTCTCATCAAGTGTCTTGTATGGCACTTTAAAGCAAGTTACAGTAAGCTGCATGAAGGTTTTATGATAAGACTTTATCTAACTCATGGGTCTTCAACCGCGGCAGTATTGCAGGGGGTCCGTCAATCAATGTTTAAAAAAAATAAAACAAAGTCAAATTTAAATAAAATAAATTTGATTTTACAAATAGGCTTTAATAAAACCCTCACGTGATCTCATGAAACTGTCAACAGACTATAGAAAACGCTACTGGATAATAATTTATATACAATTTAGCTCGCCAGAATGGATCGTTTGTAACACAGCTTAAAGTTCAGGTAAATGTATAATCGTGACAGTAAAATTAAAACGTGAAGTTCTGTTTAAACTTAAAGGCCGGGACACACCAACCCGACGTCCAAGAACTAGCGGCGACGGAAGCCGACGGTGTTGTCGCTCATGTCGGCGGAAAAATATGAGCTTGAACACCGAAAGAATTTAAGACGTCTGCATATAAATGAGATGACTGTCTATTGAAGCAGATATATTTGTCTATATTCGTCATTCAAAAAGGGAAAGCGAAACCAAGACTGAAGTACACAAACCATAAACAAAGCAGCGCTTGATTACCGTTTTCAATATCAGTCATGCTGATCACGTGCAGGGGCGGATTTAGTGATTTGGGGGCCCCAGGCAAAACACAGGAATGGGCCCCTGATTGCACACATTTAAACTTGAGGTTTCTTTCATTGTTGTGATGCTTGCTGCTGCATGGCGGTGTCCCATAGTTGTGTCCGTTTTTTTGTTTGTTTGTTTGTTTGTTTGTTTGTTTTTAGATTTTTCGTGTTCATGTTATAATGGTTTTCTTATGGAAGCCTGTTTCCACCACTGAAAAAAAGATTATTGCGACTTATCTCAGAATTCTGACTTTTTTTTCCCTCCGAATTCTGACTTTATATCTCACAATTCTGTGAAAAAAAGTAAAAATTCTAAGTTAAAAAGTCGCAATAATCATTTTTTTTTCAGTGGCGGAAACAGGCTTCCATACTTTCTTCATAATGTAGATGTTCACATATAAACGGGTTATAACAGTATTAGAGTAGTTTGGACACTAGCTGGTACTTTGGGGTAATTTTCACTGCACAGTTGTTTACACAGCGCAGGGCTGTCTAATTCTTTAATATATATATATATATATATATATATATATATATATATATATATATATATATTATTATTATTATTATTATTTATTTTAATTACAGATTTAAATTAAACTGAAGGAAATTGTACATTTACATGCTTAAGAATTATTTCAACGAAAAATTAAGTGTGCCTGTATGGAAATGTATATTATTTCTTTTATGTATTTTAATTTTACTGGTAATCACATGAAGGCATAAACCATTTATTTTCTATTCCAATGTAAATAATACTTTAAAAAAACTTTAATTTTTATACATTCGCTAAACAGAGGTTTACTGTTAAAATTAGACATACACTACTGTTAAAAAGTATAAACAAACTTTAATTTGAGGGGTTGCCTTGAAGATCTTTTTTTTCTGTGTGTGTTTCTCACAAATGAAACGGTAAATGCTCACGATTTCCGTGATGCAGAAAACGCGGACGGAATCGCGGAATCCATTCATAAAATCGGAATTTACTGTTTAACGTGGAATGTTACGTAATTTTTCGAATTTTGGATGAATACATCAAATGCAGGTGCAAATACTATTTAAACATGAATACTTTATGTTTTGTGTCTCTGAATGAATTGTTCAGACGAGCAGCGCGAGCATCGCGCTTGATTCAGTAAATCGCGTGCCTGCGCCATTCATTCCTGACATTCCGCGTTACACAGTAATTCCCCTTTTATGAATGGATTCCGCGATTCTGTCCGCGTTTTCTGCATCGCTGAAACCATGTCCCTGCATTTTCTGCCAGAAGCGCGTTCAACGCGGACACGTAGACGGTTGTCCTGTATATATAAACAAGGCATTTTAGGGGGCCCTTAGCTTTCGGGGGCCCAAGGCAGACGGCTACCTTTGCCTAATGGTTAAGTCCGCCCCTGATCACGTGCTTTATTGCGCTCCGCTCATGTTATTATGAAAATATTCGTGGATTCGAGCGCTCAGGTCAGATGACGTGAAATTAGAACAAGCTTCTGCTATTTGCTTGCTTTCATAACTTTTGCTTTATATTCTCGTGAACTGACTCGTTTGCTAAACTGAACAGCCAATCAGAGTTCTCTCTCTCTCTCACCGACGGCCCGACGCCCGAAAAACACCCGATGAGGACCAGCCGACGGTGAGGAACACACTGAGAAAAACTTAGTCGGCCGACCATCGGCTCGGTGTTTTTCGGGCTTTAAGTTGAAGTTCAGAAAAATGTATAATTGTCCACCTGACAATAAAATTGAAATGCATGAAACTGCAAATCTAGTAAAATAATTGTGATTAAGACAAATAAATTGTGATTTTAATTGCTACATGTTTGTTATGACGCATAAATCTCTTTAACAATGAAAATATAGCCTACAGACAACGTACAACAACATACACTGTTAAAAAATTACTGTAATTTTTACAGTATAATACTGGCAGCAGGGTTGCCAGCCAGTTACTGTAAATTTTACAGTAGTGTTACTGCAATTTAATTTGCAGAATTTCCCTGTATTCTCTGATTACAGTAAATAACTGTATTTTTTAAATTATGAAGGGTCAATTTACAGCAATATTCTGTAAATTTAAGTCAAACCCCAGAATGCATTGCAGTTTACAGCAATATGCTGTATTATTAAAAAACAGCCATCGGCTGTAAAATAATGCTGTAATTTTTACAGCAATTCATTACAGTGTAGTTCTAATCTATATTGTCTCAACATAATATTACTATCGTAATATGATTGATTTCTATTAACATCAGAGGCTGTTTGACACATTTTGTGTGGGGGGGTCCCTGCTCCGTGTCTCGCTCATCTAAGGGGTCCTTGCCTGAAAAACGTTGAAGACCCCCGACCTAACTGGTAACAATTAGTTAATGTATTGACTAACATGAACTAATACATTTGTTACTGTATTGACTAATCTTTGTTAACGTCAGTTAATGAAAATACAGTTGGTCCACAGTGCATTAACTAATGTTAACAAGATTTTAATAATGTATTAGTAAACGTTAAAATTAACATTAACAAAGATTAATTAATGCTGTCGAAGTGCAGTTCATTATTAGTTAACTTAGGTAGTTAACTAATGTAAACTAATGAAACTTATTGTAAAGCGTTACCATCTAACTTAATAATAATGGTTGCACTTTATTATACAGTACATGTACTAACATGTACTTACAGTGTACTTACCTAAAAGTACTGGATAACATAAGGTAACTACATGGGTTAAGGTCAGGGGTAGGGGTAGGTTCAGGGTTAGTACCTTGTTATCACCCAGTTATTGCAATCACTAACTACATAGTGTACATGGGGAACAGGACTGTAAAATAAAGTGCTACCAAAATGATTACTATGTCACTAACAAACACTGCACTGTTAAAAAAAAATTACTGTAAATTTTACAGTATAATACTGGCAGCAGGGTTGACAGCCAGTTACTGTAAAATTTACAGTAGTGTTACGGTAATTTAATTTACACAATTCCCCTGTATTCTCTGATTACAGCAAATAACTAGTTTTTTAATTACGAAGGGTCAATTTACAGCAATATTCTGTAAATTTGAGTCAAACCAACACGTGACCCCAGAATTCATTTCAGTTTACAGCAATATGCTGTATTATTAAAAAAAACAGCCTGCGGCTGTTTTTACAGTAATTCATTACAGTGTGTATATGCTTAAGTGAGCAGTTAATATATGCTGAAATATATTAATCAAAGTTGCAACTTGTACATAGAGAACAATAAGCAACAAAACACTCTCAAATATATTGGTTAGGTATAAGGAGCTTTTCTTTGCTAATCGTACAGTTTTGTACGAATCTACGGAGGCCTGCACATGACAAAAATAAGTAAATCGTGCGCACGATTTATCCTACTATCCTGCATGTCATGTGCGGGGATCCGTGAGAATCAAATCGTACAATTGCCTGTTTGTAAAATAGCTTTCTCACGAGATTGGGTTAACTTTGTAATGACCTTATTAATTTTTGGATGCATGCACATTTGGACCACTTATTGCTATGTGGAAATATTGTCTACTAGAAAGAAACCCTTTCCACATTTCTGGGTTTCTCAGAAGCGGAAGACGTCACAGTGGTTAAAATTCCATAAGCGGTGAATGAGAGACCACATTAAATATATATATTTTTTTGTGTTCCCATTTGATCAAATAGCAAAAACAAACTCAACATCAATGTTTTCACAATTTTCAAAAAGAGGAAAAAACAGAGAGATTGATTGTCAGTCAGAAGAGAGAAAATATACACTGTTAAAAAAATACTGTAAACTTTACAGTATGATACTGGCAGCAGGGTTGCCAGCCAGTTACTGTAAAATTTACAGCAGTACTGTAATTTAATTTACAGAATTTCCCTGTATTCTCTGATTACAGTAAATAACTGTATTTTTTAAAATTATGAAAGGTCAATTTACAGCAATATTCTGTAAATTTGAGTCAAACCAACATGTGACCCCAGAATGCATTGGAGTGTACAGCAATATGCTGTATTATTAAAAAACAGCCAGCAGCTGTAAAATAATGCTGTAATTTTTACAGCAATTCATTACAGTGTACTCTATTTGTATTAGAAACACCCTCACAGCAGCGTTAACAAGTTTTTTTTAATTTGATGAAAAGGTAATATAACAATATAGTGTTTATAAATGTACTTAGACTTTTTTAAAAATTACAATAAAAAAAAACATTGCAAGATTTACGTAATGTGTCATCAGTCCGTGAAAAGGGTTAGACCCTTAAGACTGTGGTATATCTGATATGGAATTGGATCTCTGCCAAATTTTTGCGCGCATGCAAGATCATAATTTGAGCTCGCAAAAGGGCATTTCGTTGTCAAGCCAGCCAATCAGAATTTAGCAGCCTCATCTCTGATTGGCTGGAATTTTGGCACATTGTAACGCTGGTTTGTGTTGAGCAGGCGAGCGGCGGGCTTAGGGAGCGCGCAGGGCGGGAATCAGGAGCGCGAGCAACTGAAACCTCGCACGTGCGAAAGAGAATGTCCGCGCACATCCAAATAAACTTCTTTGAAATACAAAACTGATTTTCGTTCGCTCGAAATATTTTCTTATTTGCGAGACGAAGATTTTCTCCTCAACTCAGTTCACGTTCCTTTTGCACGCTCAAAATATGATCTTGCGCACGCAAAAATTTGGCAGAGATCCAATTCCATATCAGATAGGGGAAGAAAGCAATTATAAACCTAAATAATGTTTATAAATGACAGCTGGGTGTAATGTGTTTTATATCAAGTGATAAAAGCCATCATTAAGTCAGTAGTAAAATATATGTCGGTCATATCTTCAAATATTTGCATAAGCATACAGTTTAGTGAGGAATTTATTAGGTGTAGGCTTATGCATATTGGACAATGAAACTGAAACACCTGGTTTTAGACCACAATATTTTAGTAGTACACTGTAATGAATTACTGTAAAAATTACAGCATTATTTTACAGCCGCTGGCTGTTTTTTAATAATACAGCATATTGCTGTAAACTGCAATGCATTCTGGGGTCACATGTTGGTTTTGACTCAAATTTACAGAATATTGCTGTAATTCGACCCTTTGTCATTTTAAAAAAAAATACAGTTATTTACTGTAATCAGGGAAATTCTGTAAATTAAATTACAGTAACACTACTGTAAATTTTACAGTAACTGGCTGGCAACTCTGCTGCCAGTATTATACTGTAAAAATTACAGTAATTTTTTTAACAGTGTAGGGTGTAGGGCATCCTTTTGCGGTCAAAACTGCATCAATTTGTCTTGGGAATGACAGATACAAGTCCTTTACAGTAGCCAGAGGGATTTGAGACATTCCTCTTCCAGAACAGTGGCAGTAATGATGGTGGAGGAAAACATTTTCTGATTTGCTCCTCCAAAACACCCTAAAGTGGCTCAAAAATATTTAGATCTTGTGCATGTCATAGTCATGAAACTGTCTTGCTGTGTGTATTGGTGCATATCATGCTGATACTTGGCACCCCATTCAGGGTACAATGTTTGAACCATTAGGCGCACATGGTCCTTTAGAATGGCTCGGTAGCTCTTGGCAGTGATCAAGCACAGTAGATATTGCAGCCCAAACCATCATTGATCCACCCTTGTGCTTCACTATGGACTCATCAGAGAACAACACATGTTTGACATTGTCCACAGCCCAAGATTTGCACCGCCATTTGGCACGTCACTGTTAAAAAATTACTGGAAATTTTACAGTATAATACTGGCAGCTGGGTTGCCAGCCAGTTACTGTAAATTTTTACAGTAGTGTTACTGCAATTTAATTTACAGAATTTCCCTGTATTCTCTGATTACAGTAAATAACTGTATTTTTTTAAATTACGAAGGGTCAATTTACAGCAATATTCTGTAAATTTGAGTCAAACCAACACGTGACCCCAGAATGCAGTGCAGTTTACAGCATTATGCTGGATTATTAAAAAACAGTCAGCAGCTGTAAAATAATGCTGTAATTTTTACAGTATTTCATTACAGTGTTTCACGAGTGGCCAAAGTTTTGGCCATAGCAGCCATGAATATTGACTCTGTGGAGCTCCTGACAAACAGTTTTGGTGAAAACATGAGAGTCACGGTCCACATTTAATTCATGCATTGAGTTGGGCAGCTGTGGTTTTATGTTTTTTGGATACAATCACTCTCAGACAGTTTCCTCTTGCGTCGACAGTTAGGATGCGGTTCGTCCTACATGCTGGCATGCCGACATTACCCCTGATTCCATGGCTGTCTACACACCACAAAGACTTGTCCTGGTCACAGATGAGCCAGTGAGATGCTCACATTTGTCCTCATTTGAACTCTCCCATTATATAATATTTTATTTACAGCTATGCTATTGCTCTGTTTACTCAACCTTCCCATTCTGCTCTTAAATCAGTGAAGAATTGCCACCAGGCCGCGCATATATATAGGCGTGAAACCTCCAACACTTTATTGGCCAGTGTTTCATTATCGTCCAACCCCTGTAGGCCTACAATATATCTAGATTTAAAGGGCTCAGCCTTCACCACCCCCATTTTATTTGAGGTTTATAACAAATAAAGGAAAACAGATCAACTGAAACATTACTTAATATGAATGAATGAGTGCTTGCATTGGTTTGGGGAATTACCAATCACCAGTTATAAAGTATTTATAGGTTGCTTCTCTCAGAATTCCTCTCATTTCAGTTGTTTTTTGCTCAAATCAATCCAGCTCAGGGTTTTCCAGTTTGTTTTCCATTGTGGAGTTTCACGACAGCAGCCTATATGTATGCTTCAACACATAAAATATATAATGTTAGGTTTCATCGCAAAAGAAGATTATGTATTAGCTATACTCCAAGTTATTTTTTCTGCATATAGTCTCTCGGGGCAAGTTGGGTCACGCCTAAATCCAGTAGGATACATAAGAACTGATTGATTTTGTCAATAAATGATTCAAGTGATCACTCTGTAAAAAGGTTTATCATGTAACCCAAATGTTGTATCTATATTGATTATATTACATTATATAAAGTAATGGATTTTTTCGTCACATTTGCACTTTTTGAATCACTGATTTATGATTAAAATCAATACTAAAACAGTATAATAAAAACATGAAACGCCTTAAATATTAAAGGAAACCCTGTTGGTCTTTCTTTCTTTTTAAACAAAGCAAAGTCGTCAACATAGGCAGTAATTTAGCCTACGTGAAAAGTTCGTTGTCACATTTACTCAGTTTTAGACCACATTGACACAAATGTTATGCAAAATATTTATTTTGCAGCAATATACATTATCTTTAACACGAGTGGATTTAGAGAGGACATAAATAAAAAAATAAAATAAAAATAAATAAATAAATAAACATGCAACAGTACAAAGCAGCAGTCATGGAATCTTCAAATACAAACTATTTACATGTCTAAATCTTTAATAAATAATGACCAACACATACAGCATCACTTGAACACAAATATACGGTAAACTTGCAGTCATCACTTCTTTTTTTTTTTTTTATCGAAGATGTGCCCGCCCGAGTGTCAAGTATTTGTCCCCACCTGCAAGAAGTGACATAAAACATGAGTTACTTAATTTCTAATTCGAACAATTCCCCATGTTCCCAAACATACCTCTGCTTAACACCCGAGCCCGCTAAAAGACCCGATTCGTTCCAGTCTGACCCCGAAGCAGCTCCTCAGTCCGCCTTTCTTGAAACGACTCCACGAGCGCTTGGATGTGGACAGTAAGTCACCAAGGAGACGCTCGAGCGCTCTGTCTTTTCCCGCCAGCGCCGAGTTGCGCGCGTCTGATTCCCACAGTTGCTCCGCTCGCTCGTCCACACTGCGCTCTTCTCCGCTCGCGCATCTTTCTGCTCCGACTCGTCCGACTCCACAAACGGCGTGTTGACTTCTTCATCAAACAACTGCTTAAGACTCTGCTATAAAATGAAAGTGATTAGAGAGGGGCTAATAAAGGTTTACTGAAAGAGTAAGACTGAAAGACTCACCTGTAAACTGGAAACTGGTTTGGCACCGACCAAGTTTAAAAGTAGAAGTGAAGACACGCAGAAAATAGAGATGTTGGCGATCATTGTTGTATCAGTATTCTAGCAGCGGTATCTGTGCGCGGCTCTGTTTACTCTGCGCTCGTACCCGAGCACCGTGTCCAGGTGGGCTCTTTTATTTCGCTGATTTCGTCACGGTCACCCAGGAAAATCCAGCAGACCCTACAGGGAGGGCTCTTCATTTTCCTCAAGATCCCACCTCGTTGACCGGATCATTAAAACGGTGACGTGTGGGAGCCTCCTTCGAATTGTGAACGCATTCAAGTGCAGAACATCATCTCGTGTCTTGTCACGGAGACACACTTACCCATTTCATCCCATTGCTCCATATACAGAAAGCTCTTCCCAAATCAGTCTTTTTATACTTTGCGCATTTAGTTCAAGGCTTACACAAATTGCCAAGTAGCATATTTTACCTGGATAGAAGCTGCCAAGTGTTTGGTCTTTGCAGTAGCCTATTTATGTTCTTAAAATGAGGTATGACGCAAAACATCACTGAACAGGCTAGCTAACCACATTTTGACCTTACGAACACAACATGCAAAGACAAGTTTCATGATAGCTGAAAAACGTTGCCTTACACTGTTAAAAAATTACTGTAAATTTAACAGTATAATACTGGCAGCAGGGTTGCCAGCCAGTTACTGTAAAATTTACAGTAGTGTTACTGTAATATAATTTACAGACTTTCCCTGTATTCTCTGATTACAGTAACTGTATTTTTTTTAATTACGAAGGGTCATTTTACAGCAATATTCTGTAAATTTGAGGTAAACCAACATGTGACCGCAGAATGCATTGCAGTTTACAGCAATATGCTGTATTATTCTAAAAACAGTCAGCAGCTGTAAAATAATGCTGTAATTTTTACAGCAATTCATTACAGTGTACCAGACAGTAAATGAAGGTTTTACATTAGATGTATCCTTCATTTACCGATATGACAACCCACAGTCCCGTTTGTGTTGTTTCCTACTCAAGATAGTCGAGTTCTGGTGGAAGGGTGACCTCTGATCCGACTTAGGACATTTAGGACGTATGACGTTAGGCGTATAGCAAAAGCTTAAATGACGATTGACGAACACGGAACACGGATGGAGCGAGACAAAACGCCAGTCACAAAATTAGAACTCTAAAACGAGAAGTTTTAAAGAAAATGTTGGAGGATTTCCATATGAGATGTCGGATCACCCTTCTGCCGGATCTCGACTCTCTCATGAACGTGCGTACGGCCGTTTTGCCGTAATTATAGTTTATACAGTTTTAAATGTGGATATTTTTCTTACATAACCTCAACACATCACTTCAGAAGGCATTCATTAACCCACTGGAGCCGTCTGGATATCTTTTACGAAGGATGGATGCGCTTTTTTGAGCTTCAAAAACTATTAAATGTCATTACAAAGCTGGGAAGAGCCAGGACATTATTTTAATAATACTCCAGTTGTGTTCGGCTGAAAAAAGAAAGTCATATACACTATAGAATGGCTTGAGGGAAAGTAAATTATGGGATCATTTTAATTTCTGGGTGAACTATTCCTTCAATAATCAAATAATAGTCTTTTTCTGTCAGTTCATTATCCAGGTTTTTATGCAGGCAATTACCTGTATATTTTACAGTATAATACTGGCAGCAGGGTTGCCAGCCAATTACTGTAATTTTTACAGTACCATTAATATAATTTAATTTACAGAGTTTTACTGTATTCTTTGATTGACATTTTTTTTGAAATTTGCTGTTTTTTTTATTAAATACACTGTTAAAAAATTACTGTAAATTTTACAGTATAATACTGGCAGCAGGGTTGCCAGCCAGTTACTGTAAAATTTACAGTAGTGTTACTGTAATTTAATTTACAGAATTTCCCTGTATTCTCTGATTACAGTATATAACTGTATTTTTTTCAATTACGAAGGGTCAGTTTACAGCAATATTCTGTAAATTTGAGTCAAACCAACACGTGACCCCAGAATGCATTGCAGTTTACAGCAATATGCTGTATTATTCTAAAAACAGCAAGTGGCTGTAAAATAACGTTGTAATTTTTACAGTAATTCATTCACTGTTAAAAAATTACTGTAAATTTTACAGTATAATACTGGTAGCAGGGTTGACATCCAGTTACTGTAAAATTTACAGTAGTGTTACTGTAATTTAATTTACAGAATTTCCCTGTATTCTCTGATTACAGTAAATAACTGTATTTTTTAAATTACGAAGGGTCAATTTACAGCAATATTCTGTAAATTTGAGTCAAACCGCCACACCCCCCAGAATGCATTGCAGTTTACAGCAATATGCTGTATTATTAAGAATACAGCCATCTGCTGTAAAGTATTGGTGTAATTTTTACAGCAATTCATTACAGTGTGTCGCAGTCTGGGAAAGTCCCTTGCTTGTTGTGATGTGCATGCATAGCAAGCAGTAGGATTTTGATGTAGTGGTGATGCAAAAGTTTCCTTACACATAAAGATGACTCAAAATAACTGTTTCAAAAAGCTTCAAACAATAAGAACCACACAATAGAAGTCTTCAGCTGATTTTTCAGATACGGCTGGCTTGCTTTGTGGCCACCTGTATTTGGTAGATGTTTGCCACACAAAAAAAAACCTCAAATCATATTTGTAATAAACATAATTCCAACCACAAAAGCATACAATACACAACAGAAAGCAATTTCTCAACACTAGCTGAAATATATAATTTTTTTCAATGAATGGTAAAATACTTTCTATCAAAACATTGTGTGTTTGGGCCTGGCAGAGTGTGAGGTGAGACTATGTGACCAATGGCAGGCAGGAAAAGTTTTATTTGAAAACAGTTATTGTTTTTACATTTGCTTTTAGTGACGCCAGTGGCTCCAAAATTATACACTTCAGATTTAACCCATTTTGTCTCTCATTACCATCATATTGTCTGTTGGCTGTGTTTATTGTATTCTCTCATATTTCATTTGAGAAGCTCTTAACTTCAAGCACAGTTCACTGAGCACTGCTCTTTCCCTGATGAGAAGCCGATGGGGCTAATTAAGATTTTAATGACAGGCTGCACTGCAGTCTGTTCCAAATGTCATTTATTTGCTAAAGAGATCATATTCATGACGTATAACAAACGTGTTACAAATAAAACGATCGGCACACAACAAATCAGGATGAATCAGTTTTTAGATATTTGCTTTTATTGTCCTTTTAAAAACTTATAATTTCTTCATCAGTCATTTCAATACAAAAATTAGTGCTTAAAATGTTTATAGCTATATATCATTAGACTGAAGGAACAATATCTTCCAGATGGCCTCCGACCTGTTTTCCTGATAGCTGCTCTAGATGCCGATGGCCGCTAAAATGCTAATCAGTCCCTGTTTGCCTTCATACTGTGCTCCAGTGGAAAGCTTGCAAGAGATCATCAGTCAAGACTTTGCCACCTGTCCTCCTCATGCTGGGTGGAAACCAGCCTCAGGGCTTTATTGGTTTGAGCCAGGCCTCTCTTGGTGTTCAACCCAAAACTGAATAGCCAGCGGCCATGTTAGCAGGATGAGATTCATTTATCTTAAAGTTTCTCGCCCTCCCTTGATCTTGCCATGAGACTCAAACAGACATTTTTACAGGATTCAGCTGCCTACAGACATCATGTTTGAGATCACTGTTCACAAAAGCGGCTTACCTAATTTAAATGAATCTTCTAAGTTGAACTTAGAACTGACCGCATTCTACTTAGCACATATTATTTTTTTCAGCTTAGTAAGCAATTATTTCCACACTAAGACCACGATAACGCTAATATTGTTAAGTGGCTATATAAAACAATGAGCCCCCCCCCCCCCCCCCCCCCATAGACACCATCTGATGAAGTTTTACGACCATAAAGAATTTGCAGAGACTTCTGACTTCATTCTTGTTGAGAAGGACAAATAAACCATTTTAATCCTATATATTCTATATATAACCACTCAAGAAATGTATAAAAATGTATCAAATTTTCCTTTTATAGGGTTTGACCTATGTATTAATTCTCTCTTTTGAATTTTTTTGTATTAATGTTTCAGCGTATAATCACATGGGTAGCATGTTTGGTCTCTATGGACTCCAATCTTTGCTCTCAGTCTGTTAAATTTACATTACATTTTGTTAACTCTGACACATTAAGTATTATACCAATCTAGAAGGTTCTTATCTCATACAACCAATAAGATGTGTTATGCAAATATCTTGCTAGAGAACAAAGGGTCATAAAAAGTTCCATCCGAAGGAACAAATCCTTATTGGCTCAGCCACCTCCAGAGGGTGTGGCATCTTCACACTTTAAAAATCACTGATCACAAGATCACAGGGTTCTTTTACTGAGAAAATGCTGTTGTGAAGATGATGCTGAGCTAGAAGTTCTGAAGACTTCCAAGCTTGTGCCAGGCTGCGGCCTTGTCTTTCCATTCACCAAAGATCCTCTGACTCCAACTTGTTCTCTCTCATCAAGACAACATCAACTAAGATCAACGGGAGCATCCACAAATTGTATCAGGACAGTTTAATTCAAATTGGGGACACATGCAAGTATCACATTTAGGCTCGGTGACGAGCCGTGAGGGAACGGCGCGAGGCCGGTGATGCGAGAGATAATGAGCATCAGCTGCTCGCTGCACCGGTCTCGTATCTCTCACGGAGGAGCTCCGGAAGCATAAAAGAGGAGCGACGACAGTGAAGAACGAGAGAGGACCAGGCCTGGATTTTATGTTGTGTTTTATTTTGTTTGTGTGGGCGGCCGTCGCCGTGAGGAACTGCCGCCCTTTTACTTTCGTTTTATTGTCTGTTTATTTATTTGATTAAACTCCGTTGAACGTTCGCCGGTTCATGCCTCCTTCCTTCCATTTAACCCCGTTACACTGGTGCTGAAACCCGGGAGGAAGGAGGAACATGCTGTCAAAGAGCCCTCGCTGCTGAGGGGGATCGCGGTGCTGAGGAGGTCGGGCAACGCGGGAGAGAAAACCCTGAGTTGCTGCCCGAGGCGGTGGTGCTGGAGCGAGTGAGAAACCGGTGGGACAGAGAGCTCGCTGCTGTGGTCCTGGGACGAGGTGGGATGGCTGCCATCTAGGAGGGAGCGGAGGAGTCGCGGCCGTTCGCCGTGGGCCGGAGCCTGCTGCCTGCCACCATGATGGGGAGGAACAGGGAACGGCCATTTTTGCTCCAGCCTTTCTTGCCGAAAGGAAAGCACAGAGCTGATCAGACAATCTCCTGGTGGGAAGAGCACCACTCAGCAAACAGACTCCACTTCAAAGCATAAGCTCGCCTATTGGAGGAAGGTCTGGTTTGAGTGATAGTGTCTGATTATCTAGTATCTATGCAAGCAGGCTTACTGGGGGAAATGCACATTTGCCCACTGCAGAGGGGTGCCTCAGACAGGGAATACAAGCTGGCAGTGGGAGGATTCCTGGGAGGAGAACAGGTCTACCTGGGCATCCCAGCATTGACTCCAGATCAGCTGGACCACCTAGGCATGGAGTCTCCATTCTTCCAAGAGTGTGAGCTGTTGTGAGAGCATGTCAGCTGCATGATCGAGCTCACCCAGAATATAAATGACGCGAAGTGACCTGAGCCACTGCTGATTCCAGAGGAGGAGATGTAGGGCAAGTTGTGCCATGCGACGTGAGCACATGCTGCCTTGGTGCTTGATTTATACAACTGTCGCAGTGTTGTCCATCTGGATCAACGTGCCCTGAGAGCATGGGCCGAAAGCAGCACTGCCAAAAACTACAGGCAATTTATATGCCACTGCAGTTGAGGTCCTATCAAGGAGCATGTGTGTCCATTGCATACAGCGCCCCAACAAATTCTGAAGGCACCTGTTGTAACAACAGCATGCCTGGACACTTTTTCTAAGGGCACTCCCACCTATAAAAAGGCAAGGTCTGACCAAGGGCTGAAAGTTTGGCGACAGATTGGTGTGATGGTCACAAGTGTGCAATGGTACCATTCCCATCTCAGGATTTGGCTGTGCAGCCTGTGCTGAAGCCGTCTCATATGCGTCAATCCACGGTGTTACCACAGCTGCAGATGCCATATGCCACAGGAGCCCCTGAAATGGTTTCAGTGGAACCGCTGTCTCTCCCCTGAAAGAATTCAGGCAGTTCAGCACTGACTGTGCACGCTCTTTTGTGAGACGTGCCATCATATTGACAGAGTCCAATTCCATACCAAGAAAAGGGATGCTCTGCATAGGGGAGAGCTTGCTCTTCTCCCTGTTGACCCGAAGGTCCAGATGGCTGCTGAGGTGCCTGAGCAGATCCAAGATCAAATGTAATTTCATCTCAGCTGTGAGAACAGGTTATATTGCGTCCTTTGTCAAGAGGATCGCAATCTCTGCTTGCAGGACAGGGGCATCTTTGCCTGCCATCGAGGTAAATAGGATGCCGCTGAACCTGGGGGGATGCCTAGCGTACTGTTTAGCCGAGTCTTATTGTTAAGATGTGTTTTGTGTTTAATGGTCTCCCCCTGTTGTTGGACTACAGAGAACTGCTAGGCAAAGTCCTCGACAGTGTTGCTGAAGAGGGCACCTTGCAAGATGGGGCCATCAAGAAAGCACACTTTTTCGGCATCCCACAAGGTCCAACCAGAGGTGGTGTTCCTGGACCACCAAGGTGCAAGCTCAGCTTCATCTTCATCCACAGGGGACAATAGCCCACTCTCCGATGCAAGTATTGACATCTGGTCCTTGGCAGGAGCCCCAAATGACACCATGAAAGGAACATCATCGGGAAGCTCAACGGCAGAAAAACCATCCCACCCCATCTAAAATATACATATAAATATACATATGACACTTATAATATGCTTACCATACTGAATAAGACGTTTTGGAAGAAGGAATGATGATGTATTTGTCATAGTTTAAATTTGATTAATTTTGAAAAAAAACATCTGTATTGTTCTGAATAAAAAAAAAAAAAATTCTTAGAAATACATTGAAAAAAACCCCCAGTATTTGTCTTATATTCATAACAATATGTGACGCCAAATACACGTAAAATGAGTGTGCCAAGAAATATGGTTTGTCAGAGTGTAATGTTAGAGAATCGCACAGGCAAAAACACACTCAAAGAAAAACTTTGTGACTGTCATGTTTGTGTGCCTCGCTGATGGAACCAAACCCCGTACGTGATTTTAGAATGTAAGTCGGTACCCAGATTTCAAAACTACAATAAGATTTCATTTCTACAAGCAATGAAAGTTTGGTAGGAAATCATGATCTGATGAAAAGAGCAAATCATTTGTGTCTCCAATGAGAGCATTCTTAGTACTCTGGTACGGTCTAAATCCTGACTAAAAATCCTCACAGATACCATTTCTTTCTAAGTAGGAACACAGTTGCGACGATACTGCCTTTTCTAGTATTTTTGACAGAAACGGTAGATTCGAGATTGGCCTGCAATTGACTAATTCTCTAGGATCAAGTTGTTTTTTAGAAGAGGTTTGATAATAGCCATCTTAAAAGTTTTCCGTACGTAACCTAGTGATAAAAATGAATTAATGATTTTGAAATGAATATTCTTAAAACTAAACAAAGAATGAACAATCCCTTATATATCCAGGCAATATAACCATGCGAAAGGGCAAGAGAGTTATTAAGAACTCTGACACTCTTTGTTAGTCACACGTATAGGAATCTCAGAGCTGATAAAACACAGGACGGTCTGTCGGACATTCAGCCTGTCAGCAACATCCTCAAACTCCCTGGAATGACACTCTTGAGTTTTATCATGGGACCTAGTGGCAACAAAGCAAGTATATTACCGTAAATGAACACTCAACAATGATTCCATTCCAATTGATAACTGCAGAGATTGTTTCCCACATGTAAGAAAAAAAAAGGAAATGCCACTTGCCATATTTTATTATCTAATACAATGGTATTCACAAATCGTTTTGTTGCATTATTTTTTTTCCTAATTATTTTGGGGTCAATAAAAGAAAATATGCATTAAAATATGCACATAAACTGACTTTTAACCATCCAGGGGAATGTATTTCAGTGATGAAATAAAGGTTCGAGTCATACATGTTTATCAAAGGAACTTGGGTTTTCATAGCATCGAATTGATTAATAGACCAATGGCGTTCAATGTTTCATCTCTTTTTGCCGCTTTCCTCAACATCCCTCCCACATCCCCTACATTACATCATAGTTCACCCGTGGTTCCACGTTTGTCCAGCCCACCGCATTCCAAACTACTGACAGCGCTCCACACTACATGAGTATTGTCACCTCTGCACCATCATCTACGGTGCTATTTTAGTAAAGATAAGGCCAAGTTAAGGCCTAGTTTGATATATTTAGCCTTGCCCTCTGCTATATTTAACTTATAAGCAAATAGGAGTATTTAAGTTTTGCTTGACAATGTTATAAAGTTAACACAATTCCAAGGGTGTTATTTCTAGTTGCTACACAGTAAAAACCCCAGAGTTAAATCAACTCTGCTCAGATAACATTTGGTCCCGCTCTAAATAGTGTTAAAGTAACACAGAAGCAGAGTTAAAGTCAATGAGATAATTAAGTAATTGATTAAGCGATGATTGAACATTAATGATGAACACCTGCTGTTAACAAGCAGAATCACTGAAGAAAAGAGAAACACAAGAACTACAACTGACTTCAGCCACAGTCTTAGATGAAATCAACTGAAGATAAAAGACATTCAATCTCTGAAGAGTGTTACTTTAACACTATTTAGAGAGGGACCAAATGTTATCTGAACAGAGTTGATTTAACTCTGGGGTTTTTACTGTGTAGGTGGTTGCTATTGTATCCTAGATGTTTTTGCTTTTTAGATATTGTGGTCCCTAGATATCACTCAGGTCTTTCCTTCAGTGTAAGTAATAACGCAACTCTCTTCAAGCCATGTTATTTGAAGTAGACTCCACAAGTGATGCAGCAACAGTTGAGAGCTGAAGTTCAAGAGTCTAAGTTTAAGTAGCAATAGTAAAAGTGATATTTGCTTTTGCAAACACAATAAATCTATGTAGATCTGTGGGTGAGGTACATCCTATATGTCTCCGTTACCTTGATTTATCTTAATGAATTCCACTGGGAATCAACTATTTCCATTTTCACACAGACCACCAGAGTAATGTGGAAATATTCTGCCCTGAAGCTGGAACAACCGTGTTACTTATTGGCCTTTAATGGGTAAAAGTGTTGTTGCTTTTACAGGACCTTGTATTTGGTTCTGATGTGTTTTTGGAACCTTGTGGACATAGAATATAGAGATAATAAAACATAACAAAGTAATATTTTGTTTACTTTCAAACTGTTTATTAGAATGTAATTTTATATCCATTTAACCTTTTAGATAACATCTCAAAGGATTTTCCTTTCCCACTAGGTTTACATTAACAGCATGTGCAGGTAAACCCCAAACAATTAGCAGTTTTAGGATGTCAGTTTTTGTAAGCAGTCTCACAAGGTTAGTTCATCCAAAAATGAAAATTCTGTCATTAATTACTTACCCTCATGTCGTTCTACACCCATAAGATCTTCGTTCATCTTCAGAACACAAATTAAGATATTTTTCATGAAATCCGACGGCTCAGTGAGGCCTCTGTTGCCAGCAAAACAATTAACACTTTCAGATGCCCAGAAGGGTACTAAAACATATTTAACCCTTGTGCATTGTTCAAATTCACGACCCTTTCGTTATGTTCGTGGCTGAAAACAGCCACTACTTTTAACTGCTTTAAAAATGTATCAGATAAATATTTTTTTTCAATTTTTTTTGCTTAAATCGATTAATCAACCTCAGCCCTGATCAAAACTACTAAATTAAAAAAAAATAAAAATCAGGATTTTAACTCTTTAATTGCCAAATTCATAAATGATGTCACTGATTTGGGGGAAAAAAACACACAAAATGACTTATTTTCAGTATAAAATCTGATTGTGGACTGGATTTTTTTGCCTTTAATCACAGTCTTGGACGTGTCAAAGAGTAGAAACAACATTGGCTTTGATGTATTGTTAGTTTTTGTGCAGCATTAGATTTGAACTTTTTCTCTCTCATTTACTGCTCGTGGCTGAAAACAGCCACTACTTTTAACTGCTTTAAAAATGTATCAGATAAATGTTTTTTCCAAAATTTTTTGCTTAAATCTATTAATCAACCTCGTTTTTTCCCCCAAATCAGTGACATCATTTATGAATTTGGCAATTAAAGAGTTAAAATCCTGAAAAACAATATTAAAAAAATTAGTAGTTTTGATCAGGACTGAGGTTGATTAATAGATTTAAGTAAAAAAAATTGAAACAAATATTTATCTGATACATTTTTAAAGCAGTTAACGAAAGGGTGGTGAATTTGCCCACAGAGTACTGTTGAGTTTTTGAAAAATTTCAAAGCATTTCCCCAAAATATGTGTCAAAATAAGATTTGTCACCAAAAATCATTCCATTTGCTGAAACACGGAGAAAGTAATGGCCAAATTAAGACTCAAAAATTCCCCATAGTGGATGAAAACATCCCGAACGGCACATAAGGGTTAAAACAGTTCATGTGAGTACAGTGGTGCAACCTCAATATTATAAAGCAACTAGAATACTTGTGTCTGATTTTAAGGACTTTACGGATGTTAAACAGTTGATGTAAAATCTGGTTCATAAAGCAAAACCAAAATCTCAGCTGTAATTCAATTGACTTTCATTTAAATAAGGGACAATTTTTTTAAATGATTTGCTTTAACATGATATTATATATTCTTGTCTACAGTAATAGATAACAAAGAAAGAAAAAAAAAAAGATTGACAGAAATCAGTAATTTCCTCCCATGTCTCATGTCATTCAACTGAATTAACTAACAGACATTTTTTATATATCCCATTAGCCCTTCCAGACATAGATTCTATCCCATCATGCATCCATTAACTGTCCTTTCAGCTTCATTAAACTGTCTTTGCTAACTTTCTGACATATATCAATGACTATCTGTAGGGCTCGGGTTCCCTGCGGAGGCTACCGTTGGCGAAACAACAAGAGAAAGAGGAAAAATGAAGCCGTTCGCACCAGGATAAAAAATACATTGCCTTCCTTCTTTTTTTTTTTTTTTTTTTTTTTTTTGATGATTACATTTCAGGGACAGTAGGGGGAAATTCAGTTAGTCTGGAGCATTTCTTTATTCTCTGTGTGCTGTTTCAGACGTTACTCTTTTGCCAAGTCAATAACCAGCAGCTACATTATAACCTTGCGTAATTAGTCTTATAATTAATCCTTTTTTTTAATGAACAGATTTGAAGGATATTATAAAGCAACATGCTGGTGAAACCTTAATCAATCACAGCTCCATTGTTATTCTGTGAATGTATGAGGTATGACTACCTTTGAAAACTACCCAAATACCCAAAAGCACTAGCTGTGCCATTCAAACCTGGAAAGCCACGGAAATGCATTAACACGGGCAAGAGTTGTACGGAGTGATCTGCATATTTGGTTGTTGTGTTGTCAACTCCTGCTGGAGCTGCTGGCTCTATCTGCCCCACGGCAATGCCTTTTTTGGGGTGGAATGTGTCAGGCCCCTCGGCAGCCACGACCCCCCTGTGAAAGCCACGGATATAAGCACAAAATGTTCCATCATAGGCCATGCGATTTCTCCCTTCAGAATTAGAGAAAATATGAAAGAGGTCGTTTTCCAAACAGATTTGCATTTTAGTGCATTTTCAAAATTTTTATGTAACTATTGGAACTGTTCCTTTTAGATCCTTTGAATTCTATTGAAATATTTATCAGGTCTAAATGAAATGAATGATTATATTGTATTATATTATTGGTTGTATTCCAGTCAAAAGTATTTATAATGACAGACTCAGCTTAGTTTACACCATTGAAAATGGTGAAGTTTTATAAAGCCAATCTCTTTATTCCCATCTGAAAAAGAAACACATTTTAGCATGATTTTAAAAAGAGTACTTATTACGTAAATAACATGCTTTAAAATATACGGTTAAGTGCAAAGTGAATGTAAAGTTACTAAATAAATGAATAAAAAAGCATGATAGTTTACATTGATTTTTTGACCCTATTAAGTTGGACTTGAGCGCATCTTCATATATAAATTCATTATTACTTCATTTGTCTTTGAAATAAAGTTTTCTGCGAAAATACTGGCAAGCATATGTATTTATGTATTTAAATATATATGTAATTACATTAATGTTAAATGTAATATTGAATAACACATGCATGTGTTTTAGTATGTCAGTCTACACGTGAAAATACGCGTAGGCTACAATTTTAAAGAGTTAAAGTACACCAAAGTATTTAAAAATATAATAATATCTTAAAAATATGTATGCATTATTAAACGCACACATTCAATACTATTAAGAACACTTCTGTTTCACAAGAGTTGTCAGTTCTTTGTTTTATAAATATTTCAAACTTCAATTTATTTTACTGTTTCATTTTTTTATCTTGGTACACTGTAATGAATTACTGTAAAAATCACAGCATTATTTTACAGCCGCTGGCTGTTTTTTAATAATACAGCATATTGCTGTAAACCGCAACGTATTCTGGGGTCACGTGTTGGTTTGACTCAAATTTACAGAATATTGCTGTAAATTGACCCTTAGTAATTAAAAAAAATACAGTTATTTACTGTAATCAGAGAATACAGGGAAATTCTGTCAATTAAATTACAGGAACACTACTGTAAATTTCACAGTAACTGGTTGGCAACCCTGCTGCCAGTATTATACTGTAAAATTTACAGTAATTTTTTCACAGTGTATTTGACCAAAGTTACATTGAACCAAGGACAACCGAAAGATGATATTCTAAAACTATTCTAAAACTGCTTTGCTTACGTTCTTAAAAAACAGAGCAGTGGTAATCATTTTTCTGTTGGGAGAAAAATTAAACGTTGTGAGGTTATAGCTTATTGACCAACCTAATATTAATGCCTGAAGTATAATTTGAAATCATTTCCCCAGTGGATTGAATGTACACTTGGACAGATGAACTGATATTTACTAAACGTTCTTTTGCTTCCAAAGCGTTATTTGGACAGAGGTACTAAACTGCACCGTCTCTGAACGGTTACCATGGTGACGCTGCTTCATATTCCTAGAAAAAGGTTGCCTGGTTTATTGCGCTTGTCTGAGTATGGCTTAACTTTTTGTCCTCAGGCCGGTAACCAAACAGCACTGCAATGCTTGACTGTATTCGCCTATATATGTGTAATGGTTTGTTCAGAGGAGAAAAAATGGTTGCACTTCATTTCGATATTCTGTTGACTATAAGTAACGTTGCACCTATATGTCAACTAACTCTCATGAGAGTATTAGTAGACTTTTAGGGGCAGGGTTAGTAGAATAAGGAGTCGAGTCTGTTGTCAATGTCTGTTGGGATCATCAAAATAAAGTGTTCGCCACAGATATTAAGAAGACAGTCAACTAATGATCTAATGAGAGTTAGTAAACAGGTCACAGCAACATATAGTCAATAGAATGTCTAAAATGGACCATCAAAATAAAGTGGATTTAATTGATTCGATTCTTAATTAGATCCTTTCCTTAGCAAACATCACTAACAAGTTCTAAAAATCACAGGAAAAATAAACCGAGTTTATTTTTATTATATATTCAAGCTGAAGCTAAAGATGCTTCATCATTCAATTCTTCGCCAGCGTTACGCACTTCTTCATAACTTTCCCTCAAAACAAGCGACTGATTGTGAACGAGACGCAGTTACTCAGTGAGAGCTGTGGATTATGACTGTCAGCGTGGGGAGAAAAGAGCCTCTCTTTCGGATCTCAGAGGTGGCAGGTCTGGCCGTGAAGCGTTCCTGGTGGCGTCTACCCCCGTGACGACCACATTATCTGCAGGAATGCGAGCCGAGTCATTTCCAATAATGATTCCGCCAGCTTCCACACCTCCAGACAAGTGAGTGTGGGTGACATGTGGGGCTGGAGAGGGAGGGAGTTTGAGATGCTTGTCAACTTGACTTCCAAGCCCCTCATTCACTGTAATGTGATGCAGAGGTTAATTGTGGAGCTGTGTAATAAGTGTTAATGCTGTTGCCTCTGACGTCAGTAAAGAAGTGCAGGGGACATTCGATGAATCCCTTTCTGAAATATTTATTTTATTGTTTTAGAACACCAAGGGACAGATTTACTAACAGCTTGGGAGTAAAACAGAAATGGCCTGTTCCACAGACAAGGTTTAAGACTAAAATGCACGTTTGAGCTGTTTGAAATGAAGGCGATGTGCACTGGCATATCTTAAAATATGCCATTGTTTTATCTCAAGATGCACACCAGTTGGTCAGAGGAGAACTAAGCCTGGTTTCTCCCAAGGTTTTTTTCTCCATTTGTTGGAGTTTTGGTTCCTTGCCGCTGTTGGCTTTGGCTTGCTTAAGTTGGGGACACTTGCTTGATATTCAGCAGTGTTTTTGGCACCGTTGTATGTGAACTGAGCTGAGCCGGACGATTACGTCACTGTTTTCTCCAGTGCTGATATGCATAAATTAACTAGACTAATAACTACTGATCTTTGCAACGGAATGAATCAATAATATATAGAATAAGCTGCACCATTTTCTTTGGGAGCTGCTGTGCAGCCAAAATTATTTGTCAATTATTACTGTAAAGCTGCTTTTCCACAATTTGCAATGTAAAAAGCGCTATATAAATAAAGGTGACTTGACTTGACTTGACCAGTAATGTTTTTTTCACATTTATAAATGCTATTTAAAAGTCATAATTGAATGTGTGACCAAATCCTGGTTTAATCTAAGCCTAGTCTATGAAACCGGGCAAAAGTTTCACATTATATTGGTGCAAAGGTGATTGTATTTCGTACAACATTTGCAAATGCTTCTTATCGCTTAATTAGAAGCCCCACAATTGCTAAATTTAGAAGACTTTAAAATGCAAAAATCAAAATCAAGCTCTCTATGCACTTTCATTTTTACAGGTAATCAAAAGTTATACACACATTTTGCGCTCTTCATGCCCATTAGAACACTTGGGCCATGTAAGTAGACACTAATATTTTTTTAGGGCCATAAACACTTACAATAAACTTTTCATAGTTAACCACGATTGGATGAAGGATTGATGATGTATTCCTAAATTTCGAACATGAAAAAAGTTAAAAATTTACCTTTAAGTATATTTTTTTATATTATATCCCTATTAAGTATCTTTTTCGAGCGAGCTGTTAACATATGTGTTGTTATGCTGGATAGATTTCTACTCCGATTTCTCTAAAATGCATTTACCTCTCAATTTCAAGGTTATGCCCTCAATACTGATTCAGTCTAAACTCATTTTCTGCACAGTGCTTGAAATACTTGACAAACACCGCTGCATCTAAGCTCCACTTTTGTGTGAAGTGCGTTAAAGAAGCACGGTTCAACTGGCTTTCATCTCTCTAAGGGTTGTACAGAAGTTTTCATTACATTAATCACCAAAGTTTTGCAAGGCTACTGTATTCTGAACGAAATACCAGTAAAGCTTAACAAGTTTACCAATTCAAAAACATAACAAATGTTTACTGCTGTCAAGGAGCAGCAAGAGCCAAATTGATATTATGTAACACTATCCCACTACAGCACAGAAACAGAGCCGATATGATTGCTTGAGGAGCGCACCTGTTGGCACATTTGCATTATTTCCCCATGTCTGGTGCTGACTGGATTGATCTGGTTGAGGATGAGAACATCAACGCAGTCAGTAGCCTACAATCTGAGCTGAGCTCTGAGCATCTGAGGCGATTCAGTTGTGCTTTGTTTTTCACTTCTCGTGGAAATGAATAGGACTTGGTGCTGGTAAGCCAATGCACGGGATGCAACGGTGATACCAGGATAAAAATATTCACGATTCTAATGCTGAAACACAGATTTATATTAGATGAATATTTTTGCACTCTGTCACAGACTAGATATTTAAAATTTTTACTGGTAACATAAAACATTTGGCATTATCAGAACGCACAAATATCCCCCCCATTGATTATTTTATATATATATATATATATATATATATATATATATATATAATAAATATATATTATATATATATATGTTATTCAATATTATAGATAGTAGTTTAATGTAGTACTGACACTAAAACTCTGTAAACTTGTTTTTTTTTTTTCTCTCGCAGTAATTTTCATTTTGGGTGAACAATATTGTATTTTTGTATTGCGATATATTGTGACACGTTATATTGCACACCCCTATTAATTTATGTTTGCAGTTTTTACATTTTTGCCTTTAGATTTTTAGACCATCTTAAGAAACATTATTTAAAGGACTTAGCTATTTGCAGTTTTTGAAAATATGCTATTTTGTGGACTTACGTTTTGGCCAATTTATGATTATGAACAAGAACAAGAGAAAACCACAGGAATGTTAATAGCTAATAATGTTGTAGTCAATGTTTTTTTTTTTCTGTGAGCCTTTTGTACTTCTATGTATTTTTTATTTACGTAAAATAAAAACTGTAGCTGTAGTTGGACTTCTTTGCAAATTAATTTTGTCAGATAAATACCTTAAGTTTAGTGTTTTGTTCTTCCCTCATATTTAAATGATTTCAAAGATATCAAATATTTTCCTCATATTATGATGGTTTAATTGAACTTTTAGGGGCATTATAAACAAATATGACTTACTATAATCCATCTGTATGATGTACTGTACTCCAAATACTATTTGCACTGTGTTTGTGTGTGTGAAATATGGTATAATGTCTCCTCCCTGTGGTCAGACTCTTACAGTGAAACAGTCTTTGATGTTAGGAAAATGTAACTCACGGCCTTTGGCTGATATAAACTATAAAATGTCTAAAAGTAAGTAAATCTAAAAATATGTTGCCAAATTATTTCTGAGCCTATAAGGTTGTCATCTAAAACTAATAATAAAATGTTTTCTTTTGTTTCTTGATATTAACCTTAAAGTCATACAGCCATTCATTGCACTGCTGAGAGAAAATATAATGAGTTGGACAGCAAATTTATGGATACTATATGAATGATTATTTTTTTCTTTGCTGTCTTAGCACTGCTTTTGCTTTCTATAGAAGAAGGGTTTGGCCCTTGTGTGTGTGTGTGTGTGTGTGTGTGTGTGTGTGTACCCTGATTAGCTTGTGCCAGCCAAAGTAATTACCCCCAACCTTCATTTAACTGGAACACAATGGCTCTGGGTGCAGGCCTTTGTCATTTTAAAGCCTCTAAATAAGAGATTCTCCATTCCTAATCATTCATCATGTGCGCTGGATTTCTCTCTCATTATCTGCCACTTCAGCTAATTGAGATGATTTGCTCAGTGTTCTTTGAGGATCTGGCTGAGGACTTGCTGCCATGAGATACTGCAGGCTGAAATGAAGGGGAAATCACCCTCACAGCTTCAGCTTATTGCATTTTATCTACAGTGATTTCCAGGTGCAGACCCTATAAACTGATACACTGAGTTGTGAAACACCACTGAATTGAGTCGTAACTAGTGGTAGACCAATATTGGGTTTTCAGTGGCCGATGTCTACTGTGATAATTAAATTCAAATGAAATTTAAACTTTCATTTAAATTGCTGAAATAAAATAAACTTATTTCATCCAGTTTTTACTCAAAATTTATAAAGGAATATTTATAAAATATCTAAATTTTTAGAAAAGGTTTCTTATTAGAATATGCATGTCACATACACTCCAAAGAAGAAGAAGATCATTATGATAGTAAAAATAAAACAAAGTTTATTAAATAACTCCAAAATGGAAAGCCAAAAGCAATCTTGACAGTGAGTAAACATAAACTATTCCAGACAACTAAAAAGGTGAAAACAGAACAACTAAAATACTGGGCAAATGAGGGTAAAGTGACAACCACCTGTGCAGATTAAATTAATTACCATGGCAATCAAAGAGTGGCGGGAAATTGTCTCGGGTTACATCTGTATCCCTTGTTCCCGGAGAAGGGAATGAGACGTTGCGTCAGAACGACACTTTGAGGAACGCCTCCAGCTTGACAGCGTCTGAAGTATGTATTGAACTAGTCCAATCTCGATTGGTGTTGCATCATGACATCCCATGTGATGTTGCGTAATGACGTCACAGGATACAGGAAGCTACAAAGGGGAGCCGGCACACAACAGGGTCAGCTTTTGATAGGTCGAAGCAAGTCGTTCTCAGCACTCAGGAGATGTGGCAAAGGGATCCAGTATCTTCTCAGGGAACAAGGGTTACAGATGTAACCCTAGATGTTCCCTCACATTGTGTCAGAACAACACTTTTGGCAACAAGATACCCACTGCACCACACCGTCAGAGCCTGCCCTGGTGTGAAGCTTGTCAGGCACAACTCAGGAAATGAGAACTTGAGCGACCGGCATGGAGGGCAGATCCAGGCTGTAATATTTTATGAAGGTGTGTGGGGATGCCCAGCCAGCAGCATCACCTCTTGAAGGGAAACCCCGATAACAGGGCTTTGGAGAATGCCACTCCTCTAGTCGAGTGGGCTTTGATCAGGAGAGGCAAGAGAAAGTTGTGCACCTCATATGCTAAAGAGATAGCCTCATCAATCCACCTGCTAACCTGTTAAGATGCAGGGGGACACTTTTCAAGCGACCTGAAACTTTGGGCACATAACCTGGTCAAGGGAGGAGAATGGCCTTGACACTCCCAGGACCGATCTCGAGGCAAGAGGGAGCAACAGAAAGAGCCTGCTGGTCCCTTACTCTTTTAAGGGACGTAATAGTGAGCAGGAAGGCCATTTGATGAAATTTGATACGGATCTCCCAAGGGGTACCTGCTGGGAGGGCTTTGAGGTCTGAGAACCAAACTCGGGCTGGCCAGAGTACACTGCCCCCATCCCGGTGGACCCTCTCTAGATCTTCTGCGAGCAGAGTGAACGGGGGAAATCTGTATAGGCACTGCCTTGGCCACGCCTGAACCATGGCATCCAGCCCCAGGGGAGCTAATAGCGATGTATCAAACTAGGTATCCGGGAATATACATTGCTTTGTGCAAGAACAACTTCCCCTGGGAGCACAGAAGGACCTGATGTGCCAGTCTGCATAAAGGGTGTGACCTCAGGCCCTCCTGCTGATTTTTATAGGAGACCACCGATGTATTGTCAGTCCAGACCAGGACGTGATGGCCCCTGAGGTCTGGAAGGAAGTGCCTCAGGGCTAGAAATACAGCCATCATCTCCAGGCAATTTATGCGGCACGAATGATGATGCCTTCTCCACAGACCTCTGGTAAAGCAGCCCTCCATGCCCCCGAGCCTGTGAGGCATGAGTCTGTTTTCACGATTTGTTGCTGAAAAGAAGCTCCCAGCACAGGACCTTGGGAGAGGCCAAGGAACAAAGGCATCTGTGCATTGCTTTGATCATGCGGGTTTCCCCTCAGGGAAACCCCCTGGTCCTTAGCCACCACTGCAGGGGTCTCATCTATGAAAAGTAGAGCGTAGTCCTCTGCTGAGGAGTCTTGACTTTTAGTCTCAGCCCCAGGCACCTTATATGGTGAAGAACAACATCTCAATGTCGAACAGTCTTCTCCTCTGACTGAGCTGGAATGAGCCAGTCATCGATGTTATTGAGTATGCAAATGCCCTGGAGTCTCAATGGAAACAATGTTCCATGCATTTCGTGAAGGTGTGAGGGGACAGAGTTAGATACTTTATAGATATAACGGAAGAACAAAATATTAGTATGTTTTCCCCCCAAAAGTAAACCTAGGGAACTTCCTGTGTTGGGGAAGGATGGGTATGTGGAAATACACATCCTTTAGATCTATGATGACCAACCAATCCTCAGATGTGATTTGACTCACAATAATAGGGATAACATTTTGAATCTGAATCTCCTCAGAGAGCGATTCAATACCCTGAGATCTATAATGGTGCATAAATCTCCATCCTTCATGCTAACTTTGAAGTACCGGCTGTAGAACCCAGCTTCCCTCTCGTGAGGAGGGATACACTCAATGGCCTCCTTTGCTAAAAGGGACTGAACTTCTAGTTCCATCACCTGACCCTTCTCCTAATTTCGGTGGACGGTACTCAAATTTAATTCTGTTAACTCTCTTGACCAAACGCAGGACCCATTGAGATAAATTGTGAAGATTTCTCCAAGCTTCTACAAATTCTACTAAGGGGACCAGTCTCTCGAGACTGACCTTGGGCATCTTGACTGATATAAGTTTAGTGCCCTGAAGTGGCGAAACTCGAATGATTTTATCTACTGGCCTCATATGAGGAAGCAAACTCAATAGAGATCAGACAGACACTTTGATTTTCGTTCACTGAAAAAAAAAATTGTCCCGAAGCACACCAGTTGGTGGGAAGCAAACATCAATTTCCTGAGGGCTTTGTGGAGGAGCGAGATGTTATCGCAAGAGTCCGACTACCCGCTGTCATCGAAATCTTTTGTTGGCCTGCATAATGCCCATGGTGTACAGGCATGCACGCTGCCATATATGCCTTACCCACCAACGCAGAAGTTGTATTGCAGGTGTTCCGTCTGTTTTTGTTCGAGATAAGTGTTTTTTGAGTGTCTGTGCAGGAGAAGGCGTAACCTGCACATGAGTCAGCAGAGCTTCTGATTGGCCTGGTCCTGATTGGTTGATTCTGGACTTGCCCAAACATTCTGAAGAGGCCGCAGAATCTATGCGATTTGTTTGCTCTGCCTGAGTTTCTGATGGGCTCTGTGTTCTAGATAAACCTTGCTCTTGTGTCTAATTTACGTTACTCAGTTTTCCTGTGCTTATAGTCCTATTGTTTAAAGATTACTTTGTACATATTTAATTTAAGGGAAGTAGGGAGTGCGACGCCATTTCTTTTATACTCACTGGTTGTTCTATGTTTTGGGTTAAGGGAGTTAGGGAAGTTGCGTTGTATTTTTCTTCTATGCGGTTGCTTTTCAGGTAATTGTCCTAGACGGTCCTAAAATTAGTCATTTTTGTTTGTTGTATTAGCCTGGTCTACTCCTGAATTCAATCCCTTTGTTTCTGTTAATCATTATATTTTTGTGAATAAATATCTTCTTTTGAAACATCATCCATTTCGAGTGAGCACACATTCATTTATCTTGCGGCTGGCCCAAGACAGTCGTAAAACAGAGTTTAGTGGGTAGTGCCAGAGACTTTAGGCATCATTCCATAACTGTTCTCTTTTCCAAGATAGAGGAATATTTATGGACTGTAGGGCTTGACAATCTGGCAGAGAAAGATTTCTTACATAAAAAATGGCCGACTCCAACATGAAGGGTGTGACTGAGACTTATCCTGCTTTGGTAAACACCTCCAGCAGCTCCTCAAAAGTAGGGGATTGAGATGGCAAATTCTCAATCTCACCTGCCTCGATGCTCAAAATGTCTAATTCCTCAGAACCATTGGGTCCTCACCCAGGGTGGAAGAAGCCTCAGAGCAAGCTTCCGATCACTGAATGAGAACATTGGAGCTAGCTCAACAGCTCCATCTGCGATACCCATGACCTAGGCAGACGTGGGTCCCGAACCACGGGGAGCGCAAGCTTGGCTTGACTCAACAAACAAGGACAGGTGGAAGCGGAGCGTTCAGAGCGACAGTAGCTCACAGTTTGCACAGGTACCACCTGTGCATGCTCCGCTCCGAGGCACATAACACACAGCGAGTGTGTATCACCCTCGGGAGTAAAACAAGTACAGGGAGATGCACTCTACCTGAACTGCCTCTTACTCCCATAATAATACATATGTGATATATGGGACAAACAACACAAAATAAGACAGAGAGCAACACAGAACATTTGCTGAAGAGCAGTGTCAGTCACTGTTGTGTCCCCATGTGACGCCATGACAAAACACCAATCGAGATTGGACCAGTTCAGTATGTACTTCAGTTACTGTCACTATGGAGGAGTTCCTCAAAGTGTAGTTCCGACACAGCGTGCGTTCCCTTGAAAGGGAAATGAACAAAGGAAGACTAGTGAAAACAAACTAAAAGTCCTTGATAATGAAACAGTGAATGTCTGTGACAATGGATTAAAATTGTTATAACAACATACAGTATGGACTGGTCCTTATTTCTCTACATCTCCCTAATCCACGAGTAATAGAATTTGCTTGAATGCACAAATGTTTATTTGGTCTATTTAACGGTTTAATACTATGCTATTTGTCACCAAAAATGTAATAAAGAAAACCACCTGGGGGGAAAATTTTATGGAATAAAAACTAGGACTAGGATATCAAAAAAAACTTAGAAAGCAACGACATATAACAGAAACGTTGAGAACATTGGATTGTGACAGATAGGCCTATAACTCTCAACATACTTTGTAACTATCCTCACTTCACAAATACAGGGCTAAAGTATTGACCAAAAAATTGTCTGTACAGCTTGATTTTATCATATATCATATGTTTTATCATACGTTTTAATACATCACTTTCATATAAAAACATCCTGCGCACATTATTGTGTCAATCTGGACATTGCAAATCAGCTGTGAGACACTGCACCAGGTAGCAGAGAACTTTTATCGTTGTGTTGCTCGGGTGGATGATCCTCTGTCTCCTGCTCCCCCTCCAGTGCCCCCACCATCGAGCCTAATGTGCCAAAGCTGCTGCCGCAGTTCTCCACCTGTGCAGAAACGCACAGTGTGACCTCTGACCCCTCCAGTTTGGGCAGGACTTCAGGTTGAGAGACTGGTGTGATACTGTCACCTATACTCTGGACAGTGATGCTGGACTGCAAAAATGTGGTGCAGATGTTGTAGTAATGTATTCTCAGTCTAACAATGTATTTTCTTGCACAGCTTCTCCAATAAGGTACAGCAATATGTACGAGCATGATGGAAGTTGAAGATTGTGCCCTAACCAGACATGATGTAACAGTATCTTGTGAAAAGCTATTTGCCCAGACTCAATGTGACGCTGCTATAGAACACTATCAGAACAGATAATATTGATGTTATGCGACAGTTATGGGAAGAGGGATTTTGGATCAGTGAGCGCCCACACCAAAAATGACAGCCAAGTGATCAACAAAATTCAATCGGGATTTGCACAGTAGTGGTGGGTATGGACAAAAACCTACATTTACATCATGTCACAGCTAGTTAGGACAGAGTTTTCAGGAGGAATTTATTAAGAATTTCACCAGCTCACATATTTGAGTCATTATCTACGCCAGGGGTTCCCAAACTTTTTAGCCCGCGACCCCCATGATAAATGCGCTGCTGCTCCACGACCCTGCAGTTTAATGAAGCACAACCATAGATTTGCAGTATAATGAAGTATAGTCACAGTACAACTGCAGTAAAACTGTAGTATAAGTACAGCTGCAGTAAAATGAAGTACAACTGAAAGTTGCATGACGTATAAAAACATTATAACTGCAGTTGTATTGCAGTTTTATTTTACTAGTACTTTAGATGTATTGCGGTATAGTTGTACTCCAGTAAAACTACCGACATTTAGGTTATACTGCAATACTGCAGTTTTTTCGTGTCCAAAAAAACTGCATTTTTCTATATGTAACAAAAACTGTAGTATTACTTCTAAAAAACTGCAGTAATCTTTTGTAAGGGAAGTGGATCTGACCAAGCACCACAACACCATCAGCATATACACTGATTTTCGGGGAGGAGTGAGAGTGAAGCAAGAGTGAGATTTGAAGACTGTAGAAAGAGAGATGGCTGAGAGACATTACAAAGAACAAAAGGCCAGAGGAATGTCACTGGAAAAAGAAGAGCTATGATCAGGCAAGAGTTTTAGAACCTGCGTTAATATTAGAAAAGGCTCAACATCGGTGATGGACAACAGCATCATCTATCGGCGTCAGCGGTGGTCTCATCCTGCATTTCCTGCTGAACTGCAGCTTCATGAGAGCCTCTGAAGGATGGAGATTATAGCTACGGTCTTTCTGGCATGCTGCAAACGTTCCCTGTCCGCTTCAGAGCTTGAAAAGAGCATTATTCCCCAAAAAGAGCAGCATGAGTGTGTCTTTCTAAAGACCACATTTCAACCATATCTCAGATGCCTGGGCATAAGCATGCTGAGACTGAGTTCGTGGGTAGCTCATGTTCTTGCATGAGAGCATGACCAAGTGGCCGCATCTCGCCTTTCTCGTAAAGGCTCACGGTGTTTGTGTGCCGTCAAGCTTTCAGCTGACAGTGTGGGTTCTCGTGGCAACCCTACGCGTCATTCTGCGCTTTAGATGCGCGCTCAGTCGAGACTCGAGTACCACAAATGAGGTGGAATCCCCCCACCTATACGCCGATCTGAATTGGATTCAGAGTTGCAACCGCGCTTACCCGGGCTGCTGCACACTCGGACCAGATCTGCGAGTTTGTAGCTGGATGATTTGTTTCTGGGGGCACAGTGTGATGTGTAAATTGCCTTGCTCCGCCCCTGTGCCTTTCTTCCCGGAGGCACACAAAGAACTTAGGGCAGTATGGAGGCAAATTTGTGCCATTATGGAACACCAAATGTGCCAAAATCTGCTTTAAGTTTTTTCTCTCTAACTATGCTCAATGGTGGGGCGGTAGGGGGTTGTGGGGACTCTGCAGATGGACTAGGAAGTTGCAGTGTAGGCCCACAAAGTGCTGCCACCTGCTGGTGTTATCCGCAACTACCCAGCATATTATTCAGTATCTTATTCAGAAACTGGCCAAAATATAGTTTTGAAGAGATTTTTGGTAAATGATGATCAAAAAATGGTGAACGTCTCTATTACGTATGTACCCCTTGTTCCCTGAAGGAGAAAACGTCACGTCAGTGCTGAATTCAGATGCTAAATTTAGCAAATGGTTAAGTGGTGCAAACGTTGTTTTGTTAATCTTTTGAAGATTATGTCCAACAATTGTGCATATGGTTTATATATTAATATTTAAGTCCAGAGTCAAGTGTTTTTTTTTTTTTTAAAGAAGTCTGTTGTGCTCACTAAGGCTTTATTTATTTGATCAAAAATACAGTAAAAAAGTAATTTTGTGAAATATTCTTACAGTTTTATTATATTTTAAAATGTAACTTATTCCTGCGTGTCACATGATCCTTCAGAAATCATTCTAATATGTTGATTTAGTGCTTATTATCATCACTATTGAATATTGTGGTGCTGCTTTTGTGGAAAAAAATGATGATTTTTTTTAAAGGATTCTATAGCCTTGCAGGATAAAAACATTAATTTCTTTGAAAAAAGTCTCACTGACCCCAAACGTTTGAATGGAGGTGCATGTTCCATGAGCAAGTAGTAGTACAAGCAGAACACTTACATTCATGGACACGTTGCTCTCCACAGGGGCCTTCTTCTTTCTTGAGATGTTGGGGTTCCAGTGGCACACCAAACTGTCATTCTGAACACTGTAGTTTTTGTGACCAATCAACCAATAGGTGTTCATTTTTCCTTTTCCCTGAAAACCCCATCAAACACATTGAAGTCATATTGTTAATGTTAACATCATTGCATTTTGATTAAATATTACGATTCTATTGTTGTGGTTTCAACAACTTCACCAAAACTGATTTTAAGCATAGTACTTCTACAAAATGGATTCTCACCTTTACTTCAATCTCGCCCCGTAACTGCAGTTCATACGCATTGTCCTTCATGAGTGCCAGGTATGTTGCAGAGCTTGCATGAACCTTCTGTGCTGAAGACCAGATAAAAGAAACATGAAAGGATTAGTTCCCATGTCATCCAAGATGTTTATGCTTTCTTTTTTCAGTTGAAAAGAAACTAAGGTTTTTGAGGAAAACATTGCAGGATTTTTCTCCATATAGTGGACTTCAACGGGTTGAAGGTCCAAATTGCAGTTTCAATGCAGCTTCAAAGGGCTTTACACAATCCCAGCCAAGGAATAAAGGTCTTATCTAGCAAAACGATCAGTCATTTTTTAAAACAAAATAAAAAATTATATAATATATAATTCTCCTGCCTCAAGTGGAGGAGTTCAAGTATCTTGGGGTTTTGTTCACGAGTGAGGGAAGGAAGGAGCGTGAGGTTGACAGACGGATCGGTGCAGCTTCTGCAGGGATGCGGTCGATGTACCGGTCTGTCGTGGTGAAGAAGGAGCTGAGCTGCAAGGCGAAGCTCTCGATTTACCGGTCAATCTACGTTCCTACTCTCAGCAATGGTCATGAGCTTTGAATGAGATCCCGGATACAGGCGGCCGAAATGAGCTCTCTCCGCAGGGTGGCAGGGCACTCCCTTAGAGATAGGGCGAGGAGCTCGGTCACTCGGGAGGAGCTCAAAGTAGATCCGTTGCTCCTTCACATCAAGAGGAGTCAGCTGAGGTGGCTCGGGCATCTGTTTCGGATGCCTCCCGGACGCCTCCCTAGGGAGGTGTTCCGGGCTTGTCCCACCGGGAGAAGGCCCCGGGGAAGACCTAGGACACACTGGAGAGACTATGTCTCTCGGCTGGCCTGGGAACGCCTCGGTCTCCCCCTGAAGAGCTGGAGGAAGTGTCTGGGGAGAGGGAAGTCTGGGAATCTCTGCTCAGACTGCTGCCCCCGCGACCCGGCCCCGGATAAGCGGAAGAAAATGAATGAATGAATGAATGAATATAAATAATTATACTTTTTAATCACGGTGCTCATCTTGCACTAGCTCTGCGATGCTCCACGCGGGTGACATAGGCAGAAGTACCATGATGAAACTCCGTCTCATTTTCTCCTCCAAATTTGAAATCATCTGACATCGTTGTTTTATCTTTTTTTGTAAAGGACTTAAACTTTGCACGTTCAGTTTGTAAACACTTGCTCGGTACTTCCGACTACGTGGACCCTTCCAACATGATTACGTAATGCGTGGTGCATCACAGAGCGAGTGCAAAATGAGCATTTCTCATTCACAACATGCTCTTTGTTTGGGTTTTTCCAGCCACTCCTTTGTCTCCTTGGTTACCCTCATTATTAGTTCATTGTCATCAGCTGTCTATCATTAATTAGTCTCTATCCTCCCAGTGTAGTCCTACTCTGTGTTCTCCCTCAGTTCTTGTCGGTTCTTGTTTGTGTTAAGACGTGTTTGGATTTCATTAAAAGGACTTTGTTTCATTTTGCCTTCGGCTAGTGGTGGGCAGAGCGAGGCTTCATGAAACACTGTCTCCACGGTGACACCTAGTGGTCAATTGCACATGTTATCTGAAACAACTTTGACAACAAACCATTTAAAAAAAAAAAGTGTGTTTTTGTTAATGTGGTGAGTTTTTAACATCCTCACTATATATACAGATTTTTATTCAAAAATATTAATTGCTTTCTCCTCTCACAAAAACCCACGAGGTGAAGGTGCATTAACTCCTCTTTTAAACTTTGTGGGAGTTGAGACAGATGTGCGATTGTGTGATTTGTTCCTGCCCCTGTCAATCAAATGCAGATTCGTCAAGCACACCACCTGTCGAAATGCGCAGAAGCTTCGTTTAGCCATAGTCACGTGACATGGGTGTTTTGAATCACAGTTCGGAGCAGTGTTTCGAAACATCTATGCTTCGGGATCTCGACACTGTGTTGAAACGTTAGTTTCGCGTCAGCCATCCCTACCGTCGTCTCTCTGCTTCCCTGGTAATGCGTGTCGTTACAATAATTTTTTTTTTTTTAGAAAATGATCGTTTCATTAGATAAGACCCTTTTTCCTGGGCTGGGATCATGTAGAGCTCTTTGAAAGTGTATTAAAACTGCAATTTTGGACCTGTTGAACCCCATTAAAGCCACAAAATAATGGAATGTTTTCCTCAAAAACCTTCAATTCTTTTTGACTGAAGAAAAAAAAGCTGTTGGATGGCATGGTAAATTATCAGTAAATTTTTTAATGTTCCCGTTTTGCAAAACGACCAAAGAACCAAAGCTATATTGGTGCTGAGGTGAAACTCAGAGACACTGTTATCTAAGCCACATGCTAAAGCCATGGTTGAAATGGAAGCTATTCTGAACTCAACGGAGGAATACGATGAGGTTTCTATGGTGATGTAGTGAGTGAAAATATTCATGAATCCTCTGACTAAAGAAGACCCAGTGATGCAAAAACAAAAAATAGTCAGTAAAAGATAACAAGGCTGCAAATGTTAACTAGATAGATGAACATACGCAGACTTGTTGACTCCATTCGAGAGGCCGTGTTGACTGTGTCTCCAAACAAGCAGTACCGGGGCATCTTGTAACCAACAATGCCAGCTACACAAGGACCTTAAGAGGTATGAGACATATGAAAATAACATCAAATGTTATTGCATAATCTTTATTACATTAGAACTAACCGGCATTGATCAAATATTGATTTTAGAAAGTGTTTAGGGAGGCTGCACAAACTGTAGCTGATGAATCATTGACAAAAAAAGATCAGGAATGTTTTACAATAGCAAATATGGTCGATTTGTTGACAGGCCTAACGGTAACAATACTTCCATATTACCTGTGGAAAATGATGAAATTTGGCACACAGATGGAGGACCGTCCATTAACCACAACAATTTTGTAGTCTCTAACACAATCCCACTTCCCACCAACGGTCTAAAATTGCACTCATGTTTATGCTAATATTTTTTTAATCGTAAGGGCTAGAAACAAAATGCCTCTGCTCAAGACAATTTGATTCAAATTGATTCATCATTTACACAATTTTGAATTTTCTGTTTCTGTTTTCTCGGGAAATAGTTTTCCCGAGCTTCGTCCGATTTTCACCAAAACTGGCTCACATCATCTTCAGACCATGCTGTCAAAAATATTTCAGAAGCTTTTTGATAAACCACACCGTTCTCGAATAACGGACGAACGAATGCGGCTAAGTAAAAAACGATTTAAAAACGAATGCGAGGCTGTATCTCCACAACGCTTTAGCATATTGAGAAGACTCTTAGTACACGTGCAGCATTGTGGCTAAGCACCACCTACTGGTCAGGAGATATGAAAATGTTTGTTTAGAAATTCTGAACGGTTTGCCAAAAAAATCAAAAAACTCTTTTGATTCAGCGCACCTTCCTGAGTCAAATGATCCCCAATTTTGGGTGTCAGCCATTTTTAATTTTGTCAAAGCGCTGTATTTGCAAAACTCAATGTGTTATCTGCACCATGCACTGATGGGGCTCAAAAAGTTAAGCCGAATTTGCGTAAAATCATCAAAAATGTTAATAGCTTTTGATTCCTTTTGTCTATGTTGATGAAACTAGTGTTGACAGATTACTTGAGTCAGAATCATCTTGAATGATGATGCCAATTACATCAAAATGTCAGTCCACCACACAGTAAAAACCCCAGAGTTAAATCAACTCTGCTCAGATAACATTTGGTCCCTCTCTAAATAGTGTTAAAGAGATTGAATGTCTTTTATCGTCAGTTGATTTCATCTAAGACTGTGGCTGAAGTCAGTTGTAGTTCTTGTGTTTCTCTATTCTACAGTGATTATGCTTGTTAACAGCAGGTGTTCATCATTAATGTTCAATCATCGCTTAATTAATTGCTTAATTATCTCATTAACTTTAACTCTGCTTCAGTGTTACTTTAACACTATTTAGAGAGGGACCAAATGTTATCTGAGCAGAGTTGATTTAACTCTGGGGTTTTTACTGTATATCTTCAATTTGTTTTTAATCTAAAAATGACTTTAATTACTCATTGAAGTCTGATGACTCCACAATATGCCTCATTTGCTCTAGATCCCTTAATTGCTGCTTGCAGCCATATTTATTAATACATCTGTAATCACCAAATCTTTTTGTGTAAAAAGAGGATACACACCTGTGTGTATGCCAGCTCGGAGTTGAAGGCGTTTGTTTGGCATGTGGGGTATCGTCACCTGTCTGACCGCAGCAACCAAATCCAGAGACATTTTAGCGATCTCATCTGCATGTTTGTCTCCGTTTCTCTCCGGCAGTCCACTGACCACCATGTATGCATCTCCTATAGTTTCCACCTGTTTCATTCAAACACAGAAGCTAGTTAACTAATGATTGTGGTGGACATTAAAGATGTATTTGATTAAATCTAGCAGGATTAAAAATACTTCTTTAGTCTTATTCGATTTAATCTATTTTAAGTCAGTCTGTTCCAATACTTTTGGTCACATGAGCAATGGGTGGGTTCAAATAAAAGGTGCCACCTTCTAAGTTGTGCATCAGATCCAGATGTAAATACCTGGAAATAAAAGCTGATCTAGTCTCATCTTCATCTTTTGATGTCAAATCCAAATGTTTTCACAGCAAAAATAAAGGAACTAGCCTCACTGTCCCAATATTTTTCGAGGGGAGTGTATGTGTGTATCTGTGTATATACAGTGGGTACGGAGAGTATTCAGACCCCCTTCAATTTTTCACTCTTTGTTGTATTGCAGCCATTTGCTAAAATCATTTAAGTTAATTTTTTTTATGTTAAAAAACCTACACACACCACCCCATATTGACAGAAAAACACAGAATTCTTGATATTTTTGCAGATTTATTAAAAAAGAAAAACTGAAATATCACATGGTCCTAAGTATTCAGACCCTTTACTCAGTATTTAGTAGAAGCACCTTTTGATCTAATACAGCCATGAGTCTTTTTGGGAAAGATGCAACAAGTTTTTCACACCTGGATTTGGGGATCCTCTGCCATTCCTCCAGTTCTGTCAGGTTGGATGGTAAACGTTGGTGGACAGCCATTTTTAGGTCTCTCCAGAGATGCTCAATTGTGTTTAAGTCAGGGCTCTAGCTGGGGCATTCAAGAACAGTCACAGAGTTGTTGTGAAGCCCATCCTTCGTTATTTTAGCTGTGTGCTTAGGGTCATTGTCTTGTTGGAAGGTAAACCTTCGGCCCAGTCTGAGGTCCTGAGCACTCTGGAGAAGGTTTTTGTCCAGGATATCCCTGGACTTGGCCGTGTTCATCTTTCCCTCGATTGCAACCAGTCGTGCTGTCCCTGCAGTTAAAAAACACTCCCACAGCATGATGCTGCCACCACCATGCTTCACTGTTGGGACTGTATTGGACAGGTGATCAGCAGTGCCTGATGGGGTAGTTGTGGCCTAGTGGTGAGGGAGTTGGGCTTGTAATCAGAAGGTTGCTGGTTCGATTCCCACGCCGGCAAGAATTGAAAGAGGGGATTGTGAATAAACAGCACTCTCTCCACCTTCGATACCATGACTAAAAAAGTGCCCTTGAGCAAGACACCTAACCCCTAATTGCTCCCCTTGTAAGTCGCTTTGGATAAAAGCGTCTGCTAAATGATGAAAAATGAAATGAAAATGTTCTCCACACATACCGCTTAGAATTAAGGCCAAAAAGTTCTATCTTGGTCTCATCAGACCAGAGAATCTAATTTCTCACCATCTTGGAGCTCTTCAGGTGTTTTTCTTCAGGGCTCTAATGTGTCTTGCACTGAGGAGAGGCTTTCCATTGGGCCACTCTGCCATAAAGCCCCGACTGGTTGATTGCTGCAGCGATGGTTGACTTTCTCCCATCTCTGGACTGCATCTCTGGAGCTCAGCCACAGTGATCTTTGTGTTCTTCTTTACCACTCTCACCAAGGCTCTTCTCCCCCGATAGCTCAGTTTGGCCAGGCGGCCAGCTCTAGGAAGGGTTCTGGTCATCCCAAACGTCTTCCATTTAAGGATTATGGAGACCACTGTGCTCTTAGGAACCTTAAGTGCAGCAGAAATCTTTTTGTAACCTTGGCCAGATCTGTGCCTTGCCACAATTCTGTCTCTGAGCTCTTCAGGCAGTTCCTTTGACCTCATGATTCTCATTTGCTCTGACATGCACTGTGAGCTGTATAGGCAGGTGTGTGGCTTTCCTAATCAAGTCCAATCAGTATAATCAAACACAGCTAGACTCAAATGAAGGTGTCACAGCAAAGGGTCTGAATACTTAGGACCATGTGATATTTCAGTTTTTCTTTTTTAATAAATCTGCAAAAAGGTCAAGAATTCTGTGTTTTTCTTTGCTGTGTGTACATTAATGAGGAAAAAAATGAACTTAAATGATTTTAGCAAATGGCTGCAATATAACAAAAAGAGGAAAATTTAAGGGAGTCTGAATACTTTTTGTACCCACTGCACACACACACAAAGGATGTTTTTTATTTATTTTTTCTCATTCCAAATGATTCTCATTAATTATGATTATTCTCATTACTAAAAAACACAATTTTCTGTTCAATTGTACTTTTTTTTTTTAAATCACCACAAAAAAATTTCTTAGTGTCTGATGTTTACCAAAGCTGCATTCATTTGGTGAGATATTTTTACAACTTAAAAGAACTGTTTTCTATTTTAATATATTTTAAAAATGTATTTATTCCTGTGATGGCAAAGTTGAATTTTCAGCAGTCAATGCTCCTGTCTTCAGTGTCACATTGTCCTTCAGAAACATTTCTTATTTTTGTTCTTCACGATTTCAGCAATACATCATTGCCCCAATTTATTTACTTATTTAGCATTATGGTAATACAAAAAATTAGACTCACAATGCAAACTAAAAATTTTGATTTGGGGGGTAAAAATTGACTCAGACATGTTCAGCACTGTAAGAATAACCTTAGCATAAGCCTGACATGCTATAATTATTTTCTGTATGATAATTCATAGAAATTATATATGATTATGAATTTTATAATTTATTGACACCTTGTAGACATCGTAGGAGTCGATGCGCGTGTCGAAGCACATGTAGAGGTTATTTAGCATCTCAACAACTTGTAGTGGAGTGCAGGAGGCCGATATAGCAGTAAAACCCACAATGTCAGAGAAGAAAATAGTCACCTGCAAGACAATAAATATATCAGTTTCTTCCTAGAAAAAAAAAAAAAATCAACCAAGTATATGAATTTCTACGTTGTCATGGCAAAGTAATCAAGAAAAGCACGATTAACTAGATTTCTTTTTCTGAAAGAGAGTGCTGCTTGCCCATTATGGGTTTATTAGGGATCACTAACCTTAATTATGAGAAATAATAATAATAATTATTAAATGTAATAAGCCACTAATAAATCAGCTCATTTGAGTAATGTTTATTTACCTTACGCATACTTGACACTGTGTTCCTATTTTGAAATGTATACTTATCCTGCCACCGTGACACTATATGTCCAGTTCTTTCGAAAAATCTATTTCGCTTTAAGTGCTCTAAATCTAAGGGGACGCTCTTCAGGTGCACACATTTGCCCATACAGACATGTCATTTACCCCACTCCCTCATGAGCTGTTTTATCTCCTGATGAATATGGAATACCGTAATTACAGGCAATTACTACAACAAAAAGAACAAACAGAATGGGACCATGTGCTCTTTCCTGACACTGCCATCTTGCCAACATCCATAATGAATATGCTTGTCTTATTTAGACTCGAGTTTGATTTGTTAAAGAGAATGTTGGACGAAGGGAAGATTTCTTCTGAATCTAAAGCACATCTCATACAAATTTACCTTCTCATAACTCTCGGCCTCTACGTGTTTGTTTTGCCGTAGCTGCTTGGCCACAGTTTTGGGCAACATCTGATGAAGGAGATCTTCTGCGAGACGTCTTTCTCTCTTCAGGTCTTCTGTCTTCTCCCTTAGGCTCTGGGCGTAGTCCTGGATCCAAGCCGTCATTTGCTTGAAAGAGAGCAGCACTATGGGGTAAATGAGACATGCGATGGCAAGCAAGCAGATCTTCAGACTGATGTCAGATGAGATGTCTCTGGATTTCAGTTTCAGAGCCCATCCAGCTCTAGAATGAAAACATCTCAGAGTGTTCTCCAAGGCTAACGTCAACTCTGTGGATCCTCCGGAAGTTGTGGCAGTAGAGTAGATGAAATATCTTATATTAGTCAAGTTTAGCTCAATATCAGGGTTTTCCATCCAACAGTGATGGAGGTTTTCAGACATGTCTTTTATGACTGACACGAGTGTTGTCGCATGCCATATTTCATCCTGAATGTCTTCCTTCTTTTCACCTGTTATCAACCGATAGTTCAACTCATGGACTGTTAAGAGCAGTTTCAGAGCAAGGACATCTGTCCAGTCCGGGTTGTGCTTGAGGAGACCAATGTCAACATCTTTGATACCCCATGTGTTTAATATATTCTCAATTGCGAGGGTAAAAACTGTGGTACCATTAGCATCCATTAACTCACCTCTCCCTGTAGCATTGAGAAACTCTGAGAAGTTGGAGTGAAGATGCTCACAAAACTCAGGTAACTCAACACCACCACATGGCTGACCCAAACTGTCCATATCAGTACTAGAACAACAACGGTCAACGGTGAGCATGATCATGGACCAAGGGTTGAGGAACTTTTCTTTTTTGATATTATGCACTGTTTTCTCTCTTGATGAACTGAGGTTTCTTAATGTTTGGAGCTCCATAATGAGTCTGAGTGTGACATTTGTCCTACAGGACGTTAGCTTTTTAAGTGAAGCTTCAGTGGCTTGCCATTGAGCCAAAGATGAGTTGAAGTCCATGGTCACAGCAGAAAGCAGAGCCAGGAAAGATATTACACAAGCAATCAGTATTCTGCGAACAGTACGGCTGCGACTGCCACAACTGAGTGAAGACAACCTGTGCAAAGAAAATAAACAAAACAGTCATGTATGGTGAGCAAGTATTTCACTTTAGTGGAACATGTCGAGTCACCTTTATTGATACTGCGATTGATGCAATGCATATTGTTTTAAAGTACCTTCACGGTAATAAACATGAAAATGAAAGGATCAATGATGCAGACTTCTTCAAATATGGTTCAAACCAGTTCAGCATTTTAGCAATAATAAAACTAGTTCAATTCCAATTCTTCGTCCAACTTGAATAGATTTGACTTCATACATCCACTTGATATCATCAAAACAAACATCACTAAAAAAGTCTCAGAAAGTGGTGTTAATTCTTAGAAAAGCTCTTTACTTGATCATCTCTAGAATAAATTCATACAATTTGAATGTAACTTAAATTTGGAATAAACTGAAGCCACACAACACATATAGTCCGCATTCTGTTTGTTAATGTGTCATAATGTAATTCGATAAATCATTTATTTGGTTGCTTTGGTATTTGTCGCACTCAATAAAAATAAAACAACACGCTACCAAACCATATTAACAACTTTCGCAGTTAAGTTCACTGTTAAAAAATTAGGTAACACTTTATTTTACAGTGTCATTGTTACATATGTTACATGTATTTACTATAGTAATAACTAGGAATTATGAAATTAACCCTAAACCAAACCCTCATCCTAGTAAGTACATGCAGTTAATTATTATTACTCAGTTATTAAATGTATTATTACACTGTAATACTGACACCTTAAAATAAAGTGCAACCAAAAATTACTGTAAATTTTACAGTATAATACTGGCAGCAGGGTTGCCAGCCAGTTACTGTAAATTTTACAGTAGTGTTACTGTAATTTAATTTACAGAATTTCCCTGTATTCTCTGATTATCAGAATCAGAAATACTTTATTGATCCCCGAAGGGAAACTCTTTTACAGTTTACAGTAAATAACTTTTTTTTTTTTAATTATGAAGAGTCAATTTACAGCAATATTCTGTAAATTTGAGTCAAACCAACACGGGATGCCAAAATGCATTGCAGTTTACAGCAATATGCTGTATTATTAAAAAACAGCCAGTGGCTGTAAAATAATGCTGTAATTTTTACAGTAATTCATTACAGTGTTGACAACATATATTAGGTTACTTAGGCTTTATCATTTAGCTAAATTACTACTTAATGGTGTAAATTCTGTGTGTTAGCTACCTGCAAAAGTCACATTCTGCTTCTGGCTCCTCTTTCTTTTGAGGCGAGATCTTCTTTCGAGCTTTATGTCTGTTGATTTTAGTTAATGTGCCTTTCAGAGAGGCCGATGACAGAGTCCCAGACGCAAAACAATCCTTTTTCATGTACTCCAGAGATGACATGAGATTACACTTGAATTTTAAGCCACAGGAACTTAAATTTCTTGGGTGAAAATCCAACTCAAACGCTATAATATCATATTTAACGGTCGTCTTTTCCTGAGAATAATCTCATCGTGTCCGTGTCTCTGCTCTTCTTTGATGTGCAACATGTGACGTAGTTTTAATGACAGGGTTGAAGAGAAATGGTGAAGGTACAAACGGAGACAGAGATTTGATTTTGTTTCTGTATCTTACTCTGCTTTCGAACATAAACACTTAACACTTAAACATTATTCCTCGGAAAAAAGAAATGAAGAAAAATAACTTTAGGCCTAAGCATGTTTTGCAACGGAAATGTTACCGAATATATATATATATATATATATATATATATATATATATATATATATATATATATATATATATATATATATATATAATAGACATTATCCTATTGCGTTAATAATAAAAAGGTGACAACTGAACGCTTTTGTTAATAAGGCATTAGCAAACACTACGGTGTTAAATTTGTAATTTAATTCTAACTGTTAAATGTATAATTTAACGCATCTAATGATCTGTTAAGCATCGCTTGTTAATGTAATTAAAGCGGTTATAAAGAGTTGCCAAATATTAATTTGGTTTATGCAAACAAATATTTTCTTAAATATATATTTTATAGAACAGAGAACGCAGTTCACTCTTCAGGTCTTCGGGTTACACGTGTAATATATTATACATTAACAATTTAGAAAATATTTATTCTCCTTTTCACTTTAATAGACTGCTATAAAGATAAGAAAAAGGTTAAAAATGAAATCCACCAATAAAACCTAGACGTTATTCGAAATAAAGACAAAATCCTTTAAGACTCCACAACTGGAGGAAGAAACCTGCAAAAACAATAAATATATAAATACGCAAATAAATAAATCCACAAAACAATCAATTGATCATCAATCCACATATTCCTAGATAAATAAATGCATATAGAATTGAAGGATATAAATAAAGAAATAAATAAAACGAATATTTTTTTTTTTTTTTTTTTGATGATAAAATAAAAAAATGTTAAAGGAAGCACTAAACTGAAAGTTTTAAGCGTTTATGCATTTCTGAATATAGCTCTATATTTATTTTTCCTTGGCGCAACATGCAAATGAGAGGGTGTCAATCAAACATCAGAAGGCGGTCTCTATACAGCCATTGGCTGATCGTTGCTGCGACACGTTAACGCGCGCGCCATATTGCTGAGGGCAAGACTGCATTGTAAATGAATGCAATTAAACTGGCGAGCAGCGGATTTTCTGGTTAAAAACGAAAATAACGTTTACATTTATCAACCGATTTCAGTGGTTTATGATTTAGGTGGAGTACTAAAAGTTCCATCTCTAGTTACTTAAAACCTCGATTGCAGACTTTAAAAAATATTTTGTTTAATAAGGAATAGTCAGGCTTGTCCTGTATTTGGCTGCTAATGTAACGGAGTTAAAAAAGAACATATTCTAATGATGTTCATGGTGTTGAATTACATGAAATGAGAGGGTAAATTAAATCAAGTGCTGTTTTGGTGCCCCCTAGTGGTTAAGCCATTGCAGACATTCATAACATTGTCCTTGCGCGCCTATTTTAGATCATCAGAAAATAGCTGACACGTGTTTCTCTTCTCTCCTGTTTATGGTGTAAAAAGTGATAAACGTGTGTTCATTTTATGTTGTTCTTATTTCAGTGGTTTATGTATGCAGTGTTTTCACCCTGTTTAACAATACATTTTGATGTATTCATCAGACAATTATCATTGCTGCGGAGAATAAAAGAAAGAACAGACAACCAGAGTCTTGTGTGCATGGTCCATTTGAAAGTTTGTGAAGGATGTGTGGGATAGGTTAAGGCCACATTCGAGACCACAGCCGTTACACTTTATTCTTGGATAAGAATTAAGACACTCATAATGAGATAATATAAATTTTCACATTAACTGAAAAAAGATTTCTTATTGTGGAAAAGGCATTTAACCCATTTTAGCTTTTCTTGTGTTTATAATTGACCACCATTGTGAAAATGAAGCAAATCGTCAAATACAAATCTCACAGGCTGCTTTCTGTATTTTTATAGCACTAAAATGATAGACATTTACAGATAGATACCAAAACATACAATAACAAAGATAATTGATGGATCCTTTATGGTAATACATATGATTTTGCTCCGGGTGTGTGATCACTGTGTGTGTGTGTGCACTTGGATGGGATAAATGCAGAGCACAAATTCAGTATGGGTCACCATACATAACAATACGTCATGACTTTAACTTTCATGATATGGTACAACTACAGTTGAATGCAATAGTAAATAGTTTGTTGTATATAATATATATAGGAAATAGTTAGGGGTGTGACGAGACCCCTATCCCACGAGACGAGACACGAGATTGGGTTCACGAGACGAGATTTTTATAGTATTTTTTAAGAAATCCTCCATAATGAAACGTATGAAGGGAAAATATATTCAACTGAAAATCATAAAATGCAAAAATGTTGGTGCATTTTGAAATCAACTTGTAATGCATGTCATTTTACTTCTATTTGAATGGATTATTTGCAGTAAAACAACATGCAAACACTGCTAAATGTTTTGCCACAAAATCAACCAATTGTTTTTTGGCCTGTATAATTTCACATGAGAAATCTCACTGAACTTCTTTCTACAGATTGAACATAAATTAAACAGTATAAATAAAAAAAAATCAAAAAACACTTTAACTGCAGTACAAAGTTGACCATTTCCCCGTCACTATTGATTGTGTGGCTGTAACTGTTATAAAGCTCTGCGTACACCGAGAAGTCCAGCCGTCAGCAGTGATAGTTCTGCCTCTCTAGGGGTCGTTCACATATCGCGCCTAAAAAAGCGTGGAAAGCGCGGCCGCGTTGCTTCCTCCTTCTTTTGCAAGCGTTCGGGAGCTCGCGCTTCTGTATGTCTGTCTATGCAACCATGAACTGCGCTCTCCACGACCACGAGGAAGGCGCGCCAGGAATAAACTGCATGTGCTTCCATTTTGCGCAAATGAAAATGCGCGCGTTATGTGAACGGCCCCTAAGAGTCAGTACAACCTTGGCCGAGGTGTACGGCACAGTTTTCTTACAATGTTTACATATTGTTTATGTCTTGTGTGTTATTCTTTCGCCGTTTATTATTTCTACTGGAAAACCAAAATGTTTCCACACAAACGATTTGAAAGTGGCGGGGGCATCTTGAATAATAATTTCACCCTCACACTGATAGCACGACGAGACAACTTCTCACCTCGACGAGAAATCTCGTCACGCTTTAGTCTCGCGAGATCTCGTCACACCCCAACTAAACAGCGTCTAGTGTGTGTTTAATGTGTGGTGACAGATCGCTGTAGCTCCTCGTGAAGCGATCATCTCTTCATACTAGTTCATTTATAGCATCAAATAAACATGAATGAACATCAGAAGGACGAGAGTGCACACAATTTCTGAAGTTCACCAACGTTAATCTACTAACTCCCCACGCTGCTTGTCAGACAAAATGACAGATTTGGCGTTATGATTGGTCAGATCACCTGTCAATCAAACTGAAGGGTCAAATTGAATCAATGTTCCTTTATTAAACATTAATTTATGTTCATTTTCAACATATTTTGGTTCATTTTAGGGAAGCAATACTGTAATTTTTTAAACAACAGTTGAGTTAAATAAAACTACCCAGCAGGTTGGGCAAATATTTAACCATCTTGGGTTGTTTTTAACTCAGCATTTTTTTTTTTTTTTTTTTTTTTTTGAGTGAATGCAGCCAGGATCATTTTTTTTTGGGTCTTGTGGACAATATGCAAACATCTTTTATGTAAAATATCTTATTCATGACAGTACAGAATAAAAACTAACATGCATTTTGAATGATCCCTCTTATTTTGTTAAAATAACTAACCTTTTTTGCAGATTCTGCAAGGTGTAAACTTTTGAGCAAGACTGTACATATGCATGAACTAGGCGGTACTGTTTAGTTTTTTTAAAAAAGCCTCTTGTTTCCAATGCTGCATTTATTTGAAGTAAAATCACCAATGTATGTTAATATTGTAATTTAGCAATAAATGAAACTCATCCCTTTCTTTTAATCAGACAATACAGCGTTCGGTTCTGTAAACCTTTTCTTGCACTAGACACTTTCATATCAATTTGCACTCTTCTGGACCACCAAAAGAGCATAAAATCAGAAAATATATATAGCACATATATTTATTTTTTGGTGAACATACTGTAAGTTGCTGGTGTACATATGCAATCTTTATTCTCTTAGGCATTGAGGTTCTGGTGACTTCACATCCCTTAAATGCGAATTTATTGACATTCTTCAAAATCGCCACTGTCAATTCAGCTCCTCAACCAACCGTCATCCTCATGGACCGACACATCTAGCGGATTTAGGAAAAAAACAGCATTCGTATAAAAAGCACACAGGTTTTTATTGCATATCAATTTCATGTATAAATTCTTCATAGCATTGGAAAGATTACATTTGGTATACATATCTATTCTACAGAATTAACATCAGAATCATGTCTTTTCCATGAAATTGCTCTAAAGTACATCTTCAGTAATCACAAGCATCAAAAAAGAACTTCAGAATTTTCAGTATTATTCTACAATCCTTAAATTTTGTCATTATTTCTCTCCCACAAGCATATTGTTCAGTTCAATAACCATCTGCCCATAGTATTTAAGGCAGTAAACAGGACTTAAAGTCAAACCTACTAACCTAACCACATGTACAATAAGTGCATCTACAAATTCATCTTTTTTTTTTTTTTTATTCTTTTTTCTTTTTAATTTAAGATACACATTTCACAAATGGACACCATTATGACCTCTAAAACACAAGTCATGCACAATATTTTTAATAAACATAACAGAAGCAATATACAACTCATATCCAAATGAAACAAGCACCATCTATTTTCAAACCCATGTTTAAAATGAACTTTCGGACATCTCGATGTCATTTTTTTTTTTTTTGAAGTACAATACACTTTTTTTCTTTTTCAGAGAAAGCATGTTGGTTTTTTGAAATGATACGTTGGTTTGCAATGTAACAGTGGGCCAAGGAGATCTGCATTGTTCATTTTTTGACAATTTTTCATGACGATTTTAACAGTGCGGGTCAATTTCTTCACCTACAGCGCTCGCAAAGTACAGTAGTATGTGACATGACTTCATACTCATAATTCCATTACATCCCTAAAAATCCTATGCATCCCACAGGCTTCTTACTCAAGGATTTGAGTAAATTATATAGTGAGGAGACAGAGTATGAAACAGGGTAAGAGTGCCATCTCGTCGTATATTCAAATACAACACCGCTGCGAGTTTTTAAACAGCACGTTATCGAGCAGATTCCCTGTGATAAGCCAGTCAGATCCATCTTGTTTGGTCTGTGTTCGCAGTGACACCTAATTTTTAAAACCGACAAGCTCTTCTGGCGAATGCTTGGATATTCTTTGCCGTTTCATTCAAAAAGCATCTGATAAAAATGCCTGTTTGACCCATGAGTTAAAGTGCTTGTTAAAACCAGCCTTCCTTAGAAAAAGTTCATTAAAATCAGTACTAAGACATCAGCTCAGACGTAAAGGAAAGTATGAACTAGGCAGACAGGGGTGCGCTCGGTTTAAGTGCTGATTCCAGGGAACGTGGAGAACGTCCAAAACGAAGTGAGGAGAGGAAGTAAAGGTATGAAGTCCTGACCAAAAAGACATTCAATCAAGAGAAGGTAACTTTATGAGGAAGTTTGACTACATATTAAATCTACTCTACACATTCATGTTATGCATTCAGCTGTTTACCATTCATTCGCTGGCTTCACAGTTCAGAGAAGTCGGATGAGGACTCACGCGCGATCACGGATCTCTCGGAAACCGCTTGTGAACGTTCAATGTCGCTGCTCACCATTTGATCGCGATCTCATTGTATAGCCCCTCTCACGGCGTTTTATCGGGACGCAAAAAATATTACGAATTATGTAGAATTTGATATGATATTTAGGACCAGCGGACAAACAAATGGGACGTAGGAAACATGCAATTTGAACCCAGAGATACACTGTCGACCCATTTATTATTATTTTTTTTTTTATGAAGATGTTTTACTGTGAGTGATAAAATGTGTAAAAATGTCAAAATATAATGCCCCTGTATTTGAGTTACCTGATATTTTTTTGTTTTTAAATCACGCAGTGCCTACATTTCTAAACGGTTGAACAGATGCATCATAAACAAGACTTCATGATTATGTGCTCATAAAGGAAACAGATTTTGGCAACTTTCTTTTCTGCAAAGAGCTCGAACAATTCTGAATTTCATTCCTTCAAAAGAGTGGGTAAAACATCTTTCTTCATTTTTTTCATTAATCAAAAAGAAAAATCAAACCTAAATAAAAATAAATAAAAGACAAACACTCATCAATGTAAGTAGCAAACGAACAAATAAAACAAAAAAAAAAACCTACTAACAGTGGAGGCGACCACTTGGGAAGGAAATGATTGTCAAAGAAAAGGGGTTATTTGGCACACAACACTCTCTGCTACCAACTGTTAACTTAGTTTGTACATCATACAACAATATTGTACAAATTTGGTCCTTCACTAAAGAATTATATTAACATTTAAGCACAGATGTGCTCAAAAAGAAACAATACTGTTTACCGAGGAACAAATCACATAGAAAAAAAAATTCAAGAAGAAGGAGAAGAGATTTTCCGATTGCCCCACTGGAGAATAATTTAACTCTTAAAAACAAATTTTCAGTTGGGACTAAAGGCCTGTATACAGCTAAAATACTTACCAGAACAACAATAATTACAATGACGATGATGCTATACACATGAACAACCGTGCTGCGTGATATACCATATGAAGATTCGTCTGTTGAGCAGCCGAACGAAAATCACTTCCAGCATACACTTTTTGAGCCAGTGGCTTGCAAAACTGCGGTCGGTCGGCCTCGGGGGGGGGGAAACGGGCTAAACTTAAGTGCTGCTATTGCCATTGGAAATCAATGTTGATGTCTACAGGTTGTGAGTTGTGAGAAAGGAAACCGTGGTACAGTGCTGTAGAAAATCAACTCGAGAATGGAATGCTGTATAGAAACGGTTAAAATCTCCAGTTGAAGAAACACATCAGCTACCCTGGGCTTCTCTGAGAACACGGTAAAAAACCCTTGAGAGCAGTCTCTGTGAAATGCATATCATTGAAAATGAGGTGGAGAGGTGATTTCAGAGTCATTCAAATGCATCGCCCCCCCCTCTTGATTCAGCTGCTGAGGAGAGAACATCACTATAGTGGCTAGTTGCAGACAGGAAAGATGCTATGGCTGGGATTCGATGATTTCATTCTTGCTTTTATGCTGTGTAATAAAACTCTCCCATCTATGATTGGTTCCTGTGTCTGTTTCACTCAACAGTACGTTCTCCGCATAGTGCGCATAGTGGTGGTTCATCTACTGTGGCGTTGCTGGTCTTCATGTTGGGCTCCTCTCCCATCTCCTCCTTTCTCCTTTCCCTCCATCTCTTCTGATCTCTCTTTTGTCTCGTTCTTCTTCTCAGATGTTGTTGAGGGGGTGAAAGGAGCTCGTTTCCGACGGCCCTCCTCCCATGTTGAGCCAGGCGTCCAAGGAGTTCTGGGAGGATGAATGCAGATTGGCGTTCTCAGACAGAGAGAGCATCATTGCATAAGCCTGGATGAAGAAAACGAGGAAAGTTTCATCTCGGAGCCAAAGATTGTTGCAAAAAGTTACAGCATCAAACAGATTTTGAATGTAAACTATAAATTCTTACATGACATGAAATCAATTAGATAGAAATCATAGGATTCCGGATCAGATAAAGAAAACCATTAACTGGGTTCACACATGTAAGACATGTAACAACTCCACATGAAATGTTGAGACCAGAAGACAATTTAAAGTTAGATATACAAGGCAATGATACAGAAAGCTAATAGTGTTAGTTATGTTAATGTCATTCAGTTAATATTTGTATCAATGTTGAACATTAAAGATACTATTTCTAAAACAAAATAAAAATGAAAATGATTAGGTAGTGCAAAAGTTGCATGTAGTGCTATTATAACATCTTTTCCTGCCTGGGCAGTAATGCAGTAATTCCCAACTGTTTTTTAAATTTTCTCAATTTTAAAGTAACCTTCACCTTGGATAAATGTAATTCATTTATCTATATATACATATACCCATATATATATATATATATATATACCACCCCCCCCCCAAAAAAAAAACAAAACAAAACAAAAAAACACCACTGTTTGGATTTCAATAGGCAAATGCTTAAGAGTGACTGAATTATTATCACATTGATTCCTATATTTCGAGCATGTTATATGTTTGGCAATGGTGATGGTTATTTAAGACATGAAAAGCCACACACTCCATGTAGGAAGACACATCATAGCAATATTAGATTCATCTGGCTCAAATTGTGAAAGAATGGTCGGGAGGGAGCATGAAGAATCATTTTAAATTGGCACATGAATCTGTATCTTTACAGAGTTCTTGACTCTTGCATTGTCAATACAAGATCTTGATGGAAAGACAGTTAGAAGAACTGAAACATAATAATTGCGATAATGATCCAATCATAGACTTAAGCATTTGCCTATTTAAATCCAAACAGCAACTTTTTTGTTTGTGTTTGTGCATATATATCTTACATAATTATATAATAAAAAGTAAGAAAAAATATTGTATTATTATACTCAATTAAAATTTGATCTAAAACATCCAATATTGAATAACTTGACAACTTAAAACATTCAGTTTAATTTACTTGTAAAGGTGCTGGTCATATAATTAGAATATCAGCAAGTTGATTTATTTCACTAATTCCATTCAAAAAGTGAAACTTAAGTATGAGCATGTTCAGCACTCAATACTTAATTGGGGCTCCTTTTGCCTGAATTACTGAAGCAATGTGGCGTGGCATGGAGTCGATCGGTCTGTGGCACTGCTCAGGTGTTATGAGAGCCCAGGTTGCTCTGATAGTGGCCTTCAGCTCTTCTGCATTGTTGGGTCTGGCATATCACATCTTCCTCTTCACAATATCCCACAGATTTTCTGGTCAGGTGAGTTTACTGGCCAATTAAGAACAGGGACACCATGGTCCTTAAACCAGGTACTGGTTGCTTTGGCACTGTGTGCAGATGCCAAGTCCTGTTGGAAAATGAAATCTGCATCTCCAAAAAGTTGATCAGCAGCAGGAAGCATGAAGTGCTCGAAAACTTCCTGGTGTACGGCTGCTTTGACCTTGGACCTCAGAAAACCCAGTGGACCAACACCAGGAGATGACACGGCACCCCAAACCATCACTGACTGTGGAAACTTTACACTGGACCTCAAGCAATGTGGATTGTGTGCCTCTCCTCTCTTCCTCTTGACTCTGGGACCCTGATTTCCAAAGGAAATTTACTTTCATCAGAGAACATAACTTTGGACCACTCAGCAGCAGTCCAGTCCTTTTTGTCTTTAGCCCAGGCGAGACGCTTCTGACGCTGTTTGTTGTTCAAGAGTGGCTTGACCCAAGGAATGCGACAGCTGAAACCCATGTCTTGCATTCGTCTGTGTGTAGTGGCTCTTGAAGCACTGACTCCAGCTGCAGTCCACTCTTTGTGAATCTCCCCCACATTTTTGAATGGGTTTTGTTTCACAGTCCTCTCCAGGGTGGGGTTATCCCTATTCCTTGTACACTTTTTTCTACCACATCTTTTCCTTCCCTTCGCCTCTCTATTAATGTGCTTGGACACAGAGCTCTGTGAACAGCCAGCCTCTTTTGACCTCCTTGTGCAAGGTATCAATGGTTGTCTTTTGGACAACTGTCAAGTCAGCAGTCTTCCCCAAGATTGTGTAGCCTACAGAACTGGACCGAGAGAGCATTTAAAGGCCTTTGCAGGTGTTTTGAGTTAATTAGCCAATTAGAGTGAGGCACTAGGTGTCATCAATATTGAACCTTTTCAAAATATTCTAATTTTCTGAGATAATGAATTTGGGATTTTCCTTAGTTGTCAGTTATAATCATCAAAATAAAAATAAATAAACATTTTAAATATATCAGTCTGTGTGTAATGAATGAATACAATATACAAGTTTCACTTTTTGAATGGAATTAGTGAAATAAATCAACTTTTTGATGATATTCTAATTATACGACCAGCACCTGTATTTATTTTCGTTTTCCACTGGCTTCTCTGAAAAAGTCTACCACAAAAACCTCTGGTTGGGAAACCCTGGAATACCACTCTTTAACTCTCTGTCCTTCTCTTGCCATTGCAAGAAGATATGGGCTGATGGCATAGTAGAAGCTCTCTGGAGCAGGTACAGTCACATACCTGTGTTTTAGCCTGCCTGAAAAGTGTTTCTTTCAGGGCCTCCGACTCTACCGAGGTGCTAAAAATGTCTTTAATGTCATAGGGCTCCTCGCCAGCCTTATGGAATTCCAGGCCTTTGGGGAAACCAGCCAGAGGTTCCAGATCTAATAGGCCTGCATCCTCCTCAATACACCTGTACCGGGAAGGGGAGGGGGAAAGGGCCAAGGGTGTGGAGAGGGGAGGGGACCCTCAGTTAGCCCAAAAACTGAAATCTAAATATTGGAACTGGATGCATTTGAGGAGCATGCAGTGGATGAGATGGTGACGGGACATGAAAAATGTAGGTGGTCATCACACTAGCGGATGAAAGCACAAAACAAATGGCCACAGCTTTGGTGTCAAGAACTCTGTCCATCTCTCTGTCCATGCAGAATTAAACGAGATGCTGGGAAACACCTTGCTTTTGAATACAAAATGCCATAAAATATCGATCATTGAAACATTTAGATGCCAGTGGCATTCCACTGCTCAAGAACAGCGAAAGAGTGAACGGAACTGGACACTTCAAATTCCGTAATTTTATGGAACTGCATGGGTGCAAACTTGTTAAACGGTTTCAATGATTAAACAGACATGTACTGACAGATGACTAGTTGCTGATTAGTTGTGTTAGTTATTGTAACAGACAATGAGGCATCACAGTAGCAAACACTATGGGAATCAATCAACAACTGTTCAACAACATCTAAAGGTTACGATGACACTCTGTTCCTCAATCTGGTGAGCTGCCTTGCTGTCTACGTAGGCTACTGCCCTTCTAAGGCAGCATACTAAATGAATTGATTTCAAACATTCAATATTGGGTATCATTTTCCAGAACAGGCTTTTTTCATCGTTAAATGCGTCTATGCAGCTCACTGGGTTTTGGAACAGAGCTATAACATTGTTGGCCCATTGTTCTTTTGTTACAGTAAACTTTCATTCTCTGCAACTTCTGATCTTCTTAAATGAACACTCAACCAAAATCGAATCCTTTTCGCACTATAAACATGTACATTTCTGAAATTCGGAAGTTAAACAATATGTGTTTGTTTGGGATGATTGCTTTCAAAGGCTGATCAAACTTATTTAAAATAACTTTTATATTATAATACATTTCAAAATGTACTCCTGCGACGCAAAGCTGAATTTTCAGCATCATTACGGCAGTCTTCAGTGTCACAAGGTCCTCCAGAAATCATTCTAATATGCTGATTTGATGCTCAATTATTAAGAACGGGTGATAAACGGTGATAATTTGTTTCCAGGATTTCATTCGAAAGATTTTGTAACATTATAAACGTCTTCACTGTCACTTTTGATCAATTTAACACGTCCTTGCTGAATAAAATGATTCATTTCTTGTAATAAATAATATAGATTACACTATTAACACTTCGTACCACTCTCTAAAATTTCACGTGAGATCAAAATCAACCTGCTTAATGTTTCTTGTCTTATTAGAAATATTTCAACAATGCATTTACTCCAAACAAACAAACATAGTAATTACTTGCACCAAATGTATCTAAAAAGCACATTTTACAGTAAAAAGGATTAAAAAGGCTTCATTTTCGCATCTTTAAAAAAAAAAACCGAGTGTTCATTTAAGTGAGAGTGGCTCTTTTTAGGCTCTTTTTCTTTCAAAAAAACCCAGAGAGATACGTTCTGCTGACCTGCGCGTGTGTTCGTAAGACATAGGGAGAGGGGTCGGTTCCTCATCCTCGTCGTAAGTGCCCTGCACCATAGTGGCGGGAGAGGCTGTCTCGTCCTGCGACTTTTCTGTCAATGAACCCTCCTCATCTTCGTCATCTCCCTCCATCTCCTCTTCCTCCTCCTCCAGTTTGGAGGCAGCGTGAGTGTGACTCTGAGGATGCTCTTCTTCTGTCAGCTCTGACCTGTAATGCCAAACAGTCATTTTCATCAGCTTTTTGATTTGACTACTGTACCTTTAACATGTCTACATGCAAACAACTTCTGGTTTTACTGGCTAAGCTCTTTGCAAACAAAATGAGTAAAAATACCAATTTGAATAGTTTGATTTTGAATACAAAGTTTTTGTTGATATGTAAACATGGAAGGTCATAAGCTATGTTTTGTTTTTCCTCATGTAAATGTTTTAAAGGGATAGTTCACCCAAAAATGATGAGTAAATCATCATTTACTCACCCTCAAGATGTTTCAAACCTGTATGAGTTTCTTTCTTCCGCTGAACACAAAAGAAGATATTTTGAAGAATGTCTTTTATTGTAGTATTTTCTTTTCCTACAATGGAAGTCAATGGCTAACGTCATACTGACATTCTTTAAAATATCTTCTTTTGTGTTCAGTAGAAGAAAGAAACTCATACAGGGTTGAGTAAATGATGGCAAACTTTTCATTTTTGGATGAACTATCCCTTTGATATTGTACTAAAAAACATGCTTTTGAAAATGAAATCATTTTCAATGATCTCTGATTCTGAATGACCCATTTTTCAGTTTAAATTATGCGGGTGGATGGGCGAGGGCGCTTTGCAATGTAAATGTTATGTTCATATGACTACATAGTACATCAAACTGTTTTATTTCAAAAAGAATAATAGTTTTCTCCAAGAAATGTCCTCTTTAAAATATTCAATTCTTAAATGGCCATATTCTTTTGAGTGAAACAGTATCCCTAGCAGAAGGACGGCTTCTGTTTTATGTCTTTTGTCTGCATTTCAGTGCTTATTTTTTTTTTTTTTTTTATGTTCAAAGCTATCATCTTGCTTTTTCCCATCCAAGTTTCTACCAACTTGGGAATTAAACTTGAAAAACCTTTCAATTTGAGCAGGAACACACACACACACACACACACACACACACAACACGTTCCATAGGCGTAATGGTTTTTATACTGTACAAACTGTACATTCTGCCCCCCCCCCCAAACTTAACCCTCACAGAAAACATTCTGCATTTTTACATTTTTAACCCTTATGTGCTGTTCGGGATGTTTTCATCCACTATGGGGAATTTTTGAGTCTTAATTTGGCCGTAACTTTCTCCGTGTTTCAGCAAATGGAATGATTTTTGGTGACAAATCTTATTTTGACACATATTTTGGGAAAATGCTTTGAAAATGTTCAAAAACTCAACAGTACTCTGTGGGCAAATTCACGACCATTTCGTTATGATTTTAACTGCTTTAAAAATGGATCAGATAAATATTTTTTTTTTCACTTTTTTTTGCTTAAATCTATTTATCAACCTCAGTCCTGATCATAACTACTAAATTAAAAAAAAATAAAAATCAGGATTTTAACTCTTTAATTGCCAAATTCATAAACGATGTCACTGATTTGGGAAAAAACGTGTCAAAGATTAGAAACAACATTGGCTTTGATGCATTGTTAGTTTTTGAGCAGCATCAAATTTTAACGTTTTAAAGGTTTTTTTTTTTAAATTTAGTAGTTTTGATCAGGACTGAGGTTGATGAATAGATTTAAGCAAAAAAATTAGAAAAAAATATTTATCTGATACATTTTTAAAGCAGTTAAAATCAAAAGGTAGTGAATTTGAACAATGCACAAGGGTTAATAAAACCTTGTTTAGTATGTTTTTAAAGCTGTTTGAAAAGTGGGGACATATGAAATGTCCTCATATTTCACGTTGAAGTTGTAATACCAGTGTCACACCCATGTCATTATACGCATTTGTGTCCTGATATGTCACAAAAACACACACACACACACACACACACATGAAACATGTGAAAATATGGTTACATATTTTAGGAATTCCTTTACATAACCCTACAATAGTGACACCAGATTTCTAATGGCCACTAGCGATGAGTTTTTATGTCTTCTGGAAATGGCTATGAAATCTAACGACAAAATATCAGATAAAAACATAAACTATTTACACCCTGAGAGTCCATTGCGGTAATTCTCTCATCATAATCTGACTGCCAAATATCAGTGCTGTGTCTCTGGGTTGCCATCCATCATTTTGGATCGGTCAGTAATTCCCCTGCCTGGCCCGAGCTCGAAAACACAGATCCACGAATGACAAACGCACAGGTTTTGCAATTAATGACAGACGTTTCTTGCGAGCGTGGCAATGATGAATTGGCTCATTTCAGAGAGGCGAGACAGAGCGCGCTAGACAGGTCAGGAGCAATCATCATGGTTTGTCTCATTGCCACCAAGTTCCAGAGAAAACGGCTGTTCTGCAAAGCAGCTATCAGCACCGCGCCGTTCCACTACCGCTCTTTTTCCAAACGTTTCAGCTCATGATGTCATTGCGCAAACCCCTCCAAAGTCAGCGCTCTGAAACGAACTTCTATTAAGGCAGACGAATGTCGAGCGCACTGTGAGGGGGGGGTGGGTGTGTGGGTCGTGAGGTGGGTGGTTAAGCTATGTGAGGTGTAGACTTACCAAAAATGAAGAACTGCTTGTTTCCCATTTTCCATCATGCTTAAATATCCCATAATCAAATTTGCCCTGGCCTGAGAGAAAGTCCATGCCACGTGGGAGACAGCAGCGGTCCTGCCACAGACCTGCGCTTTGTCTCTCAGTCTAAACATGTCAGAGCGCTGTTTGCGTTAGCTGCGAGGGGGGGGGGGGGGGCTCCGTCAATGGAGCACACAGATAAATGTCTCGGTCTCAGGGTCCCCCGATAGGGCTGAACCTGCAGCCCCCTACACACTGACACACACACTGAAACACCATTAAGCCAGCTACAGGTAAACCCCCATCATGCCTCTCTGTATATTGTGAAGAGAACAGATCACACTTTTTCCACTGCCATTCATGAAGGAAGAGAAAGGAAGAGTACCGAAATTTGTCCTTCACAGCTTGTTCGACTTCATTGTTGAGCTCTTCATTGAGGTATTGACTTTGTCTCTCCTAATACTCATTAGTAGTAAAAAAAAAAACATGTAACACTTCAGTTTGGTACTGTGGCCCAAATTTAAAGAGCAAATATACATTTACAACACAATGAAATGTTCCCGACCACTAGGGGGGGCAGTGTTGGTACTGAAAAGCCGTTTTCCTTGGGACACGATGACAGATTCTCAATGTAAGTAATGCGAGCTTAACCCTTATGTGCCGTTCGGGATGTTTTCATCCACTATGGAGTCTTAATTTGGAGTGTTTCAGCAAATGGAATTTTAATAGAATTATTTTGACACATATTTTGGGAAAATGCTTTGAAAATATTCCAAAACTCAACAGTACTCTGTGGGCAAATTCACGACCCTTTCGATTTTAACTGCTTTAAAAATGTATCAGATAAATATTTTTTTCAATTTTTTTTGCTTAAATCTATTAATCAACCTCAGTCCTGATCAAAACTACTAAATTGAAAAAAAAAATCAGGATTTTAACTCTTTAAAACGTTAAAATCTGATGCTGCGCAAAAAACGAACAACGCATCAAAGCCAATGTTGTTTCTAATCTTTGACACGTTTTTTCCCAAATCACTGACATCATTTATGAATTTGGCAATTAAAGAGTTAAAGAGAGTTTTTTTTTTTTTTTTTTTTTAAATTTAGTAGTTTTGATCAGGACTGAGGTTGATTATTAGATTTAAGCAAAAAAATTTGAAAAAAAATATTTATCTGATACATTTTTAAAGCAGAACGAAAGGGTCGTGAATTTGAACAATGCACAAGGGTTAATATGAGTCATTATTTTTTAAATGAACAATCTATTTTTTATTGAATGTTTGGATATCCTAATGATCTTAATGTAGCAACTGCATTCATATTAACAATATTCTGAAATAAAATTTAACAACACAATTGCAGTGACTTACTACTTGGCATGTAGACAGTCCTTAACTACTATGGCAATATGCACTGGACACATATAGTTGTGTTAAAGTGATTAGCAGCATTAAAATTAAACAAACATTTTGATATTACCTTTTATATATTACTTTCACAGTCTCTTCATGTCCATGTGAGCAATTGCCCGTTTCCGCAAACTAACTGCCCCCTAGTGGTCCGGAGCATATCCGCTGATTTCGCTGTGTTGTGGTTAATTTGATTCAGCTGCACTACTGGGCCAACGTAGTTTAAGTCTCACTATTAACTGGTTGCTTATTAGCATGCATATTACTTGGATATCAGTTGTTTATTAGTACTTATAAAGCACATATTAATGCTTTATTCTGAAGAGCATATTCTACATCGCTTCGTCCTACCCAATACTTGTAGTTATAAAACTTAACTACCTTACTAACAATTAATAAGCAGTAATTAAGTGTTTCATACTTATATAGGTCATACTTAATAGTTAATTAAGTGAGAATTGGATCTTAATCTAAAAAGTGACCAAAAATAGATAGATTGTTGACAGTTAAAGGGGCCATTCACAAAAAATTCCGCCGAATTTTTGCATTCCACTGTGACGCTTTTTCATTGTTTTTCTGGTTATGTTTGACCAATGTGCTTACAATTTATTTTGAATATGTAGCAACTGAGTAAAAAGGTCATTTTTTTTCCTTGGCATTTTAAAACGCAAAAAATGTGTTCAGAGTGAACAGCTTCTTTAAGCTATAAATTTAATTTGGACAGCATGATTCAGATGATATCATGTCTCATTTGAGTATTAAGAGTATTATTGAGACTTTGTCTCAGATGTTACTTATAAAATTGCTTAGTAATAGCTAGAGAGTTAGTTCACCCAAAAATGAAAATTCTGTCATGAATTACTCTCCCTCATGTCGTTCTAAACCCGTAAGACCTTCGTTCATCTTTGGAACACAAATGAAGATATTTTTGATAAAATCCGATGTCTCAGTGAGGCCTGCATTGACTGCAAGACAACAAACACTCTCAGATGCCTTTAGGGTACTAAAACATATTTAAAACAGTTCATGTGGTGCAACCTTAATATTATAAAGCAACAACAATACTTTTTGTGCACCAAAAAAATGACTTTTCAACAATATCTAGTGATGGCTGATTTGAAAATACTGCTTCGTGAAGCTTTACAAATCTTTTGTTTCCAATCAGTGATTCGGTTCGGGTATCAAATTCCCAATGTGAATTACTGAAATTGCGAAACACTTGACGTAACGAAGCCTCGTTTTCTGAAATCACGAGACTTTGGCCCTCCGAACCACTGATTCGAAACAAAAGATTCGTAAAGCTTCAAAGCAGTGTTTTGAAATCGACCATCACTAGATATTGTTGAAAAGTTGTTTTTTTGGCGCACAAAAAGTATTCCCGTCACTTTATAATATTAAGGTTGCACCACTGTTTTAAATATGCTTTAGTAGCTTTCTGGGTATTGAAAGTGTTAATTGTCTTGCTGTCAATAGAGAACTCACTGAACCATCGGATTTCATCAAAAATATCTTCATTTGTGTTCTGAAGATGAACGAAGGTCTTACGGGTGTAGAACGACATGAGGGTGAGGAATTAAATTTATGGTTGAACTAACCTTTTTAATGTGCCATTTTAGTGTCGGCTTATTTATTTATTTAAATATACAGTATATAACTAAACTATATAGTAACTATTCTATTAGTTTGGATATCACAGCTCATATAAGCTCATTTCTCAGTAATGTCTCATTTAAGTCTCAACTGTCTCCAAATAAAAGCAAAACTGAGACAATTTGAGTATCAAATAGAGAAACACAAATATGATCAATTGACAATTTGTCTTTGTTCTCAGTTATGTCTCGTTTGACTATCAACCACATTTGAAAATGCCTTGCGAGAAACACAAATTCGGCTTGTATGGAGCGTTAAAAGCGAACGTGTATAATTCAGCTCAGATAATTGAGTTCTCGGTCATGTCTCATTTGAGAGAATGCTTCTGAAACTTTAGAAGAGGCAAATGTGAGAGAGAAGTTTTCTCAGGACAACTACCGCTTTCTCCATTTTGTCTGCTTCTAGCCTCAGTGCTTTACAGGAGACACGAAGGAGATATTACATATTGTATTATTTCCTACAGAGTAAAAAATTTCCACCGTGAATTCCGACTGGCTGCACAAAAGTGACAGAAAACGAGACAGGAACAGGCAAACGTCATGAAATAAGATGCATGAGCGCATAGGGGAATATCGCAGCTGCCTGTCTATTTGAAGCGGCTGTTTCTGTGAGGCCGATTTGCAGGGAGACAAAACAGAGCACTTATTTGAATTACAGATATTAAAATGCCAGGCCTGCTTGTACGAGTCAGGACAGGACTATTGATCCCAGATGGCAGTGTGAGGTTTCAGTCCATGGCAGAGGTAGACGCATGGAGTGTGGAGGAACCGGCGAAATTGAGGAGGACTATTACACGTCTGAGAACGAACCCATGCATTTGGCCATGTATCATGCATCTGCATGAATCCAACTGCACAGCACCCAAACCAAAATCTGAAGCAACGTGAACCTGGCCACACACCGGCAGGAGTGCTGACGGTTCATGAATTTGGCAGTAATGAGCTTTTGTTTGGTGTTTTCATAAGGCGATGGAATGTGCTCCCTGATGTGTATCTGGCTGCGCTTAATGCAGAACAGAACTCAACAAGGTGAAATGACTCATTGAGATGTCCAGTCCCTCTGCCCACTGAAGGCAAAGTCTGTAATGGGTGCCGCCACACACACACACACACACACACGTAAGGGTTTTTATACTGTACAAACTGTACATTCTCTCCCCCTACACTACTACTCCTAAACCAACCCATCACAAAAAACATTCAGCACTTTTTAAATAAAACATTGTTTTTAAAGCCATTTTTAAATATGAGGACGCATGAAATGTTCTCATATTTTACATTTAAGCACGTTTAATACCAGTGTCATACCCAAAATATCACAAAAATGCAAATGCAATACCACAGTCCTCAACTAGAGGGCAGACTGTAACTTCAGGCATGGACCAAGCATGTCTGATTCTATACAGTAGGTCATGCGGTCTGTTGCCATGGTTTCAAAACATATTCTGTCCATGCGTGTGTTTGTGCGAGCTCGTACCTTTTCTCTGAGGAGCTACAGGCCTGGTTCAGCTCGCTATTGGAGATGAAGTTCCTAATCTCTGAGAAATACGAGTCCTCCTTCTCATCCAAAAGTGCATGATTGTCAGACTCAGAGTTCGGCGAGGAAATATTTGTTCCTAAATTCGAGAGGATCCCAGACTGCTGACTCACTACAGTAAATAAGCAGATAAATAGATCAATTAATAAATCGATAACTAAATAAGGAAAATACGTAGCCTTAAAACTACAGTTGCATGTGCTCTTACCAGATACTTCATGTATTTTATAACTTCTAGATTATATTTATTATTTATTGCACATTTATTTTGGTTATGACAGGTATTCTAGCACTTATCCCCTGATAAAAAAGATAAAATCATGTAGTAATATATTACTGTCATATATTAAAAAGACTATTAACATCATAAAATTGCATTCAAAATAAAATGAAAATTGATTTTACCTGGAATATTCTCATGTTCATGTTTCTTTAAGTGGCGGTCCAGATTGGTCTGTTGACCGAAGCAGCGATTGCAAAGGTGGCACTTGAAAGGCTTTTCCTTGTTGTGAATGTTACGGACATGTCGCTGGAGGTTGGAGGAGATGCTGAATGAACGGTCACAGTATTTACATCTATGAAGGAAAAGAAAAAAACAAAGATTTATACGACTCTGGGCTGAAAACAATAATCAAAAGCACCATTTTGGGGCTTTGCATGATTCCTCCATATCTGTAATTTCAGTCAAATATTGCTCAGTACTGCATGATTAAATATGTACCATGTTTAGTGACAACGACCCCACCAAGAGGCTGACAAAGGTAATGCAGACTCTTAAGCTCTTATTTCATTTGTGCATGAAAACAAACACTCCCTTATGTGCTTTTATGGCTCATTGTTTTTCCTTCATGTAAGCCAATAAAGTAAACATGACAAAGTGCAGTACATTTTCCTTTGTTTGATATTCCCTATTTTGATATTTTTGCAATATGAGATGTCCTCTGTGTGCGATAGTGTCCAACAGTCACGGTTTGGCTTCCATGGCTGTGGCTCACTTGTTTGATCAGCCAGAATAGGCAGGAGAACATCAGTTTAATGTGCTGATAAACAAACATCGCAGCGAGGCAGTGTCAGGAGTTCGCCGGACAGTGCCTCCTTTGTTGGGTGGCCGGCGTAGCTCAGACTCCCGCGGTCGCTGCAAAGTTGACTTTCGGGGCTAATTGCTTTGGGAAAATCGCTCGTCATCAAGTGCTCAGAATCAAGATGCAGGCCCCTTTTCATGTTCCAGTTTATTTGGCGCGCAAATGTGTGTGCGCTTCTGCACAAACTGATTTTCCAGACTTGGCACATCACGGTTCATAGAGAATGGTAAAATGCCAAGGCAACGTTCTTTTTTTAAGCCCCCCCATTTTGTTTATTTTCATGACTTGGTCCAGAGGGACGTTAAATTACTTCATCATCTCAGTTCTTTTTTTCTCTGTTACAAGGAGTGCACATGAAGCGTTACAATCCGAAAGGGGTCTTTCAATTGTCAGACCTAGTGGGCCAATTTCGCTATGTAGAGTAGCTGATAGCATCTACAGCAGGCAAATGACCTACTACAATGAAGCCGGTCCGCTCTGATATTGGCCTGACTCGGCCTTTTCTGCTGAAAGTAAGATGGGGAGATGCTGATGATGTCTGCTATTTGTTAGGGTAAATTGTTTCTAAATGAGCTAATCAGGGGATTGTTGTGAAGGAGCCAAGCATGTAGCGCCCGTGTCCCACGGGAGGCTCTCTATCTCGTTGAGTGTGTTCACAGGGCTCAAAGAGGGGTCTGATTCCGCCTGACCTTTTTTGTGCGCTAAGGAAAACTCGTGTGAAACTGATATGCGTTACAGAACTTCCAAATGCTTTTAAGTAGAATGCCAATAAATAAAAAGAAAAGAATAATTTTGGAAGACACCGACATTTTTACACGATCAGGAGTGTAAAAGTTGGTGCCGTGATGCTACAGTGATCTAGGCGGTTTCCCAACGGTGCTATGCGATTACTGAGATCTTGCGAGTGGTTGTCAGCACAGTGCTATGTGGTTGTTAGGGTGTTCTGGGTATGTTCTTGCAATGGTATTGCAGGTAGTTGCTAGCTGTCTCTCATTTGCTTTACCATCATTAAAGTCTGTTTGCTTGGAAAAATAATAACACACATTGAAAAGTCACAAAATTTGAGCTAACATTCATGTCTGTTGCGCAAATGGGTTGTATGTCAGAGGTTTGTTCAAATCCCTAACTAGATACACTGTTAAAAAATTACTGTAAATTTTACAGTATAATACTGGCAACAGGGTTTAATTTACAGAATCTGCCTCTATTCTCCGATTACAGTAAATAACTGTATTTTTTAAAATTATGAAAGGTCAATTTACAGCAATATTCTGTAAATTTGAGTCAAACCAACACGTGACCCCAGAATGCATTGCAGTTTACAGCAATATGCTGTGTTATTAAAAAAACAGCCAGCGGCTGTAAAATAATGCTGTAATTTTTACAGCAATTCATTACAGTGTAGTAAAAATCATCTTTAAGCACCACTTTTATTAAGATTAAATTTTCTCTTGTAAATGAATGCTTTTGTTTGAATTTGTTCAGAAGGTGGACTGTTAAGAAGCCTTTGGCTGTAAAAGTTACATCTTAGTCATGCCTAGGTCAAAATACTATTCACTTGAAAAGTTTAAAGCCCCAAAGTGCCCTCATCGCCCTCATAGAGGACTTTCCACAGCTGGTTAGAAGCCAAATCAATGATAATTAAGCTGTTCTATAAACAGAGCATGGATGTCTCCAGGGTGCTATTACCAGCCAACATTGTCCAGAGCTTTCTCTACCTCCAAAAACATCTGCACAGACAGAATCAATCTTCTTTCTTTTTTGATCGCGCTGCCTTTCATCTCTCATGTCTTATATTGTTTCTATGTGATATTTCTCAGAATGAGCAATGTTTGTATGGCAACATAATACGCCATCTCATGTGCTGATCACATAACTTAAAAACTGTCTGTGTATTTTTGTGTCTACTTGTATATCAGTCTGGGAACATCAAGCATGAGTGAATTTTTTCTTGAAGCGCAGGTAATACTACCAACACCATGGGTCTTCAACCGGGGGTCCGTCAATTAATGTTTGATCACAAATAATTAAAAAAATAAAAATAAAACGTGTAAAACCATCACAAAGTCAAATTTGAATAAATATATTTGATTTTACAAATAGTATTACATTAACAGCTTTAATAAAACCCTCACGTGATCTCATGAAACTGTCAACAGACTATAGAAAACGCTACTGGATAATAATTTATATACAATTTAGCTCGCCAGAATGGATCGTTTGTAACACAGCTAAGGTAAATGTATAATCGTGACAGTAAAATTAAAATGTGAAGTTCTGTTTAAACTTAAAGGCCGGGACACACCAACCCGACGTCCAAGAACTAGCGGCGAGTGATTTTAATTGCTACATGTTTGTTATGATGCATAAATCTCTTTAACAATGAAAATAAAGCCTACAGACAACGTACAACAGCATAGTTCTAATCTATATTGTCTAAACATAATATTACTATCGTAATATGATTGATTTCTATTAACATCAGAGGCTGTTTGACACATTTTGTGTGGGGGGTCCCTGCTCCGTGTCTCGCTCATCTAAGGGGTTCTTGCCCTGAAAAACGTTGAAGACCCCTGACCTACACAAACACTAAGTGTGAATAAACCTTTGGATCTTGGAGTGATGTGGAACAGTTGGGTTTTAGGTTATATTGTTTGTGTTGGATGAGTATGTGGCCTCACACCATGAAATGTAAAGTTACTTGAATGTATGCGGAAGTGGAACAAAAACTCAAGTTCTGTTCCAAAACCAACAATACAAGGGCTATTCCAAAAGGTAGGCAGCTTAAGAATCAGCAAATGATTTGCTATGCATTTTTATGCATATTAAAGTATTGTGCCGTTAGCTTAGCGACATGCTAACATCAAACTATTGAAATAAATTGTGAGCTAAGTCTCACACAGGAGGGACAAAGCGTTAGAATTTCAATCCTGCATGTGTGTGTGTGCGAAAGAGTTTATGTATAAGAGTGGCTTACCTGTAGGGTTGTTCTCCTGTGTGTGTTCGTAAGTGCCTTGTAAGATTAGCTGACCTGGGAAAGATTTTCCCACAGTACCTGCAAAGGATGGAAACTAGACTTTGATACAGTCATCTAGCATTGTTACAACTCTCATATTCAGAGGGTTCTAACTCATTGTATGGGGACATTCACTATAAATATTTATGACTAATAAAACAAAAGCTGAACAATGGTAATTTTCTCTATATACTCTTTTATGTGCATATTAGTGTGTACTTCTCACTCCAAAGGCATGGTAGAAATGCTGTAAATAAAACTGTAGAGTTAAAGGAATCCTTTAAGGATGTGTTTACTCTTGTTTCATGAGCGGCGCTCACCTGCAGGTGTATCGCTCCTTGCCTTTGCGTAAGATAGCATCGGAGAGAGAGGGAGGCGGGGAGCGGAAGTTAAAAAGATGGTGTGAGGGGTGCTGGAGGGAATTGGGAGCATCCAGTTTCAGAGCGCTAAAGCTTTCCAACTTCTCAGTCATGTTTTCCATCGCAGACACCTGAGGAGAGAACATGAAGCGAGTTCAGAGAGGAATACTCTATGTTTGATGCACAGCTCAGGGGCTCATTTAATCAGAAACTTCTCTCAAATTGATTTTGTGTGAGATTAGGGTCCATCCGGGACTAAGAAACTTTATTTTTTTGTGTGTTTGTTTGGGGCAGATACATGAAGAACAAAAAATAATAGAGGTGGTGAAGAACTCTGACAGAGAGCCTGGGAGTTTGCATCATAACCAGACAGGATGGAAAGCTGGAGGAAGTTATATATCAGAAGGTCGAGTCTTGATTGTGCTGTTGAAGAGTGACCTCCCTAACCTATGGCACGTTGGCAGCCACTCGAGCAGCCCCTTGGGAGCCCCCGGCTCCTACTTTGTTCCCAACAAATCTCTGAGAGAAGCGTCTGAATGAGCCATTCACCTCCGTGAGCGGTAACCATACAATGCAGTTTAAGATACCCCTCGCTGATAGTACTTCCCCTGTTGCAGAACAAAGGCTTCGCTATGTGGCTCTATGGCCAAAAACAGCTTACATCCTTCCTACTTTTGGAATATGGATAAACACATTGACAGACAGTGTGTTTTAATTTATTTGTACATGTCTTGGTATCACCTTGATTCTGTCAGTATTTTAGCTTGGATTGTTAAAAGGCAATGGTGCTCTTGATAACGCGCACACCTTTTTAAAAGCATGATCACATATTTGATATTCGAGTGCTCTAAGAAAAAATAAAGCGCTAACATAATAAGCATTTAAAAAAAAAAAAAGCAGTAATATGCACTGACAGACAGACAGACAGATAGATAGATAGATAGATAGATAGATAGATAGATAGATAGATAGATAGATAGATAGATAGATAGATAGATAGATAGATAGATAGAGAGATAGATAGATGGATAGATAGATAGATGGATAGATAGATACATAGATAGATAGTATCACTTATAGATAAATCAAACGTATAAGTCAGAATAAAGAGATAAATAAAGGGTTGCTGAAATTAAGAGAGAAGGAAAGAACGAGAGAAGGTTTGGATTTGGGGGGAGGCAGGTCAGCATTGATGGAGGCCAGATTTACAGGTCAGATAAGACAGTTCCCAACAAGAGAGGCCATTCTATTACACACAAACACAGGAAGTCCCTGATCGACATGCAGACATTATCTAGGCAGCCAGAGCAAGAAAGAAATGCTAGGAAGTTATTAGCGGTGGGACTCTATGGAGAACTTCCCAGAGACAATGGTCTACTCTGAAAGTATGTGGCATAATTTGTTTCAATTCAAAAGGCCATTATTAATAATATTTTCATTATTGTTGTCTCTGTTCAAAGGTGGGAAAGGTTTAGAATACTAACACAAACAATAGGGGTTGTTTTTCTAAGCAAAAGATAAAGAATTTTGAATTCATGCACAACATGCCAGAACAGGCAATACCTCTTTTGAGATTATCTTCATGATGAAAATAATCTAATGAAAATAAATACCATCAGAAGTGAGAACTTTTTAAAACATCAAGGCTCCCCTTGAACCAAACAGGCCTGAGGCAGAGGACACTGGGAATGTGCTTTCGGCGTCTCGGCATATTCCGCCGTACTTGAATGCAATGAAGAGCAGGACCTTTACCAAGGCACAAGAGGGAATAAAGCGAATATATGCAAAAAATACCTGAGGATGGAAAAGTAGTGGTGCCGGCCTCAGGTACTTCTCCTTTAGAGCTCCAACTGGGTCTATTAGCTTCCTCTTCTCCACCCTGCTGGACAACAACACCAAGGGTTACGTACGAACGAAGGTTAATTGTAAACCTAGGCACCAATGCTTTTTCAATAACTTGTCACATTTTAACATTTCCCTAGCTACAACTTTGGATTGTCATTGTGTTGGGACATACAAGAAGGCCTACTCGGCTTGAAGTACCTGTAGATGGGGTCCATGAAGAACGGCGAGGGCTTGGCGTAGTGGAGCGACGGCTGCTGCTGGGGTGGAGGTGGCTGGGGAAGGGATACTTGCGGCTGAGGCATCTGGGGCTGGTGCAAGTTCTGGGACTGAGTTAGTGCTGGGTGTTCATCTTTAGCTGCTTTGCAGTTTACGCCATAGACGTGATTTTTGCGCTGTTCGTGTGTGCCACCGTTCTGGTTGGCTCGGCTTCGACTACCTATGCTAAGGTCCAGAGGCTGTTCCTCGCCAGGGGCCAGGAGGGCGTTGGATGGCAAGGCTGGCTTGCTGGGGGTGGAGGGAGAGGTTTGACCTCCTTGGGCTTGGTGGTCAGGTCAAAGGGTGAATCTGCACCAGTGACTGTAGGTAATTTCTGAATGTGCTCTCGAGGGGATTTAGGCTCAGGTTTGAAGAACATGCCAGGATTGAGTGCTCTGTCTGGGAATGGGAACAAGGAATGTTGGAAGTTGGGCAGAAACTGGAAAGGAAACATGGAATGGTAGTTTAAGGAGCCCATCTTCTTCTCCTGCAAGCCCATGAATCCCGGGCCAAAGTACTTTTCAGCAATGGAGGCAATGGCTTTAATGGAGTCAGTGGTGGCCCCGGACGGTGGAAGTGCTTGCTCTTCTGGTGGTGGGAAAAAGGAATGCTGGGAGGAGAGGAAAGAGCGCTCACAAGGGAGGTTCCCTGAACTGGAGACAGATACCGAACTGCTGCTCACTTCGTCCTGCTTGCTCTCCTGCGCCGGTTTCCTCCTGCTCTTCTCCCGTTCGCTCTCTGCCTCGCTTTCTAGGTCGGAGCCAGACACCGTGCCAGTGGTGGTGTCTAGATCTGTGCCACTAGATGTGTTAACATCTTCCAAGTCACTACCATCAGACATGTCGTTCATCTTCACTTTATTCTTGTTGTCTGAGAATGACAAGTCCAGTTTGGACTCTCGGTTCTCCTCTGACTGGCTGCTGAGACCACTTCCTACATTGCCATTGCTGTTGTGCATGGATGAGACCACGGAAAGAGTAGGAGCATCAAGAGGAGGCAGCTTCCCATCTTGACTGTTGCTAAGTGGGCTCTTGAGCAGTGAACTAGGAGGTAACAATGGCGGTCTAGGATATAGTTGTGGAGAAAAGATCCCTGGGAAGCCGTGGGAAATGGCTGGGAATGCAGGAGGTGCTGGGGAAAAGGGCAAACCTGCATGATGCGCCCTGGATGAGAAGTAATCACTGAAGCCAAGTCCACCGTGGTTCAAGCCCGGATGAGACTTTGACTTGCCTAAAATGGGACTGGATGTCATTGGTATGCCCGTTGTGAATATGCCTCCGGGATTATAATGGTTCTTGCCCTCGCAAAAGCGCCGGTGCTTGTTGAGGGAGGAGGTAGTGCTGAACATTTGCCCACAGTCTTTACACTTGATTTGGGTGCGGCAGTCTGCATGCATCCGCTTGTGACGACACAGGTTAGAGAACTGGGTATACGATTTGTGACACACCTCACCTGGGAGAACACACATGACTGGTTAATTCTATTAACATACTGTTTTCATTTGGTGTTCATTCAAAACAAGTGATAATCCGGCAGCTGATTAGATCAACCGATAAACTGTGCATGCTGTTTATTATGTTCAACAATCACATCAGAAGTAGCTAACCCCGCTGCAGGACGGCTACCTTCCTGCAGAGTTTAGCTCCAGCCCTAATCAGACATACACCTGAAACTGTTCAGGGTAACTTGAAAACTACAGGCAGGTACGTTAGAGCAGGGCTGGAACTGAAGTGTCCAGGAAGGCATACCTCCAGGAGCAGGGTTGGCTGCCCCGGTCTACATTGAACTCTACTCTGTTTTGAAGGTGAAATAAATAAAAAAAGAAGTTAAAAATACGATGAATAAGCATATTAATAACTCGTTGATGATTTTCTTTATTAATAGTATGACTATTTCAACTAATTTTGTATACATACAAAATACATGTACACTGGTACAGCATACATGCATTTGGACACTGGACGGTAACACAGAACATTGTGAAGCCAAGCAAAAAGAAGATGATGTTTTCTCAGTATTGGTAAGAGGGCAGCTAAGACACGGCAGAGAACTCTAAACATTAAATCTGCCTTAATGGGCCCTCAAAAGAAAATGCACAGTTACAAAAAAAAAAAGAGGAAGGGTAAAATGGAGTAATTAAAAGAGCGAAAAAGAAAGCACGAAAGAAAAGCGCAACAAATGTAGAACAAAACAAAGAATGGCTCTAGAATTTCATTTAGTTTCTCTGACCTATAAAACAACAGCTGTCACAATCTTGGGGTGGAGCTAGCCGGGAGGTCTTTGGACACTGGTAATTGTATCTGAGGCTTAGACAAGACTGCTCAGACTTACAGATGAAAGGCTTGACACTGCTGTGTATGTGCTTGTGCTGCTTGAGGCCCGAGGAGGTGGCAAAGGTCTTGCCACACTCAGGGCAGGTGTGGGCTCGGGCACCGACGTGCTGAGAGCGGATGTGGCGCTGGAGGTTGCTGGGGTCTGTGAACACCTGAAGAACCCAGAGAAACACGCCAACTTAGTGCCAAGTGCAAATATACAAATCGAATGTACATTATGTAAAGCAAGGCAATGTAAAATGAAAATGAACAAATGAAAATTAATTCTACTTTTAGCATTATAATGTTTTTAAATGGGAAGTGAAAAGTAATACTTTTGGAAAGTTGACGTCCTGTGGTGTGACATCCATCTAAAAGAATTTTAAACAAAATTTGGCTAATAAATTTTATAATTATTCTGCAGCTTTCATGACCTCATATTAATCACGAGACTACATGGAATGTTTGTACTGTTAAAAATCCATTTGTCACATGCATTGCAGGACCTTATAAAACAAGTTACTGAATGTAAAAAGATACACATTTGATTCAAGTACTTTTGACAGTAAAGTCCGTGAGCATGTTGAGTTTCAGCTTCCCACATCTAAACTGATTAACGCTTTCAAAAACATAAGTGGTTGCAGTAACCTACCTTATCACAGTTTTCACACTCAAAGCGCTTGCCACTGTCATGTGACATCTGATGGCGAATGAGGTTGGATTTCCAGTTGAAAGCTTTGGGGCACTGGTCACACTTATACTCTCTCTCTTCTGTGTGCACGATCATATGCTGCCCAAGACTAAGAATAAATGAGAGCACCATAAATATGACCACCATGTCGGCCAGTGGTTCTAAACTGCACATCACAGGGAAGAATTCGAAACGCAAATAATATAACGAAGCATACAGCCATGCATAATTAGAATAGCAAAATCTTTAAAAGGGTGTATTCTTTATTTTGACGTAAAAGGCTGCACATTCAAACTCATTTTAATTAAACGAAACACAACATCTATCACTTGGTAGCCAAATTAGGCAAATTACAAACACAGTTTGTGGCGACGTTTTCCTTTGCGGTCTTTCGCGTTAATAATTTTTCAGAATGTTTATCTCTGCGGCTCATTGTCATTTTAGTAAATTTCAATGTTTGATTTGAGGGGGATTTTTGTTTGCTTTTGTAAGATAAACATATTAGTCATGCACAAGTTTATTGTACGCATGTTTATCATACACATTTAACATACACATGTGCAATAAACAATTTTGGTTCTGTGTTGGGTCACTGGGACAATGTAAAATCTTAAAGCAAAACCAGTTGAGAACCACTGATGTACCCAAATCGCAAATAAACATTTGAAAGCATTTTTACCTTTTTTTTTTTTTTTCTAATCCTAACATC